>OX940801.1:50785918-51279230 GCA_954870605.1 Acer campestre | reverse complement strand
GATCCACAGGAACCAGGAGAGCAGGTCCAGCAGGAAGATGATCTGATACAGAGGCAGCAAAGCAAATCTGATCTCTTCGTAAAACATTTTAAGAAAATTAGGCAAGAAGATGGGAGCATTGCAGTGGCTTGCAATTACTGCAACAAAGTATATAAGTGGCATAAATCTGGAGGACATGGCAGTTATCGGAAGCATCTTTTAACTAAACATCCAGAAGCAGAGACTAGATCGAGGTCACAAACACAAATTCCCAGGTACGCTACTCCTAACCAACAATTATTTCGTTATACTGATGAGCAAAATAGAGAAGAATTAGCAAGAATGGTAGCAGTAGAACACCTATCATTCAGTTTTGGTGAAAGGGTTGGTTTTGTTAATTATTGTCGAAAAGCATTAAACCCTGCTGCATGCCGTGTTCCTAGAACCACGCTCACATCAACACTTGAAAAGTTATACAACAAAGAAAAAAATAAGTTAGTAAGAATTTTTGATAAACATATCGGTCGTGTTTCCGTATGTGCCGACATATGGACTGACCATTGGAAATCGCATTCATACTTGGGTGTCACTTGCCATTTTATGGATAATACATGGACTATTCAAAAAAGAATTCTTGCATTTAGAGTTTTTGATGATGCACACACTGCTCATAATATTTTTAGACAGCTTAGACTTATTTTTGTAGAGTATAACATTGAAAGCAAAATTTTTGCAATTGGTTTTGATAATGCTTCTGCCAATACTGCTGCTATTCCAGCTTTACTTGATTTATGCAAACCTTATCTGGGTGGTATATTTTTTCATCAAAGATGTGTATGCCATGTTTTAAATTTATGTGTTCAAAAAGGATTAGAAACTCTTGAACATTTTATTCTACCTATTAAAAAAGCTCTAATGTATTTGTGGAAACATTCTTCTACAATGAATGAATGGGTAAAATATTGTAA
The DNA here is from genome assembly GCA_954870605.1 of Acer campestre. Lineage (NCBI taxonomy): Eukaryota > Viridiplantae > Streptophyta > Magnoliopsida > Sapindales > Sapindaceae > Acer > Acer campestre. The sequence continues at coordinate 51,278,283 of OX940801.1, read as the reverse complement.
ACAAAATGGTAGACGTGTCGTTAGATTTTCTCGTGATGTTCCAACACGTTGGAATTCTACTTATAAATTGCTTGCTCAAAGTTATGAATATAAGGATTTATTAGTTTCTTTTATTCAATTTCATGTTACCGCACATTCAACTTTATCAATCACATTGGGATGCTTGTTACAATGTTTTCAATTTGTTATCCATCTTTAATAATGCTACACAAAATTTATCTGGTGTTTATTATCCTACAACTCATTTATTTATTTTTGAAAGTATTAATATTGCTGGTGCATTTTGTGGTTGTGAATCCGACATATCAATAGGGGAAGCCGTTCATGCTATGAAGCAAAAATGGTTGGATTATTATGAGGAGATTCCAAATATTTATTTGATTGCCATGATTTTTGATCCACGTTGTAAATTAGATAGTATGTCTTATTTTCTAGATGGTTATTATGGGGTCGATGGTTTAAAAATGGAATATGATATTAATGCATGTTGTGCTAGACTTAAGAAATTATTGTATGATTTATATGATGAATATCTTACAGTTTATGGATCGTCACTAAACTTAAATGTTACACATACACAAACTACATCTCAGGCCCCAAAATCCTCCTCCTCCGGATTTATAGGGTTAGGGTATAGTATGTTATCCAAAAAATCCAAAAAACCTAGATGTGCTTCTTCATCAAACGCCGATAAGTATTCCGAGCTGGAATCTTATCTAAATACTCCTTTTGAGTTTATAGAAGATACGCCAGGGAAAAAATTTGACATCTTACAATATTGGAAAGAGCACGCAGTGTACTATCCAATCATGGCTATGATAGCCAAAAATATTTTTTCAACACCAGTTTCTACAGTGGCAGTGGAACAAGAGTTCAGCGCTGGAGGAAATATTCTAGATGAACAGCGTTCTTGCTTAACTCCAAAATCACTACAAATGCAAGTTTGTATAGATGATTGGACAAAAGCACAATACAGACAACAAGAACTTCAACAAGACCCAACATACGACTTCTTCAAAGACGACGAACCTGATGCAGCGGAGCCAGAATAGCAGATTTACAGACTTACAGTACAGACTACAGAATATAGATGGCGCCAAACATGCAATAAAAGGTAAAAGAACTACGTGGCTTTTGATTCCTCTAAATCCCCCAAGAGGATACGTAGGCACTTAATTGTGGTAAAAATTAAGTGCAAGGCTAATAACTTTACATTTATTTTTAGTTTTATTTTAATTTAATTTTGTAATTTGTCATTTATTTATTATCGAATTTCGGGTGACTTAATTCCCAAATACCCAATGAAATGTAATTTATAATTTATAATTTTGTTTATTTTTATTTTTATTTAATATTGTAATTTGTCATTTTGTTTATTTTTATTTTAATTTAATTTTGTAATTTGTCATTTTGTTTATTTTTATTTTAATATTTTATTTACAACTACAACTACAACTTACAATACAACTATACGATTACGTCTATACATAATTACATATACATTTATGTTTAAATTATTATTTTTTATTAACAAAACAAAAAAAAAAAAAAAAAAAAAAAAAAAAAAAAAAAACCGGTTCAGAACCGCCGGTTCCACTGGAACCGGAACCGGAACCGGTCAAAACCGGTTCCGGTTCCGGTTCCGGTTCCACCCCTTTGAGGAACCGGAACCGCCGGTTCGGAATCGGAACCGGAACCGAACCGGAACCGCGCCAGGTCTACCCTAAACCATGTCCTTAGCTAAAATAGGGAGTGAATTTGGTTTTAGAGCACTCTAAGGGACTCCTTAAATGGCTCCCTACATTTAGAGAGTCTCTCCTATTTTAGAGAGCCACTTGTAGGGAGCCATTTCAAGCTCCTTATCTTCTCTCTCTTATTTTTTTTATTATCTCTAGTGGAAATTGCTAAAAATGACCACATACAATATGGAAATTTTGTTTTTAACCACAAATGAAATTTTAATTGTTAATAACCATGTTTTTTGTAAAATTACTTGAATACCCCCATATAAAAACAACCCCAAATCAGCTCTCTCTCTTTTTCTCTTTTTTTTCTTTCTCTCTCCCCGGTCTCTCTCTCGCCGGTATGGTTTGAGGGTCACTGAGCGCCAACGATGGCGTCGCCAAGCGCCGGCGTGTGTCTGGGCCACATACGGTGATGGTTCGTGCGATGGGATGGCGCTGGTTCGTGCGCTACTGCTTTGCCGGCGATGGGCGACGGAATTGATCCCCCCTCCGCTGACGATGTGGTTTGCAAAAAAAAAAAAAAAAAAACTTAAAAAAAAAAAAAAAAAAAAAAAAAAAAAAAAAACCTACTCCTAATTTGAGGAGGAAGAAGAAGAAAAGGAAAATTTCAATTTATTCAAGATTTCAAGTTTGGACATTTTAATTTAGGCATAATTCCAAGTTTGGACATTTTAATTTAGTCATGATTTCAAGTATGGACATTTCAATTTAGTCGTGATTTCAAGTTTGATTTGAGGTTCATAAAAAAAAAAAAAAAAAAAAAAAAAAAAAAAAAAAAAAAACTATTTTCAAGGATACTCTGGTAATTTATGGACATACACTGAATTTTTTTAAAAAAAAGTGGTTATTAACAATTAAAGTTTCAAAAGTGATTACTAACAAAAGGTTAATAATTCCAATGGTTAGTTTTGGTTTTCTCTTTTATTTCTAAGTTGATTGATCTTCTCTCTCTTATTTTACAATTTAAAACAAAATAAATTTATTTATATTTTAAATTTAAAAAATATTAAAATATTAATGACTAGCTAAGGATGGTTGGAGTAATCTTATGAAAAGTTGTTAGCCAAAATAGCTAAAATTTAGAGAGCATGGTTGGAGATGCTCTAATAATTTAAATATCTTTATGTGAATAAATCTTAGAATGTTGTATAAGTACTAGTGATTTAAATATTTATATGTGAATAAATCTTAGAATGTTTTATATATATAGAGGATTTATCAAGGAAGGTACCCTTAACGTACTGTTCATATTCAGATGCAACCGAGGACCTCCTCCAACTTCAAAGAGGAGGCCGTCGGTCTCTTCTGTCAACTATCAAAGAGGAGTTTGTGAATCGCAAAGCGAATCTTCTGGGCGTTGTTGTGGAGTCCAGTTTTCCAAGAAACAGTAGAGGGCACTGGTAGTTGTTTTTGGTTATTTTATACTTATTTTAGAGTTTTTTTTTTTTCGTTGGTTTGACTTAACTTGACTTGAACTCTATTTGTTTTCTGATTCGAAATGTAGATTATGTTTTGATATCAAAGATTGTTGATGATTCACATCTCACGACAATGTATACTTTGATTTTGAGCTCTCAGAAATGTTTGTTTTGTTAAATGATTTTGTAATATGTTGAAGATTTTGAGAGTATTTTTGGAAAAAATGGATTAAAATTAATTAGGATTTCCATACTTCAGATTTAAGCTAGGATTTCCAATTTATTGGATTACAGATGTTTTTGACACTATTTCAGACTTTAGATCTAAAAAAGCAAACAAAAGGTCTAATGCGATGCATGTTAAGACTTCAGACAAAAAAACAAACACCCCCTTACATTTACTAACATTGTGTTTGATATGAGGGAAAGATAGAGAGAGGGAGAGGGTTGGAGGGAGAGGTCTAATCCCTTGTCTGGTTGGAGGGATGAGAGGGAGAGAAGATCCATCCGGGCCCACCATATTGGATCCGACCAATGATGGGCGAATGAGAGAAGGGAGAAAGGATTGGAGGGGAATTACTATAATGCCCTCCATTTTTTCATTGCCCTCTAATTTTTTAAGGGTAATATAGTAACTTTACAAATTAAATGTCAATCCATTCATTCAACCCTCTTTTCAATACCAAATAACATGAAGGATCTCCATCCCTCCTACTCTCTCTCCCCCCCTTAATTCATCCATCCCTCATACTCTCCCTCCCTCTTACCAAACATAGTCTAAAATTTTGGACAACTAGAGTATATCAATGAATTTATAATAGTTTCGGGATCATGAGAAATAAAGACACAAATATTGGACCAAACTGAAACTGTTAATAAAGTTGAAAAGGAGAAAAAAAGAAAAAGGAATGAATGACACATAGGAGCTAGCACAAATCTTTTCATTTTTTATTTTTTTTTAAATTTTGGTGTTTATGGTCTTCATGAACCATGTGGATGACAACTATTGGGAGGGAAGAGATGTGTTCCTATTGGTAGTCAAACCAACCTTCGCATCTTAGCATTGAACAAGAAGCTACCAAGCAATTGCTCATTGGAATAGCTACCGATCATGTGTAGCACAAAGTATTCCACATTGACTACAAATTCTAGAATAGAATGAGTTGGGAGTCATTGGTTGGCTTTCGAGCAACTTTGAGTCATGAAATTTTACAGCGAATTGGTGTTTGTTACAAATGTACAATATCCACAAGTGATGTTATATAATCATATAGTTTAGTCTGGTATGTTAGTCTTTCATCACTTGAATTGACCAGACCTGGAGTAATTGAGTCATCACTCCTCAAGCTTTTAGGAATTACATTTACAAAATTCTCACTAATTACATTATGACTGAATACAATCACATAATGTTCCAGGATAGAGCATAAATTGTGTCCAGATTTGATTTTAAAAAGCAAAACTCTATTGCTAGAATATCAACCATCCAAATTTTGTCAAAAACAAGATGTTAAGAAAGCATAACCTCGGTGCATTGCTTCGGCTGAGTTAGGCGATCTTCCAGTCTCAGAGGTGAGACAGAAGAGATGGAGTTAGGATGCTTACACCATTGCCAGAAACGATTTATTCTCAAAGTCTTATTGGACACCATACTCCACTTCTGAATTCAAATACTTCACTTGCCTTCTATTGCAGTCTCATTCCATGCTACCACATATTTATGATGATTCACACATGGGAGAGATAAAATCATTAGCAGCAAATAGAATAAATATTTAATAATTATATTCCATCTCATTGTCACAAGAAAAACTTGGCTTCTCAAGAAGTTATCACAATATATATATATTTTTTTAAAATTCACTGAACCAAAGCACAATAAAGTTAATTATCGCTAGTGTAAACCCGCTGGAAAATATTCTAGGCAAGGGTATTATACTGAGCTAGTCACACTGTATCAGACAACCAAACTAATCATACAAAAAGAAATTGAATATTTTCAAAGTTAATGTTATTATTCAGAATCTGAATAACTTTAAACCTACAACATGGAGCTAGTAGATTTCTCAAAAAGGAAACATCCAACATATAAAACAAACATGAGCTATTTTGATTTTGTTTAATTCAAAGGTTACCAAAGTGATCTCAACATCATAGATTGCATTCAAGAGTTTCGGTTGCTTTCTGCGTGAAACATAATTGAAGCTCCGATAAAATGTAAATCTGAATTGTTTATGGCATAATAATGAACAATAGAAATTTACTGACCTTTGATAGAATTAAGGATCAGATGAGGTAGTCTCAGATCAAATTAAGCTCCGTCTTCCACCTTTCTATCATAGATGAAACTGCCATCAACCCTAACGCAGGGGATGTGGGCTATCTTGAACCATTCTTCTCCTTTATCCCTTTTGCAACGGTTTTTCAACAGAGGACAATTGAATATAACTAATTGGAGAAGTGAGGATGGCAGGTCTGGCTCTGGAAGGGACGTGAGTTTTGGGCAATCGTTGATGGACAAATATTCAAGAGAGGTGAGGTTTTGAAAACCCTTGGAAGATAGGTATTTTAATCTTGGGAATCTTGCAATGGTCAACCTAGTTAGAGAGGTAGGCAACATCATTCCTCTCTCCTCCAGTGGAAAAGACACAGCATACCGACATCCCCTAAAATCAAGATTTCTTAGAAAGGGGAGCTTGTGGAACCCCCACTCAAATCAATTCCTTATTGATATTCAGATCTGCAATTGCTAGTGATGTCAAGTTGGTGGGGAAACCTTGCTCTTGAATGGACACTATACTTGGACATTGTCGTAATTCTAATGTTTGAAGAGAGTGGAGGCTGTGCATACGGCTGGGTAGAGCTTTGAGTTTCATGCATCTCTCCATTGAAAGAACTCTCAAATTTCTGTTAGGAAACCCTGATTCTGGAATAAAAACAAGACTTGGACAATCCCATATATACTCAGCAACAAGACGGTTAAGATTGTGGAGGCCATCGGGTATGGATTTAAGATTTTTACAGCACGAAATCTTAATATATTCGAGAGACATGTTATCACAAAACCTCTCTGCTATTGACTCTAATTCAGGACAATCGGCAATGCCAAGCCAATGAAGCGTCTCAGGTAATCGGCCACTTGATGATAAGGTCACGAGTTTTGAACAATTCCAAATCTCAAGGTGTTTGAGTTCTGCAGGTAACCAGCCTCTGAATGATATAGAAGTGAGAGATGGACACTGAGAGACATACAAGTACTCAAGAAGAGATGTGTTTGCATTGTTGATACTCTCCTGTTGCATCACAGAAGAATACAAAGAAGAAGCATAACCAGCCTCTCTATCATCCAGCAAAAACAGCAATTTCTCACAACTCTTTACCTCAAGCCTTTTTAAAGATGAAGGTAGTTGACTTTTTGCAATGGATTGTAGAGAATGACAACCTCTGATTCGCAAGCTTTCAAGACACGCATTTTGGTGTTTCAATCCTTCAGCTAAGGATATCAGAGCATTGCAATTTTCAATCTGGAGTACAGTCAGAGATGTAATAAATTGGGTGTCCGGCAAGAATTCAAGATTTGAGCAATTTTTAATACATAACTCTCTCAGTGAAGTGAGGCTATGCAGTCCCTGCAGTGGCTTCTCAAGGCGAATTTCTTTCTGCCAGAAATACAGAAGCTCTTCACAACCATCTATCTTCAGACATTCTACATTTTGAAATCTTTGCTCAAACCAATTACTAAACTCTGAAATATTTGACACGTTTATAGAGTTCAGTGACTTGAAGTCGGTTAGACTACTGCACACCATTGATCTGCAACCATCTATTTCTAATTTGCACAGCATGGGAAGGCTTGGGAACAGAACTTCAAATTTAGCACATTCATGGATCACAAGTTCCTCTAATGATGGAAGATGGTTAGGCAATTTTCCAGCCAGTTTGGGACATCTTGCAATTGAAAGCTCCGGAGGCGAGGAAACCTTTCAACTTGTTCATTTTCTTCAACAGGGTCCCAATTCTCCCATTCTTCCAAATCCGCAAAACAAAGATTCTTCAATGACTGAAAAGGCTTTGAACAACCCACCCCATAAATCTCAGAACCTATGCTTTTTAGTCCAGTCATCCCCTCGATGGTGAGGTCTTTCAGCAAACCTATGCAACATCTACCAGGCGTGTCGTGACAATGATCTTACTTCAAAGTCTCCCACGACAGATAACTCTCGTTCCATACATCATCTAAAACCAGCAACAATCTCTTCCCGGTCACAGCCTTTTTAAGTTGAATCTGTACTTGATTTAAATCTTTGAAAACATAGTTTGATAGAGCAATTGAATCGAGAATTACCTTGGAGATCCTCAGCACATCAAAGTCATCAGAGACTCCAACCCAAGCTCTCACATCGATATGGTTCTCGATCGCAGCTTCATTGAACACATGACGAGCCATCGTTGTTTTACCTATACCACCCATCCCCAACACAGAAACCACACACAGATTGGAAGCAGAAGCAGAATCATTTGTCAACAGCATTTGGAAAAGATTCGATTTTTCTTCGTCTCTACCGTAAATAGAAGACTCCGTTAGCAGACTTGTACTTGGCAGTCTCTGCCATAGAACATGTGATTTTGCAGAAACCCTTTTCAAACCCAGATCGAATCTTTGCTCACAAAGCTCCCTCAACCTCCCAGTCACCTCCTTTGTCTTCAACATGAAAGCACTCGTGAAATTAGCCTGAAAATTCAGGTTCCTCGACGATGACTTTCTTGCTCTGCCGCATTCAACTTGCGCTTCAGAGACTCCATGAAGAACTCATCAAGCATGTCTTCCACATCATAAGCCAAATCGCGGACCTCCTCCGCCCAATTCTTCACAAACCTGTCCCTCAGCTGCTTCTCCTCCGCGTCAGCCAGCACCGAATTCACCTGCAGCAGTTATTCATCCATGATTCATTGAACACACCAATCCTCTTCGCGATCGCCGTTTGAATACCTTCAAGATTCAGGCATCCGTCCACTGAAACCCAAATCACAACAGAATCGCCTTGGGCTTTTCCAAGCTTCTTGTTGATTTTGTTCAAAAGGCCACTTTTTCCGACCCCTGGCATGCCATATAGTCCCACAGTCCTCACTTGGTCTTCTTCGATAGATTTCCATACTTGATCAAAAGTTGATTCCAATCCCAGTTTTGATGTCTCACAGGGCCTTTCACACACTAGATCATCTTCGATTGCCTCCGCCGCCACCGATCCAAACTCTCCTTCTTTCTTCAACTTGACCACTCGTGCCAACATTTTAGTCACCTTTACTCCAGACTCGAAGCTGGACTTGAACAAGTTCTTGTAACAAAGTCCTCCCAGACACAACTTGGTTAGTTCTTGTGCTCCACTTTTCTTCAGTTCGTTCACTTCTTTCTCCACAGCTTCCACCCTCTTCAACCACCCAGCCACTCTCTCCAACCTCTCATCGACGGTTGTTTCTCTGCAAAATCAACTGTTCTCTCCACATCTCTCTTCATTTCCACTAGTTGCTCTGTTTCACGCCCCAATGTGTCCAGATCATCTTTCAGTTTCGCTTTGTACCTGAATTTCTCTGCCACAAATTCTTTGCAATCTGACACCGTTTTGTAAGCTGAGACTGAAACCGAAACACAGTTTCCCATGCTTTCTTTCTTTGTTATCGAAGATTTCGATTCGATTTCAAGCAGTGATCGAAAAAATGGTAAAATCAACCGCCTCTACGCTAGGCGGACACCAGCCGTCCCATTTCAGCCAAATTAGGCAGCCCCGTTTTGGCCAAATTAGGCTGCCGGAAGATAATCGACCGATTTGGCCAGAAAAATTGGCCTAATTGGAGGCGGAGTCGACTCCGCCTAGTCATTCCAAAACTCACCGTCGATGGAAAGTCGTTTGACCGGTCAACCGACTCCAAATGTTCAACGCTGCCAGCGAGAGGGTCGTCACCACCCCGACTAGAAGCAAGCTAGCTGAAGATCTAATCTATTAATCAATTCACAATTCACAATTCTTCGAAAATCTTCGATTTGATGAATTCCCGAAGACAGGAGGGAGATTCAACTCTTGTAACCACCAGAAATATTTACCCAAGTTGTTCAAAGAATCATACATACAGAAAGTTTGGACTCATTTGCAGAGCTAGCGGAAGAAGGAGTTGATGAGGTTGTGACGTTGTGTATTTATAGGAGATAAGGTAAGACTAAACAGTAGCTAGTTTTTTCCGAGAAACCGGTTGTGTCTATAGGGGTCCTACGTTTGAATTTTTTTATTTTTATTTTTTAAAGGGGAAACAAACAAGGAAAACAGGAAACAAAGCAAGAGGAACAAACATGGGAAACTTAAGGCGCGTCCTGTAACGTTTTTCAAAGCTATTTTTGTTTTTGTTTTTGTTTTTGTGTTTGTTTTTTAAAAATAAAAATAAAAATGAAAACAGTGTTTTTGGTTTCAGTTTCGAAATTCAAATACGCGTATGGTAGCATATTCTAGAAGCTGTATTCCAAATATGAAAACATAAAAACGCGTCTGGTATCATTTTACAGGCCAAAATTAATGAGTTGAATTTTATTTTATTTTTATTTTTTTAAAATCCAAAATGTGTCTGGTATCATTTTTTTTTTTTTTTGAAACCTTGCAATTTGATCACACTCCTGAAAATTGAATCCCAATAAGTACCAAAAAATTTAAATAAAAATCATATTCAAAGAAAAAATTTAAAATATTAAACATTAATTCTTTGTTTCACCGATCTGGCCTACAAAATCAACAATCAATAATAAAATTCAAAGAAAAATGAATTATTGTAATACTTAAAAAGAAAAAAAAAATTCAGTTTCCACTGCCACCATTGGAGTGTTCAATTCGGCAGCAAGAAGCATGGCTTGCTCCAAATCATGAACATGGAGCCTTTAATTACAATCAGACCTAGCATAGCTCAAACCAATCTGAATCTTCTCAAACCAATCAACAACAGAACTAAAATCACCATACCTAGATTCACTTCCATCAAATTTTCAAAAACTAGTAAACAAACAATGAAAGGACTGACCTGACGAATGACAAGATTAGAATATTAGAAGAAGAAGAAGATGATGAGAACGAAGAGAGAAGAAGAAGATGAAAAATAAGAACTGACCTGACAAATGAAACGAAGAGAGAAGAGTAGATTAGGGAGGAAGAAGACCAGATCGACGGCGGAAAAGAGTGCAGAAGAAGAAGGAAGAAGGAAGAAGACCAGATCGCCGAGCAGAAGTAGATCGGCAAAGCAGAAGAAGAAGAAGAAGAAGAAAGAAGAATGGTCGAGTGAAGTCTGAAGAAGTAGAAGTAAAAAAAAAGGAAAAAAAGAAAAAGAAAAAGTGACTTTTTTATTTAGATTGAAAAACAAAACGAAAAACAAAATGAAAAACATCCAAAACTTGTTTTTGAAATTTTTCACTTTTAACACTGATGATGATGTTATTTTTGTTTTTGTTTTTGTTTTTGTTTTTGTTTTTGTTTTGCAAGTAAAATGAAAAACAAAACAAAAAACGGTAACGAACGTGTATTCGAAATCAGATTTGAAAAACAAAAACAAAAACACCCTTGTAAAATGATACAGAACAGGCCCTTAAAGATTATAAATCTTATAATACATGGCTGACTTTTGGGATGCATCTAATTAATCCTAACCTTTCTCCTCAAGTGGCGGAAGCTGGAGCTATTCTTCGTGGTCTTTTGCTGGCTAGAGACTCTGGCTTGTATCCTTGTATGATTGAATCCGATGCTCAGGTGGATTAATTCTAAGATGAATTTCTGCTCTGAGGTTGGTACTTTTATTTGTCAGATTATTGGTCTCTTAGAGCAGTTGAATTGTTGTAAGGTTGTGTTTGTTCCTAGAAATGCTAATAGAGTAGCTCATGTGTTAGCTAAAAACGGTCTCTCCTGCGTTGAGGACATGTTTTGGCTGGAGGACCATCCTCCGTCTGTTAATTTGGTTCTTGCGGTGGATCGCCGGGGTTTGTAATTTGGACTGTTGTTCCTTCAAAAAAAAAAAAAAAAAATCCTAACCAGCTCCCTTACCATTCTTGGCTCATCTCTTTTTTTTTCTTTTTTTTTAATTAATATATATATATCATCAACATTAATATTAATGTCAAACACCTTTCCAAGCTGCAACAGTATGATTAATTTTTATTTATTTAGCTAAAATGGTTATCTTAGCTTTAAATGATTATTTTTTATAATTTTTTTTATAATATATTTATTTAAGATTTTATTATTGAGAATTTTATTGTTTTTCATTTTAATTTAAAGTTAATATAATCATTTTTAGCTAAATAAAAATCCATTATGAAAAAAAATTAAAAAATAAGAAAAAATTAATGGATTTTTTTTATTATTTATTATTTTATTTTTTTGTAATCTATTATTTATTTAAGATTTTATTATTTAGAATTTTATTGTTTTTCATTTTAATTTAAAGCAAAAATAATTATTTTAGCTAAATTAAATAGTAATATGGGCAAAAATATACTTTAACGTGTTTTAAAATAGTTGACTTTCAAATATTTGGTCAAATTAACTAAAGTGATGAGTTTTGTAAAAAATAAGGATTGAAGTAATGAATATGAAAAGACATTTATCAAGGTAATAAATCACCAACAAATTGGGACTTATGTGAAATTATACCTATTGAAAGGGATGCTTTTTGGATTTGACAGTCGGGTTTTACCTCTTGCCTGGCTGCCTCCTGGCCCTCTCCGCAATTTAATAAGATAAATGGATTTATATTTTCTTCTGTGTCCGTTGTTCCTCTCCTTTTTTAAGCATTTGATTGGTTATTTATAGAAAATTAATCACATCTCTAATCAACGTTCAATTTAATTCTCATGTGTTATTTGAGGAGAAAAGGTTTCAAATTGAAAGCATAGGAAACAACTAAACTATTCAATAAATCTGGCATGAACCGAAACAATGTATCTGGCAAATAGGAGTATGCTATGTGGTAAGGAAAACAAATCAATAAATTTTCCTTACCAAATGAGATGCATTCATTGGTTAAGTTGTATTTTTGGTTAGGTGCATATAAGTTTTTCTTAAATTTTTGTGCTTTGTGAATTGAAAAATGAGTACTGTCCCATCCAAAAATTCAACCCAAATTATATTTGTAAGTTATGGTTACTATATAAATCATAAAATGATGTTGTAAGGATAAATCAATTGTCACATTATTAAGTTAAATTTTGGGTTCATTATTGTAGGAAAACATAAGGGTAAGAGATTTTTAAATATCAATATGTCAATGTCGGTATATTTTTTTTTTCTCTCTAGTTGGTATAGTTGATAAAGTTGACAAATTAGTTAACAAGGATGCTGCCTAGAGATGCACATTTTTTCCTGGGGTCCTAATTCCCCGCATCCCCATCCCTATTTGGGGATTTTTTTTTGGGGGGGGGGGAATGGGGATGGGGATGGGGATGGGGGGACCCTTCCCTATCCCCATTTTTCCCACAATTATATTGAGATGGGGGGCTTCCATCCCCCATTTCCCCCAAACATATATAGATATAATTATAATCTATATTTTAATTTTTTTTTTTTTTTATTCTTTAAAAACCCTAACTCCCTAAGTATATATATACATTTTTAAATAAAATGCACTAATGAATTTTATTTTGTATTTGTAATGGAATGTTTGTTTTTTTAGTTTAATTTGTAATTTTTAGTCAAATGGGGAAACGAGGGAAACGGGAAAATAGGGAAAAACAGGAAAAATGGGGAAATGAGGATGGGGATGGATATAGGTCCCCCCCCAAAATTCTTCATCCCCATTTTTCCCAAATGAGGAAATTGGAGGGGGGGGGCGATATGAGGATGGGGATGGGGATGGGGATGAGGGGACATATATCCATCATCATTCCCCAAATGTGCATCTCTAATGCTGCCTTTACGGCTTTACTAAATAAATAAATGGGTTATTAGCATTAGTCTCCCCTAAACTTTAAGCGAGTTTACATTTTACCCTTTGAATTATTCCCATGATATATATACTGAGATTATTAAACTCCCTCTCACGTGAATCTTTTCAATAAATTATAACATTCTATTTCATTTACATTGAAATTTAAATAACGGGTACGAATATTGACATCCATAAATATGATAAGTATACACATGTCTAAAATTTAAAATTAAATCATTACTATAAGTACTCATCTTAATGTCAATAGTACATTAATTTAAATGAATGTATTCATTTTTAATACAATTTATTTATAAGCCCTCTTAAGTTATTAATACACTCAATTTAACAAATGATAAATTCTTAAGTTCTCCATGCTCGAAAACACAGTATATTCGTAGTAAGTTCTTTGCCATCAATAATTGCATCAGATATCTTCTCAACATTTATAAATCTCAAGCATCGTCTTTGTTGATATCTACTACAACAGATTTCACATCCACATACCACCGTTGATCTTCTGAATACACAATAATATGTAATATTATCTTTTTTTTTAAAAAAAAAAATTGCTTATTACTCTTTGTTTATTGATAGAGTTCATAACAAAAAAAATAAAAATAAAAAAATACATACCTCTGTATGTTCAAAGTCCTCTGAAAATTCTTTTTCAATTACTTTGTTACTTAATAATGAGAGATTTTGATACTAGAAATAGAATTAGTTTAATTAGGGTTACGGTTTCTTTAATAAAGAGATATGAGTGTATATAGTATTTGGTTTATTTTTAATTAAACTAATTTGCCCTCGTTGATAAGATATTTTGGTAATTAATTTTTTTTTATTAAAATATAAATATGCTTATCATATTTATGGGATGACTATATTTATTATTATTATTTATTTATTTTTGAATATACAACAACTGTCGGGACCCGACGAGATTAGACTCTACAAGCACAACTCGGACTACAGCTCCCACAAACGGGAGAGAGAACCCACAATTGGTGGGACACCACCCACCCTTGGAATTAAAGGCCAAGGGGGACAAAAAATAGAAATATATACATGTACACAATGAGCTTTGAATCTTGGTGGTGGAGGCTCCCAAGAGAGGGTCCAACCACATTGGTAAGAGGCCAAAGTGTCTATATTTATTAATTAAAATGTACTGTCATTTAGATAGTTTTAAACTATAAATATTTTAGACAAGTCCTCATTTAAAACCATTTTCAAATTCCACCACCGTCCATGATTCATGAATCATCGATGACGTGTAAAGGTCCAAAGCAGAATTTTTTTTTTTTTTTTTTTTTTTTTTTGTGCCATATGACTATCTGAGTTGGGAGTCATTGATCGGCTTTTCGAGCAACTTTGAGTCGTGAAATTTTTCAGCAATAGGTGTTTGTTACAAGGGACCGGCTACCATACGCAGGAAAACGTATGGGTATCATACCATGCATCTCAACAATTAGTTACAACCATTGGATGATGAAAAAGGTTCATCCAACGGCTAAAAAATAGGGATACTTTGATAAATCAATAGAATGGGCAACCTGTTGAACCGGTTGTTGACCAAACCCATTAAAAATTTTCTCTCCTCTCACTGAAGCTCTCCTGTTCTCTTCTATTCGATCCCATTCATTTTTTTGTAGGGTTCTTTCTACCGTGTCTCCCCTAAATTCGTGTTTAATATAATTGAGAGTTTATTTGGTTGGGTTTAAAAAAAATCTTTATTAATAAAAGATTTACTTGTATTAGATCTATTAGAAATAGAATTTTAGATAAAAAAAATTATAATTATTTGGTTGGGAGACTTAAAAAAAAAAAAAAAAATCTATTTGGAGAAACACATCCCCATGAGTTTTTGTCTAGCAGAGGTTTAAACTCTAGTTGCCTATAATCAATTTAAAATAAACAATCTCAAAAGCCCAAACAAATAATTCTAAAAAAAATTCAAATCAAAGGTCTACACCAAACCAAGCAACTCTAAAAAAACTCAAATAAATGTCCGTAAACCTTTCTGAGACATTAGAAAACTCAACAAAACAAGCACGTAATCTCTATCACAGTCCTGGAGTTCACCTCTATCAGATCAAAGCTTCATCTTCAATCTGTCCACAACTGGTACGCATCCAGTCTTCAATCTCTCTCCTTTGCCTACCACGGCTTCGCTGTCTCTCTCGATCCCTCTCAAGCCGAATCCCTCCGCCGATCTGACACCGTCCATATGTAAAAGTTGTACGCATCCAGTTCTCGAGGTGCTTTAGATCGTTGTGTTGTGTTGAATTGATGTGAATTGCTCGATTTCAATAATTTTTGCTTTATGAATTTTTCAATAAACTGGTGTTTGTTGTTTTGCGTTTGAAATTAAGATTTGATTTGATTTGATTTTTTTTTTTTTTTTTTTTATTCCTTGATTGGTTGGCGATTTTTATTTTTTATTTTTTTATTTTTTTTATTTTTAGTTTTGATTCCTTGATCGGTTGGCGAGGAGATGTTTGAAAAGCTGAACTGAAATGAAATGCTGGTTTTTGAGAATCTTTTGCTGAAGATTTTTATGGTGTGATTTGTTCATTTGGAATTCAGGTTTTGTTGGGCTTTGAGTCTTTTGACTTTTGGCCATAATGTCGGAGGAACTAAGAAAATAAGATTTGATGCTGAATTACATTTCATCTAGTATACTTAATTGCTTTAGGTGTTTTAAATGGAATTAACAGAAGATTTTAAATGTAATTAAAACACCTAAAGCAATTAACTAAGCAATTAAATTTGATGCTGAGTTACATTTCATGTAGAAAATAAGATTTGATGCTGAATTACTTTTGGCCATAATGTTCTGGATTTGTCTTTGATCCTTTGTACTTAATTGCTTTAGGTGTTTTAAATGGATGGGTTTGACCCAGCGCCAATGCTGATTTCTCTATATTTTGAAGCTACTTTATTTGGTTTGATTAGTGAGTTTAGGAAATATTCTTCACTATTGTATGCCTTCGGGTTTCTCTTTATGAGTTCTTGATTAGGTTTGGCCCTTGTTTAGCCTTATAAAAGAGAAGGTGGCTAATTAGTTTTGTGTTGTGTGTATGACTTGGATCCTGCAATAAGATAAAATAATATCTCAGTTATGTTTTTATGCTTGTTTCTTGCGGATAATACAAGATTTCTTACTTGAATGAAACAAAGTAAATCTATAGAGAAGATTGACTTTACTCTTTATTTTTCAATTTTGCAGAACAAATACCTTTTGGAATTACAAGGATGATGTCAAAGCAGCTAATGATTTGTTGTTGAAAGGAGATAAAGAGGCACTTCAAAATCCGAAAGGCCTGCAAAACCTGGTCATTTAGAGAATGGCTCAGCAACTGTTTCTGACAGGAATGAGATTAAAGTGGCAAGAGAAGAAGAACCCAAAACTAACGAAGGAGGAAGAGGAGTTAGCCAGAAAGACAGAGCAACCGGCTAGAAAGGCAGAACTCAGAAAGAAAGAGGAAGCAACCAAGCAACCAACTGTTTTTTGCTCTTTGTTTGTGTACATAGGTGCACTTACAGTGGTGTAATGGTGTGTTGTATAATTGAATGGGAATGGAGGTTTGGTAGCTGAAGGATCTAACTCCATAAATAAATAAATAAATAACTAAAAGATACAACTCTTTTAGAAATTCCACTGGTTGTAATGTTAAGTTGATGTAGCGAACAAACTTATCTCTGAGGAACGAAGGCTAAAGAGTGGAGGTAAATCTTCTGATAACTCTGTTCTTTTGGTTGACAGGAAAAAAGGGAACTCCAAAGGGAAAGTCACTTGTTGGAGATGTGGACAGCCTGGACACATCAGGAAGGATTGCAAAAATAAGAAGACAAGTGCGGCTAAGGGCTCCAAAGAGGGTGATCCGGCAATCGCCTCTCTTAAGTATGACGACTACAGCGATGCCCTCTAAATGGGCATAAACATCCTCATGGCATGACCGCTAGTTGTCGTGAAATAGGATATAGCTGATAGCGGGTCCACAATTGCGCACGGGCATTGGTTAGGAAGTGATGCAAGGTGTGTGGTGGACAAGGATGTCGATGGCTGAGCGAACTCCTTAGGAACCTAACGTGAGGAGTTGCACCACAATTTTTCAGCAAGGTAAATTTCGACATGTGCCGGTGAAATCTTGGGATGGTTGTTTCCTAAGTGGTTATACCTAAGTGGTGGGTATGGTTATACCTAAGTGGTGGGTATGTTGATTCTTGGTGATGAGAATTGCAGCTGAGGACAAGTTTTTTGGGAATTCTCGCCATAAGGGAGGATTGTTGGATATGGCTTGAATTACCAATGATTACCAAACACGATTTACCAATACGGAGACTTCCTGGAGACATGAGAGTGTTTGGGAGTATGAGGTTATGTTTGAGGGAGGCTTGGAAAGACATGATGAACAAGAGAAGCGACAGACAGCTCAAACCGCTGCCGCGTAGCTGCCGCTTCGGCAAAGGTAGTGGCAGCGGTCCGGCAGCTGTCCGTAGCGGTTTGACACCGCTGCCATTTTTCGGCAACGCATAGAGAGCGGTTCCAATTCCAGTGCTTCACGCTATGGCTTCCACAGCGGTATGACAGCGGTCGATAAGGTTTGGCGCGTGGATCACAGTCTTCTAAGTGGTCAAGTTCAACACGGTTTAGGAAGCAGGTGGCCAACTGCAACTTGAGTCGTAGTTAATCACAAGCATGAGTTGAATCAGGAAATATTTATAGAAGAGGAAATATGTTGCTTCTAGAGTTCTAATAAGAAAAGGTTTTCTCCTTAAAGTAAGACTTGTCATAAATAGGAAATAATATTTATGTGGAACAAGTAAATCTTGTATGATTAGGATATAGATTTCTTTGTTAGTTTAAACTCCCTGTAATTCATATAAATAGACCATAATAACTAAGTTATTTGTGGTGGAGCAAAATAGTAAATACTAGAGAGATCTCAAAGTGAGCATTGGGTGTAATTGGGTTTGGGGTATTATTTAGAAAGAGATCATGAGTGTGTGGTTGTAACAATTTACTATATATTGGAATTTTCTCTTGTCGTCCTGACAGCCGTGGTTTTTTCCCTGATTTGGGTTTCCACGTAAATTATTGTGTTGTGTGTGCTTGGATTTAGATTAATTCTCTTCATCTATCTTTTCTTTGTTATTGTGTTTGTTTGTGTTCTATCCGGCAACGCTTCCGCGCGTATAGTGACGGTTTGTTCGCTAACAGAAAGAGGATGCAGCATGAAATGGAGGATGAAGAAGTAATTAATAATTTCTCCAACTTATACGTCGATGAGGGTTCTGACAATAACTAGCATGAGGGCTAAAGACTGAAAATCGAAGACACATTAACAATTTTTAATTATACATGTGATATACTTGTAATTCGATTGCACTCTTTTCCCTTACAAAGTTATTACCCACTGAGTTTTTCTTGGTAAGGTTTTTAATGAGCAATAAATCAATAATGTAATACTGAAATCTGAATCAGTAAATAAAATTAATTTCTTTACCTATATATATATATATATATATATTCATTTTTGAAATACATGTCTCAATAGTTATATTATTTTTGTTAGGATCAAATTAATTCTACTCGATCGCTCTAATTTTTTTTTTAGTCTAATTTACATTTGAGTTACTATATAGTATATAATAATAGTAGCAACAATTGCTTTAAAAAATAGCAATAATAATAATAATAATAATAATAATTACTATTATTATTATTGCATTTTTTTGAATTTAAATTCTTGTCAATTTTGTTTTTAAAAAATTAGATTTTTTTTTTTTTTTTTTTTTTTTTTAAAGTAGGGGCCAGCACAGCCCAAGCTGGCACATCTATAGTACCCTCATATAGAGATAGGCATCAGAGAAATGAGGATGGATATTGGTCCCCTCAGTCCCCATTTCTCAAACTTTCCCTCATCCCCCTATTTCCCTATTTGGGGAAAACGAGGATAGGGGAATTTGGGGGGAGGTATCCCCACCTGATTCACATTTCCCCGTTTTCTCAAGTTCTCCCATTTTTTCAATTCGATTTTTTCTCGGTTTTCCTTGTTTCTCTTGTTTGACCCTATTTGACTAAAAATTACATATAAAAATAATTACTTATATGTTCTAACATGCAAAAACAACACCAATGCAAATGCAAATAAAAGTCAATACATTCAAATAAAAACCAATACAAATATTTAAAAAAAAATGGTTATTATTTTTTAAAAAAAAAAACGAATGGGGAAAATATTTATTATCAAATAATATATTAAAAAAAAATAGTTTTGGGGGGAAATGGGGAAAATTGGAGGTTCCCAATCCTTGTCCCCATTTCAATTTTGCAAAAACATTTTATTAAAAATAAAATTAACCAGGGTTTCAGTCAAGCACACTGACAAACCAAACACTACATCACTGTAGGGTAGGGATGGGCATTTCCCCCATGGGCCCCACCCTCATTTGGGAGCAAATTTTGCCCCCAAATGGGGTTTGGGGGTGGGGGCCCATTCCTCCATTTCTCTAAATGAGGGTGGAGGTGGGGCCTCATTTCCCCCATTTCCCCATATGTATGTGTGTGTATATATATATATATTTTACGTTTATTTTCTTAAAATAAAAAATTAAAAAAAAAATAACTCATTAACTCTATTACTCATTTACTCTCTACCTATTTCCCCCATATCTGTGTGTAATACTATATTACTATAGTCTTTTGTATTAATTTTGGACTAAATTAAATCAATTATATATGTTAGATTATTTATTAGATTGGAAATCAAAACAAAGTGAATCAAACGATTGGAATGATCGAATTTCGAATCCTGAATCCCGAAATCTAATTTCGGATTTCAGATTGAAAAATATTAATATAGAAAATGGGAGAAATGGGAGACGAGGGTGGGGGCAGGGGAACCTCCCCCCAAACACCCCCATCCCCACTTCCCCCAAATGGGGTTTTGGGGTGGGGGTCTATTGGGCAGGGCCGGCCTTAGGCAAAGTGAGGCTCTAGGTGCAATTGTATTGTCATACTTTTTTTTTTTTTTTTTTCCAAATAAATTAATTTTATTCTAATGACAGGATTACAAAATACAAGTTAAAAATAAAAATAAAAATCAAAGTGAAATAGATCTAAAAATATAATTACAAAAATCAAAGTATTATGCTCTTCAGAAGGAAAAATCTTGAGATGAAGTTGGGTATCACATCGAAACTTGAGATCATCGCCTTCACTCCATCTTTTTGTTGACATGCCTGCAATGCATTCAAATACTCACTTAAAATTCACTTTTCTTGCTTTTTGAGATGCAAAATCATTTATCAAATTTTTGTATTCAAGTTTTAATACCAAATCTCACTTAAAATGCAAGTTCTCACTTAAAATGCACCTTTTTGAGATTGAACTAAATCTTCCACTCTTTTCTTTTTCTTTCGTTTGTCATAACCAGATTTGAATTTTCTAGTAGACATTTTTACCAAAATTAAATGATGAAAGACAATAAAAACAAAATTTTAATTAAATAAAATGAAAAAATAGCACCTAATTTTTAGAAGAAACAAGTTCCGACAATATTGAAGTTTTGAAGTAACATCTTCCACAATAGTTACGAGAAAACAAACCCAATCAATTACTTGATATAGTTAAAAGTCTAAAAAAAATCAAACTAATAAAATATAAATAAACATTAGAGATTGATTACAATTGAAGAAGAATATTGATTGAGATTGATAAAAGAGAAATCTTGATGTAGTGGGAGGTTTTGCAATATAAAAAAAAAAATGATGTTGTAATTATAAAATGAAAATGGAGTTCATATATATATATATATAAATTAACTCTAAATTACCTAATTAATGATAAATAATGAAGCAATTCCGTTGGGTGAAGCTTTCAATAGGAATTAATGTTTCTGAAAATTAAATTTTTTTCTTTTTCAATAACTTTTTTTTGAGACCCCCTAAAAAGATGAGGACTCAAATTAATGCTTTGAAAATATTTTTTTTTTCAATTTTTTTTTTTTTTTTTTGAGGCCCCTCCAAAGAGAGGAGGCCATAGGCAAAGGCTTTGATTGCCTTGCCCTAAGGCCGGCCTGCTATTGGGGTGGAGGGCCCTACCCCCACCGGCCCACCCCAATAGACCCCACGCCCATCCCTACTGTATGGTTTGTGGTGGAGTCCACACGCTTTGACCCTGTAAATTTGATTAACATCCTCTTCTCTTCTTTTTCCTTTTCTTAGATTGATAGAGATTATTTATTTACTAGACTCTTGATTAATTTTTTTCTACTACTTTTCTTAAGGATTTGATTCTCTCAACTCAAATTCGTCAGCTTTCATTTTTTCTCTTTTTGTGAAATTTCTTTTTCTAATATGTCAATGGTAAATAAACTTTGCAAGATGGAAAAATTTGGTCGTATATATTTATTAAGATTTTGTGTAATTAAAAAAAAAAAAAAAAAATCTCATTCAAAGGATGTCCTTGATAAATTTTTTGGATTTTGTCGTCCTTCCAATTGACTAAAGTCTTACCAATTAAATCGAATAATGCTAGACATCCCACCTACAATCTCATAATTTCCATCCCAACACCTATGTAGCAAAGATACAGATACGGATACAGGATACGAATACGGTATGATACGGGGATACGATAAATCTTCAAAAGTACGGATACGGATACGGCAAGATACGTCAATTAAAATAATATATATTTATATTTAAAAAAATAATAATAATATATGAAAACATATTTGATAATTCATTCAAAATAAAAACATATTCAGAATCCAAATAAAACATGTCACGTAACTACATAAGTCATAATAATGTAACATATTACAGGATCCAAATAAAACATGCCACATAAGTCGAACATATTACAAAATCCAAATAAAACATACATCATATAAGTCATAACATATTACAAAATCCAAATACTACATAGAAAAAATCATAAAACATATTTTAAATTCCTAATTAACTTCATTATCATCATTCATATTGTTAAATTATCGAAATAATTCGGCCTCTAACTCTGGTTCATCAAGAGAAATGTTTGCGATCTCAAGTATCCCGGTATTCTCCAAGTAAATGGAATCAAAACCAAACTTTCCTTACAATTTCATTTTGACTTCTAAAATTTTGAAATTATAATTTGACCCTGTTTTATACTAAAATAATTATAATATTGCCTCTAAGTATCCCCTAAGTATCCCCTAAGTATCCTCCAAGTATCCCCAAAGTATCCTCTAGTCAAACTTGTGAAAAAGTCAACGGATACGCTATTTGGCATATCGGATACGTATCCTGGAGTATCTGAACTGGATACGAGTTCGATACGAGTTACCTCCATCAAATGGAGTATCCGTGCTTCCTTGCCCAATACATATGACAGCTGAGATATCACATGGTGAGTGGATACATATTAATTGGTGAGTGGATTTATTAGTAAGTGAGATAAATTACAATTAATGTGTATCCACTTACTAAGTAACATCTCAACTGTCATATGTGTTAGGATGGAAAAAATAAGATTGTATACGAGATGTCTAACATTACTCATTAAAATTACTTAACTTGAGAAGGGAGACCGGACACATAACTCAATCTCACAACCTCAATAATATATATGTGAGAAATTTAGCATCAGGTTTGTCGTTTTCTTTTGCATAACAAAAGAAGTAAATATAAGTTCTTTCTCCATCATTTAACCCACAACCCCGGTTATTGAAGACAAGGTTAGAAGGATTTCCATAGCAAGGGGGAGGAGGCATCTGACGGCATCTGACCCGCAATGCCTCAAGTTTGTTTTTTAAAACAGTAATGCTACACATCCCACCTAAAATCCCACCTTTTCCATCCCACTACATGTGGCATATGAGGTGTCAAATGGTGAGTGGATACATGAGGTAGGTGAGATAAATCATCATTAATGTGTATCCATTCACAATTTGACACCTCACATGCAACATGTAATGGGATGAAAAAAATGGGATTTTAGGTGGGATGTTTAGCATTATTGTTTTTAAAATAGGGATATTATACCATTTTTATAATTCGATAGCTTTTTCTTAATATAAAATTAATTTTTATATTTGAATAAATTCAATTCCAATACTCAAATATATGTTGTTTTTTTACTTGTTATCTGATGTATTGTATCGTTTGAATGGTAAATGGATGTTTGAACTTCTTTAGAGTAATTAGTAAACGATAAACGGTTGATGCCGTTGAAAAAAATATATATATATAAAAATTAGTTTTTTTTTTCCTTTTAATTTTCATAAAAATTAAGTTTAAATTGGATAAAAAGAATTCATGTTAATTTTTTATATCTTAATAATAATAAAATATACCATTTTTTTTAAGTAAAAAAAAAATTTATTTTATTAATTAAAAGAATATACCTTAGTTTTATTATAAAACTAAGTTATTGGGTTGAACCAAAATAAATGGGCACGAGACAAATGGACAACAAATCCCGAACCCACCACATTTCTGAACCGGAGTGTTGACATTGCCATTGACTCTGCCTCGGTTTCATTTATTTTGGTTCAACCTTGCCTAATGTGGATTGGGGTGGGATTTTTTTTTTTTTTTTTTTTTAATAAAAAAACCTATTACAATCTCACAATATTTTGGGGTCCGCGGAAAGGACATAACTCAAACCCACCGACTTAAGGATGCAAGTGTAAAGGGCCGTAACATTATGGATGTAGGTGCAAATGGCTTACACTGTAGGCATTATATAAATATAATTAGGATCTCGTATTGTATGTATAAGTATGAATATATGCGTACCTGGAAGCATAGAATTCATGATAGCACAAGCACAATAATCTGAAAAGAAAACAAAGAAAACAAAAGAAAACAACAGGAAATCTTTTACTCTCTTCTCATATTACTTCAAATAACCTAATGGGAAGGCAATTTTTTTTTTTTTTTTTTTTTTTTCTGAATCACTGTGTAATACATGAGCGAGAATAGGGACCCCCTATAAATAGTAGAACTTACTAGAATCTTAACCCATTATGATTCTCAGCCCTAATAGGATGGCTAGTTCCAAAAGGAATACTAGGCCGCCCACACATATACAATAACCCATACCATATCCTACATATATATAATGTAGCTAAGGTGAACCAAGCCTAACAAATATTGATCACATTAATAAGGGGCTTTATCCGGTCAACTCTCTCTTACTTAAACATTTCAATCAATTCGGTTTTCATAAACTCAAAATATAATGTCATATGTTGCTCACAATTTTATAAAAAACTTATATACACTGCTACTTCATCACAAACTTTTATAATATTATTTGCAAATTAGTTCTCTACAAGCAAATGAGAATAATCCTTAAAATTACAGGCTCTATGTCAAAGTGGCATATCTATAAGTACATAAAATTTCATACAATTTTCAGGTTCTACATTGCTGCGATCTATCTGTTTGTATGAAAGTATACACTTGTAAAGAAAGAATCTACGTCAAAGCGACATATCTATAAGTACATTAAATTCCATACAATATTCAGGTTCTAAATCTAAATCTAAATTCCATTCCATAAAATTTAAGAAAGAAAGAAAGAAAGACTAAATCTAAAAAAAAAATTTTAAAAAAAAAGCTTCTGATTTTGTTTTGTTACCAAGTGTTGGCGAAACATGGAGAGAAGGCATTTTCAGTGGCTTCATCTTCCCACTCCAGGCGCTGCCACCATTGTTGTTCACATTCAATGACAATTCTACCTTCTTGTGCACTGTTGGAATCAAGTGGCAGAGTCTTCAGATCTGGACATCCAACCACTTTCATCTTCTTCAGATGCCGAAAGGGCAATGTGTTGGGGTAGATGCTGTGCAAATTTTCCAGCTGTTGTAGGTCAAGTGATTCGAGCTTCGAAAATGGGATCGTGTTTCTCATCTTCTCTGGAATGTCACACAGTTTCTCCTCGTTGATTATTTTTGTCATGTTCAAGCAACATGATATCACAATTGACTTGAGCTCCGGAGCAAGAATCAGCCATGTCAAGTCCCTCAACTTGAAGCAACCGCTTATAATCACATTTCGAAGGCTTCGAAAACCACAAGCTTCTCGTATACTCAGTAACTCCAACGCACTATCAATCTTAAACTCTTCCAAGTATTTACAATCCGAAATCTGGAGAGTATCGAGATCCTTGAAATCTGCTGATAGAGCTTTGAGACACTTCTGATGGGGTATAGATTGAAGCCTGAGTGACTGAGTACAGCTCTGTAGCTTTTTGGAGCTGAAAAACACGTTGAAAGCATGAGAACTCTTCAGTGTGATTGTTAACATAACTAAACGTTTCAACAAAAGCAGTTCCTCCACCAAGAACTCAGCAATATCAGTACTCGAAGAACCACACTCTAACATCCTCAGCACTTGCAAATTTAAAAAACCAGATATAAGTTGCTGTGGAAGTAGGTGAAGTTGACAAGTGTGCTCCAAGTTCAAAGACTTGAGTTGTAACAAGGACTTGAGCTCTTTAGGCAACTCCTTTATGCCAGTTTTGGACACATCGAGATGTTGCAGTGAAACCAAACCTGCAATTGCTATTGGTAATTCGGTCAGATCAGGATTGTTGGATAGGTTCAAAACTTTCAGATTCCGCATAGCCTGAAAGAAACCGTCACCAATACTCTTCAACTGATTACCATTAAGAAACAGAGTAATGAGACTGGGGCATGCTGTTGGAATCTCTGTCACATTAACATTTTGATTTCTCATCACTGACACCCTTTTGACATCTTGCCATTCTCCAATGTCTGGCATTTCAGCTAATTCACAGTCTGCTTGAACAAAAATGTTTTCGGTCTCCTTCTCCACTTGTGTTTTTATCCACAGAGCCATAACACGAGTCACATTATGCATTTTGACATGATCATTTCCTACTTCTTCCAGTAAACAAGCATTAACAAGAACACCAATTTTTTGGTACCCATCATTCAGTGGTCCATTTTTATCATCCAAAAATCCCTCACTCATCCAATAGCCTATCAACTCTCTTTTAGAAAATTCATAGCCTTGTGGAAACAAACAACAATAGGCGAAACAGGATCTAATTGTGTCGCTACTCAAATGATCATAACTTAACCTAAAGACACGGAATACTCTATCCACCATACCTGGAAATAGATGGGCGGATCTCTTCAAGACGCCAATGGTGTACTCCCATTCTTGAGGTGTTCTTTTGCGAGCCATGCCTCGAGCAACGGTTTCAAGGGCAAGCGGTAATCCGTCACACTCTTTGGCCAGAGTCCTGGCGAGGTCAGGAATTTGATGATGACTCTGAAGAGTGACATCTCCAATCTTGCTCGCGAACAATTCCCATGCTTCTTCATCCGTCAAGCACCCAACTTTAAACTGTTCATCAGCTTCCATCTGCCCACAAACTTCAACAAGTCGGGTTGTGAAGACTACCTTGGATTTGTTTTCTGGGTTTGGGAGAGGAACACCTGCTTTGGTCAAATCAACTCGCTCCCATATACCATCCAACAAGAGCACAAATTTCCTTGCGCTGAGAACCTTGTAGATACACGAAGCTTTTTCTTCGAGGGTTTTACTCATCAATGACTCATTGAACACACCAATCCTCTTCGCGATCGCCGTTTGAATACCCTCAAGATTCAGGCATCCGTCCACTGAAACCCAAATCACAACAGAATCGCCTTGGGCTTTTCCAAGCTTGTTGTTGATTTTGTTCAAAAGGCCACTTTTTCCGACCCCTGCCATGCCATATAGTCCCACAGTCCCCACTTGGTCTTCTTCGATAGATTTCCATACTTGATCAAAAGTAGATTCCGATCCCGGTTTTGATGTCTCACAGGGCCTTTCACACACCAGATCATCTTCGATTGCCTCTGCCGCCACCGATCCAAATTCTCCTTCTTCCTTCAACTTGGCCACTCGTGCCAACATTTTAGTCACCTTTTCTCCAGACTTGAAGCTTGACTTGAACACGTTCTTGTAACAAAGTCCTCCCAGACACAACTTGGTTAGTTCTTGTGCTCCACTTGTCTTCAGTTTGTTCACTTCTTTCTCCACAGCTTCCACCCTCTTCAACCACCCAGCCACTCTCTCCAACCTTCTCATCGACGGTTGTTTCTCTGCAAAATCAACTGTTCTCTCCACATCTCTCTTCATTTCCATTAGTTGCTCTGTTTCACTCCCCAATGAGTCCAGATCATCTTTCAGTTTCGCTTTGTACCTCATTTTCTCTCCCAAAAATTCTTTGCATTCTGACACCGATTTGTCAGCTGAGATTGACACTGAAACGCAGTTTCCCATTCTTTATTTCTTCGTTATCGAAGATTTCGATTCGATTTCAAGGCAGACCGGGAGTAGAAGATGGAGAGAGATAGAGAGAAGGAAACCCTTTCTTTTTTCGCTAGGATATGAGAGAGGTGACAAATACTTACAATGACATACGGGACCCACATGGTGAATGCAAAGACTCCTATCTTCTGGGAGAAAATCTTCAGTGTATCTGGTGCATATACTGAGTGTTGTACCTGGTCACTCAGATCTCGATATGTGTCAGTTTTTTTAATAAAAAAAAATAAAAAGCTGAGTGGCTGGGTGTGTGTCACCATCTGAGTGGCCGGGTGTAACATTCAGCTCATACACCTGGTACACCGAAGATTTTGTCCCTTCGGGTGTGAGCATTACCGACCATTCTAAAACATGACATGGAAAAAAAAAGTGAATGATCATCAATTAGTACACCTACTTTATAAAAAAATAAAAATAGTACACCGTATTTTAATTTAATTTTGTTTTTTCTTATAAGCATCCAAACAATACCAGAAATAACCCTATAGAAATGAATTCCTTAATTTTATTTATGCACCGAACAGAATTTATTAATACTAATATTTTCATGTTTTACTAAACATATATTTGTCAAAGTGGGTATACATTTAATCAGAGGATGCAATTTGCCACTGAGTCTTGTGACTTTGCTTCTCTATTACTTAATCGGTTTTGATTTTCTTATCTTATCTCTTGCTGCTCTTAGAATGGATGAGTTCCGCATAGTTCTATTTTTGTATTTCGTCCATCATTGATAGCCATAATAAAATGTACTTCTATGCAAAATCAAGAAAGAAATATTAACTTGATGGGTGTATAGAGTGTTTTAATTAAATTGTTTTATACCGTACTTATTAATAGTTTTGTTTAAGAACAGTTTTGCAGTATAAACTTATTATAAAAAAAAAGGTTCATAAACAGATTTCTTTTGTAACAAAATCAGCATCCTTATTTAATCCTTAAAATAATCTTTTGAAATTTTAATTAATTTATAATATTTAAATTATTTAAATTTGGATTTAATGTCATATAATATTTATAACGTAATATACATTTTTAATATAAATTTTTTGATGAAATATATTTTGAATGTAAAAGGTTATTATTATTATTCTAAATTATTGTCAATTTGATTTAATTTTATAAAGTATTTGTAACATTTTAATTAAAATTCCATCTTTTAATATTTAAATTTTGTTATTATTTTTTTAATATAATATACTAAATGTAATATAAAATTTGTACAATGTAGCAAATTAGGTGTGCAAAAATTACTTCAATTTCCCCATTTTTTTTAATCAAGCTTTTAACGTAGAGACTAGAGGGGAAGATGGGAACCGGGAAGATTAATAATCAGGAAATTTTTTTTTTCCTCCTTAGGATATGAAGAAAATATATACAACTTTTTTTTTTTTTTTTTGATGGAAAAATATATACAACTTTGAAACCTGAATGATGTTGTTTATTTTTATCACTTGTTTGTTTTTTAAAGATAAAATTGTTTAAAAATAAGTAATTTGATATTTACATCCTTGTTACTATTAGTTTTTGTTTTTGTTTTTTTTTTTTGAAATATATTATAAGAACTATTACAATAGAACTGATGGGACCTACCGAGATCAAGCAATACATGTACGGTTCGGATATCTACTCACATAACGGGAGATAACTACTTCCCACAACCTGAACAAAAACCCCCCACATATGCTTGGTAAAATATGCATGGTGGGATTTAAACCCCTTATCACTTATGCGAAAGGGAGGTGCACTACCGGCCCTACTAAGAGGTGATGTGCTACCTTATTACTATTAATTGTTATATATTTTTATTTTATACGATACAAACAACTAAATAAAAATAATTTAACAAATCCTAAACCATTTTTATGTAATAAATAAAAACGATAAGATAATATTCATTATTAAGATATGATAAATAATTATTTTTAAAAAAAAAATATGATAAATGATTATTTTGATTTTACAAAAAAAAAAAAAAAAAAAAAAAAAGAATTGGTGGTTCAGCACTGGTGTTGAAAGTGACAATGTGATTAATGTTTTTTTTATAAAAAAAAAACTTATCATAAGTAATATGTTAAAAGAAATAAATTTGTATAATATAAAATGATAATAAAATTGAAAATATATTATCTTTAAGAGGTTAATCTTGGAAGAAAATATGTTAAATGCAATCCAGTTATTTGAAATTAAGTTAAAAGTCAAGATTTGTTATTTTTTATTTTAAGTTGTTTTCTAGTGTTTTTAAGACAAATAAAACAATTTAATAAATTCAATTCAGACCTGTTAACTTTTAAGTAGAAAAAACAAACGACCATAGTGTTTTTACGAAAGTGATGGAGTATTCAGAATATTAGAGACAACTCAAATTGAACAAATCTTTGATATAATACAGTATTGGAGTTAATGATAGTTTTGTTATTTAAATTGAGTTAAAAAAGTGAACAAGTTACAATTATAGTAGTCATTAAGATTGTAAAAACACAGAGATGTTTTAGATAAAAGCGGAAAAGAAATAATTATTGTTAACTTATTTTTCTTCTTATCTTAACATTTTTTAAATAGTATTTTATTTGAAAAGTCAGAAATGTCTTTCCACCATTACTCATTAATGGATTTAGCCATTTAGGTTAACTGTAAGAGCATCCACATTGGTGCAAAAATAAGACCCACTTTGTAAGACCCACTTTGGAACCCAACAAAATTGAGCCACATTGGTTGCAAAAGAGACCCAAAAAATAAGACCCAAAAGTGGGGTCCACAAGAGTAGACCCAAATGGAGTTCCACATTTGGAACCCAATTTGGGTCTTGCCCAATGATTGGGGTTGGGTTCCCAACCCTCTCCAATCATTGGGTTGGGCCTTTTTTTTTTTTTTTTTAAAAAAAATTTATATATATATAATTTAAATTAAAATTAAAATATATAATTATTAATTTCAAAAAATATATATATATAATGAAAAAATATATATATATTTAATATTTATATTTCAATTATTTAAATTTAAATATATTATTATTATTTTCAATAATTATATACATAATGACAAAATATAAATAAATTTAATTAAATCAACAACGGAACAATTTCGGAATTTTGATATATATATAGACCGGTTCTCGGTTCGGTTCACCGGTTTGAACCCATGAACTGGAAACCGAACCGGAATATCCATTTTTTTTAAAATGAACCGAATTGAACCGGTAAATAGTGAAAAACCGAAGAAAAACCGATTGGACCGGTTCGGTTCGGTTCACTGGTTTTTTGCCCACCCCTAAATTTAATAAATATATATTTAAATTATTATAATTTAAATATATTATTATTTATTTCAATAATAATATATATTGAAAAAAATATAAATAATTTTAATATCAATTATAAAATTATTTATTAAATAATTATTGATTGTGTTGATATTTTAAATATATTATATAATTTATTTATTAATATATATAATAATATATATAATATTTGAAAGAAGAGTAATAATTGTTTGGAAAAAAGTTAAAAAAGTAATGAAACCGAACCGTTGGAACCGACGAAACCGAAATCGGAAGCGGAACTGAACCGTCGGAACCGTTGAAAACCGGACCAGAACTGAAACCGAACCGTCGGAACCGCCAAACCTAAACCATTGGAACACTAGACCCGAACCGATGGAACCGCTAAAACCGGACCAGACCAGACCGGACCGGACCGGACCGGAACCGAGGAACCGGAACCGGAACCGGAACCGGAATCGGAATCGGAACCGAAACCAGAACCGGAATCGGAACCGAAACCGAAACCGAAACCGAAACCGGAATCGGACCTTTAAAACCGGAATCGGAGCCAATTTTGAAGGTTCAAAACCGAAGCCGGATTCAAAACGAAACCGACGCCATGTCTAATCGTATACAATATTTTGTTTTAAATATTTATTTTTATTATTGATGTAATTCGGTTGTAATAATTTTAAATTAATAATTTTTTTTTAAATGAATTATAATTTGTTAAATAATTGTTGATAGTGTTGATATTTAAAATATATTATATAATTTCTTTATTAATATATATATATATATAATATTTTAAAGAAGAGTAATGATTGTTTGGAAAAAAGTAAAAAAATGGATCCATTTTTTTTTATTTTAATTTTGCCCCATTGTGGGGAAAATTGATCCAAATAAAAGAGACCCAAATGGGA
Source organism: Acer campestre (assembly GCA_954870605.1). Classification (NCBI taxonomy): domain Eukaryota; kingdom Viridiplantae; phylum Streptophyta; class Magnoliopsida; order Sapindales; family Sapindaceae; genus Acer; species Acer campestre. The sequence continues at coordinate 51,246,632 of OX940801.1, read as the reverse complement.
AGACCCATTCTTTGAAAAGAAGATCCATTTTTGATGATGTGGCACAAAATGGGTCTTGTTTTTTAGAGCTACCAATGTGAATGCTCTAACAGGTAGGTTTGAGTAGCATTACAGTGGTTGTTATGTCAAATTTTAAGAATATTATAATATTTTACCCCTTAAAATAAAACAAAACTTTGTGTGTGTGTGTGTGTTTTTAGTTTTTTATTATTTTTATTTTTGTTTTTGGAAGGGACAAAATTTCTTGTTTTAAGCCTGCATAATTAATAAATGAAGAATGTTAATTAAACTCAACCAATTTTGAAACGAAAATTCAATCCAAATAATAATAACTTTGAAAGGAAAGCACCAAGAAGGTGCCAAAAAGACTTGGTCAGAACTCTTAACTCTACGGTAGTCCCTCTTAGAGTCTTAGTGACGTTGATCATTTTATATTCATAGGGTTGTCATATTTCGACCGCGATGTAATCCAAGTATCCACAGCCATCATTTTGATGAATTTGAGAACAAAATCACTAGAAAACAGCACATCGGCCACATCCCCTCTTAATTATTTGGTGTGCATACACCTCCTCTTTCATTTTAACGGTGGATGTTCGGTTTCATCATATTTATTTATTTATTTATTTATTTTGAAATTACAACAACTGCTGGGACCCTGCGAGATAGGACTCTACTAGCACAGCCCGGACTACTTACTCCCACACATGGGGAGAGGGCAATAGTGGTGGCCACGGTTCGGTTTCGATTTGGTGGCCACCCAAAATAGAAACCGAAACCGAAACCAAAAATTCGGTTTGGTTACCGGTTTCAAACCGGCAGTTTAGCGGTTTCCTTTTCGGTTTCGATTTCGGCTTGGGGCGGTTTCGGTTTTGGTTTCAGTTTTTTTTTTTTTTTTTTTTTTTTTTTTTTTTTTTTTTGATATTAATTCTTCCCAATCATAATTCCAATGAACAAATTATTAAATAAAAAAACATTTACAAACATTTTTCATTGAAGTATTTAAGTATTTCACAATGTTTAAAAGAAAAGAAATTTACATTTATTAATAAATACAACTTTACAATTTCACAAAAAATATATATATATATTAGAAATTGGCCTTAAAGGCTTGAATTCAATTATACAATATTACAATGTAATAAAGTTAAAATTAAAAATAAAATAAAAAATACCGGCCTTGCACTTAATTTTTTTACCACAATTAAACTGCCTACATATCCTCCACCAATGTAGAGGAATCAAAGGCCACGTAGTTCTTTACCTTTAATTAGTTGCTCGGTGTTGGAGGTTGGAAGTTGGAAGTTGGAACGGAATCTATTCACTGCCTTCTGTTCCCGTGGTTTGTTCATCTTCGAAGAAGTCGTTCACTATCTCCGATTGGAGTTCTTGTTGTCTATATTTTACCTTTGTCCAATCATCAACACACGCCTGGATTTCAGGTGATTGTGGAGACATAGCTGACAGTCTTAGGTCCAAAATATTTCCATCTGCACTAAATTCTTGTTCCACAGCAACGGTAGAAACCGACGTTCCAAGAATTTGTTTGGCAATAATAGCTAAAATTGGATAATCTTGTTGATGACTCTTCCACCAAACCTGGAGACTAAATTCTTCATCTAAAAATTCATGAGTGTCTTCTAAATACCCGTCAAGCTTGGAGACCGTTGAGGATGAAAAAGATGTTCGTAATTTTTTGGTTCTTTAGGAAAACAGTCGATCCCCTAAACCCCTTAATTGAAATTTTATGAAAGTACTAATACCACCAGATGTGGGTTGGGGTTGTGAAACCAATACGTTCAAAGACGGATCATACATTCTAAGATATTCATCGTATAATTCATAAAGCAATTTCTTAACGAAATTACAATACTGAAGAACATCAACTTCTAAATCTAAACATTTGTAATAATTAGTTAAATATTCCTGCAAACATTTTAATTTAAAGCGTATACTGAAGAACATCAACTTCTAAATCTAAACATTTGTAATAATTAGTTAAATATTCCTGCAAACATTTTAATTTAAAGCGTGGATCTAAACACGATGCAAGCAAGTAAATATTTGGAATCTCCCCATAATACTGTAACCATTTTTTCCTCATGACAGCAACACATGGACTCAATTGAACATCAAATTCACAATCACTAAATGCACCAACAATATTAACACTTTGAATAAGAAATAAATGAGTAGTGGGATAGTAAACACCAGATAAAGTGGTGGTAGCATCATTAAAAACACGTAACAATTCAAGAATTTTATACATACATCTCAATGGTTCAATAATTGAAGGAACGTTATAAGTAATAAAAGAAACTGATAAATTCCTATATTCAACACTTTCATTAAGCAACTTATAAGTTGAATTCCAACGAGTAGTAATATCTCGAGAAAATTTTTTGGGGCGCATATTATTCTGAGAGTAATATTTTAACCATTGTTTCTGGGTTTTGTTATGCCTCCAGATATAATTAATATTATCTCTAATTGGTCTAATAAAAATAGAAAGCTCTGTTAATCTAGCTTGAACACACAAATTTAAAACATGACATGCACAACGTTGATGAAATAATTTACCCTCAAAATAAGGATTGCACAAATCCTGTAACATAGGAATAACTGCGGTATTGCTTGCAGCATTATCAGCATTATCAAAGCCAATAGCGAAAATTTTGTTTAGAATATTATACTCTTGAAAAATGATTTTAAGGAGTTGAAAAATATTTTGAGCTGAATGCGAGTCATCAAAAACACGAAATGCAAGAATTCTTTTTTGCATGTCCTAGTCATTGTCCAAATAATGACATGTGACACCCAAATATGAATTACTACCAAAATTGTCGCTCCATATGTCGACACATACGAAAACGCGACCTTGAAATTGAGAAAAAAATGTTTTCAATCTGTTTTTTTTTCTTTTTTATAAATGTCATTTAGTGTACGTGTGAGAGTGGCTATAGGAACACGTTACATTGCAAGATTTAATGCATTTTGACAATAATTAACAAACCTACTTTCTCACCAAAACCAAAAGGTAAATGTTCAGTTTCAACTATTAATGCTAATTGTTCTCTATTTTTTTCAGACGTGTAATGAAATAATTGATTAAAAGGGATTGCGTACCTAGAGATTTGGGCTTGGTTACTTGCCACCGCGTATTCAGACGGGTGATTTTTTTTGATATGGGTCTAGAACATGCCATATTCGAAGTTTCTTGCAACCTTGTATGATTTGGTGCAGTAATTGCACTGGATTTGGAAACATCCATCATCTAACTTAGTTTTCTTCATATGCACTTTGAAGAGTTCGAACTTCATCGGCTTTTCTTCTTCACCTTCACTTGCAAAAAAATCATCCGAAGGTGCTGGGGGGTCAGATAGATTTTCATTAGTATTGGAAGTATTGTGAGCGAGGTCGAGTCCGTCGAACTTGGGAATTATTAGAGGGGGATTAGGACTAGAAGGGGGATCGGATCCAAACCAATCTTGAAGGAACTGGTGAAAAGTCACATCGTCGTAAGTGACAGCATCACTAATGTGTTCCAACAAGTTTTGCATTAGACCCTTTCCTTTGTTCACATTTCTTGAACTATCCCCCCACTTGCCATTGAAAAATTAATATTAATAAAATATAGAGTAAAAAAAAAAAAGATGATTGAAAAAAAAAATATATTGTTGGAATAAGAGTAGTAAGCAAGTAAAATATATATATATATAATTGAAAAAAATATATTGTTGAAATAATATTGGTGAAAAAAAATTTATGATGGTCAAAAATAGAAGAAATAAATATTGTAAATCAATTTGATGATTGAAAAAAATAAAAGATAGTAAAAAATAGAAGAAATAATTTATATATGAAATGAGAATTAAATAAAATTGTAGAATGTAGAGAGAATTGAGAATTTGAGATTGAGAGAGATTGAGAGAAGTTGAGAGAATGAGAGTGGTATGAAGAATAATGAAATTTGGGGCGGGGGGTGGGTGGGGTTTGGTATTTGTAGTATAGTAGATAGGGGTAGCTTTGCAAATAAAAAAAATAAGTGGCCGTTGGGAACAAATCAGAACAGTCACTACCCAACGGCCATATTGATTTTTTTTTTTTAGACGATGTGCCACGTGGTAGCGTCTGATTGGTTTTTTTTTTTTTCCAACGGTTCAGTAACTGGACGGTCTTTTTTTTTAAAAAAAATTTTGCTGCCACGTGGCAGCGTCTAATTGGTTGAATTTTTTTTTAAAAAAAAAAACCGACGGTTTAATCATGGATAAAACCGTCGGTTTTGATCGGTTTTTGGGATTGGCAAACCGAAACCGTAAAAACCGATTTTCAAACCAACGGTTTAGGTTCCGGTTTAGGCCGTCCGGTTCCGATTAAACTGCGGACAAAACAGACGGTTCACCGATACCATGGCCACCTCTAGAGGGCACCCACACAAGAGGAGGGACAAACAATAAATATATATTTATATATGTAAATATATATACGTGCATGCTGGGCATTGAACCGTGGTGGTGGAGTCTCTTAATGGAGAGTCACACCAGTCACCACATTAGCAAGAGGCCATTGGCGGTTTCATCATTTTTATTTTAAATGTTGTATATATATCCCGTTTTCACGTGTGCCCTACCACAATCCTCATGCTGATTTTAGGACTAATTGTACAAACGACCCTCACATTAGATCTAATTGCACGCAGGTGCAATTTTTGCTCAAAATTACACTAATGGCCCATTCCGTTTACGGATGGCAAAAAAGAACTGGTTCCAATGGAACTGATCCATACCCGCATGATGCGGTTTGGGTCTTAAATTATCAACCCACATTAATTGTGGGTCGGCTATGGTTTCAGACCGGGTACCTTTTAGATCCGGAAAGGAACCACATTTTTTTTTATTAAAAAAAATTAGGTCTCGATGTCTCATTATTCACTTCATGCCGCTTCAACTCTGCTCCTCTCTGGTCTCTTTTCTCACCGTCTCTAGTCTCCACCCTCTCGATGTTGTTGCCAGTTGTCGGTCACTAGGTTTTTTTTTTGGGTAAGTTTTCAAAGTATTTTTACTCGAATGATTTGTGATTTGTCTCTTGATATCGAAATCGATTAATTTAGGGGTTTTATTTGTTTGCTTTAGTAATGGAAATAAACTTGATTTTGTTTACGGGTTTGTTGTTTTCTGGGTTATGGATCCAAATTTGTTGTGCCCTTTTATTTTTCATATTGATTCATCGTTGTTTTATTTGTCTTTTATCTGGGTACGTCATACTTTTCCTGTATTATTATATTTTGATTGTTTGGTGCTTCCCTTTTGGTCATTTAATAGATTTGGATTTGTGTCCTAGAAGCCATTCTTCTATATTGTTAGGTTTTGGCTCGTATTCTCAGGTGAAGCCAATGTAAACCAAACGAGACTCAATTGATGTGAAACTTCCTGGAGACATGGAAAAATATTTGGAAGTTGGAGATGATGTTTGAGGGAGGTTTGAAGACCGAAGAAGAATAGAAGAATCAGATTCCGAAAGGAACCGCGGCATGGTTCGCTACACGGGCAAGGTGCATGGACCGCGGCACCGGGAGTGATCAATTCTAGTGAGATCAGCGCGGTGCAGATCAGGGCATATGCAAGAGACACAGAACGCGGTATTCTGAGCAGTCATTTCCAGTGACTTTCAGCGGTGTAGGGCGCGGGGTGCACATCCTGACCCAGGCCACGATGACGGCGTATTTTGCTCAGATCATGAATATTGTGCGGAATAGAAAAGTGTTCTTTTAAAAGTTTCTGTGTTTGAAGGAAAATGAATACTCTTTGCGTGGAATAAGAAGACTTGTGCATAAAAGGAAATAGTCTTTCATGAAACAAGAAAGTCTTATACGTTTAAGAGTATGATTTCCTTTTATCTTGAACTCTCTGTAACTAGTATAAATAGACATAATATATGTGTTATTAGATTTAAGGTGTGGAGTCAAAGAAACATCTATAACATAAGAGAATGGTGAGATCTGGGGGAGACCCCAAAGAATATTCAGGGAGGGATATGGGGAATATCAGTGGATCAAGTTAAAGATCTGTGGGTGATATTCAGGGGAGACCTATGGGATATTAGGGGGTTCTTGGTGAGGATCTTGTGAGCGTTGTGAGCTGAGAGTCATGATGTAAAACTCGGTTGTGAGCTTGGAGACTTGGTAAGACTCTAAAGTTTGGGGTTGAGGTTAGAGAGAATCCTGAAGTATATGGTTGTAACAATTTATTATATAGTGGAACTTTCTCTATCGTCTTGATGGCTCGTGGTTTTTTCCCTGATTTAGGGTTTTCCACGTATATTAAATTGATGGGTGTCTAAAGTATTTTATACCGTAGTTATTAGTTATTTTGTTTAAGAACAGTGTTGCAGTATAAACTTATTAAAAAAATAATAAGTGCATAAACAAATTTCTTACATGGCAATATTGGTATCCCTATTTAATCCTCAAAATAATCTTTTGAAATTTAAATTAATTTAGAGTAATACTAATTTGTCCAAATTTGGTGCCCAAATATGGTGCGCAACACTCTAAACCATACATTTAAATCATGCAAATCTAATACAATTTAAATTAATAGATTATAATGTTGCAACATCATTTTAACACCAAATTTAAGTAAAGTAGCATTATTGATTAATTTATAATATTTTTAATTATTTAAATATGGATTTAATTTTATATAATATTTATAGTGTAATTTACATTTTTAATATAATGGTTTTGTTGAAATATATTTTGAATGTAAAAGTTTATTATTATTATTTTAAATTAAAGTAATGATAGACGTTCCAATTTTTTTTTCTCAAATTCTGTCCCAAATGATATGGTACGTGAGGTGTCAGCATCTTATAAATTATGAGATTATGTGGTGACTGATGTGAGGTTGACATCTCACATGTTATATCATTTGGAACAGAATTTAGGAAAAAAAATTGAGATGTCTAGCATTACTCTTTAAAGTATTATTAATTTGATTTAATTTTATAAAGTATTTTTAGCATTTTAATTAAAATTCAATCTTTTAATTCAATTTGATATTATTTTTTTACAATCCATTTTTTTTACATTGTTTCAGTTTAGTTTTTCCAATTTTTTTTTTTATTTTTTATTTTTTTTACTTTTGTCACTTTGAAAATACTTCATTTTTTTTTAAAAAAAAGGTTAGTTATATTATATTTCTAAAGATAATTCATTTTATTTTATTACTGTATTGCCCTTTATTAAACTCTGAATTATAAAATAATTCATTCAGTTTTATTTTATTTTAAAAAAACTTCATTTAATGAAACTAATTAGTGTTTTTACTAACAACATCTCCAATGCTGTGCCAAATTTTGTGCCAATGCTATAATTTAGCATAGAGTGCAAAAACCATCCTCTAATGCAGTGCCAAATAATGTGTCAAATTTAGCATATACTATATTGTGTGCCAAAGCATATGCTAAATTTGCACAGTAATAAACGATCCCTTTTTAATTACAAAAATACCATTATATATATTTTAAATGAAATAATGAATGTATTAATGAAACTTTGCATTGGAGCATTAAAAGAAATAATGAATACATTAATGGTAAGTGTTTACTTTTATAATTTTAATTAATAAAATAATAAAAATAGCATTTTAAATATAATTGTCCATTGGAGTACAATGCTAAATTGATATACCAAATATAATATTTTACTATTTTTTGTACCAAATTTGGCATTGACATTGGCATTGTAAATGGTCTAATGTCATGGAGTATTCAAATTGGAAACAACTTAATTTAAATAAATAATTGATAATATAGTATTGGAGTTAAAGATAGTTTTGTAATTTAAATTGAATAAAAAATGTTAATACTTTTTAAAAAAATTTAAAAATTATAATAAACCAGATTTGGTTGTTTATTATTTTTTTTAAAGAAAAATTATTATTAACTTATTTTTCCTTTTATCTTTACTTTTTTAAAGAGAGTTTTTTTTTTTTTTTTTTTTTTTGACAATTCAATTTTTTCCTATTTACATTTTTTTTAGACACTTCATTTTAATTAAAAATTTAAATTTTTAAAAATTCAAAAGACATTCTTTCTGATCCTCCTTTCATCTTTTGACAATAGTATTCAGACACTCTATTTTATTTTAATTTTACAAATTTCTTCTTCTCTCTCTCTCTCTCTCTCTCTATAGAAAACAACTGATAATATTCTAAAATGATTCAAACAGTTTAGACGTACCCTTCTGTTTTCTTATCAAACTTTTTTGTTGTTATTGTAATACTTGCAAATTAGAATGTTGTATGCATTAGCTTTATTTTTGTTTGCATTTCCTCTTCTTGTCAAATGACCTTAGGATGAATCCACTTTGCAAAATGGTGGGCTGACTATGTACATACCTTACTTCCATCCTAGCTATGAAAACCAAATAATTTTTCAATATTACAGAAACTTCTAGGTCTTAATTAGTTGTTTTATTTATTTCAAAAAAAAAAAAAAAAAAAAAAAGAGAGAGTAATTGGCACATACCCCCCTAGACTATACCTGAATTTGCATGTTGCCCTCTCAAAAAAAATTTTAGGCATTAAACCCCCTGAACTTTTATAAATTGGCAATAGGTGGCGGAATAGTAACGTCATCCATTTTTCTGTCATGGCAAATTGCACTAAGTTCCTCTTATTATATATATAATTGCATTAAACCGGAAAAAAAAAAAATAATAATATGACCTAAATACTCCTCTGACCAAATTTCAAAAATCAAATTTTAAAAATAAAAATTTAAAATTTAAAATTGAAATAATGGTTGAATAATAACAATATTTTGAACTTTTTGATAAAGAAAATTAAATAAATAGAGAAACGAAAAAATTAAATTAACTTAACAATTATTTAAATTATCTTTTTTTATTTAAATATCCCTAAATATAAAACCCGGATGGATATTTAAATTATTTAAGGCGAATTGTCATTTAAATTATCATTTTTATTTAAATATCCCTAAATATCTCTTTTTCATTTACAATAACAAGGGTATTAATAATGTCAAAAACAAAAATAAGAAATATAATAATAATAATAATAATAATAATAATAATATACAAATAATGATAATAATAATAATAAAATAATAAAATAATACTAATGAAATAATAATAATAATAATTTAAATACCCTATACTTTTTTTAGCCATTATCATTTAAATTATCCTTTTTATTTAAATATCCCTAAACATCCTTGCACCTTATCCCCTATTCCTTTTTTTTTTTGCCATTAAACCCCTTGAACTTTCATAACAAAGGATATTTAAATTATTGTAAATGAACAAGTGATATTTAGGGATATAAAAAATAAAATAAAAAATTAAATGATAATGGTGAAAAAAATATAGGGTATTTAAATTATTATTATTATTATTATTATTATTATTATTATTATATTAATTTTATTATATTATTGTATTATTTTATTATTATAGTTATTATTATATAATTTTTTATTTTTGTTTTTGACATTATTAATACCCTGGTTATTGTAAATGAACAAGTGATATTTATGGATATTTAAATAAAAAGATAATTTAAATGATAATTAGCCTTAAATAATTTAAATATTCATCCGGGCTTTATATTTAGGGATATTTAAATTAAAAAAGATCATTTAAATAATTGTTAAATTAATTTAATTTTTTTCATTTCTCTATTTATTTAATTTTCTTTATCAAAAAGTTCATAATTTTATTATTATTTAACCATTATTTCAATTTTAAATTTTAAAATTTTATTTTTAAAAATTTGGTCAGAGGGATATTTATATCATATTATTATATATATATATTTTTCCAGTTTAATGCAATTTTGTATATAATAAGGGGAACTTAGTGCCAATTACCATGACAGAAAAATGGATGGTGTTACTATTCCGTCACCAATTGCCAATTTATGAAAATGTCTCATCCAATATGGGTTTCGAATTCGATACAAAATGGAACATAGCAACTCTGCTAAAATGTGGATTGCATAGTCATGCTTTGTTTATTTCTTTAAGCTTCTAATGGATTCAACAGAGACAACTTTTTCTTGTTGGATACAATGTAGTACCCAAATATAGAATATAAATTGGTTTTGACTTTTGAGAATCAAAGATCACAAATTTCTGGGTATGGATATACGAGTACCCAAATTTAGAAATTCTATCATATTTGCAACATAAAGATTAAAGAGCAAGAAACAATGCAATCACTCTATTGAATCTTTAGTGAAAGAAAAATAAGTGTTGGGTTTCCTGAAGAGAATGGGGGGATGCTTTCTTAATTTTTTATCATTTTCACAAACCGTGAGGACAGCCATTGTTTTGAATCTTGTGATAGATAGAGAGATAGAGAAATGGTACCTATAATATTACCTGTTGTTTTCTATAACAAAAATAGTTTGAAGTGTATTTAGAATTTTTTTGTCTTGTTTGGTAATTTTAATTCGAATTAATATTGTTATTAATAAAAAATTTAAAATGGAATACAAACAGATAATTTATGAAATGTAAGGTGAAGTTTTTATTTTTATTTTTATTTTTTTATTTTTTTTTATTTTTAAATAGTATTTCATTTGAAAAGTCAGAAATATCCTTCCACCATTACTCACTAATGGATTCATGTTAACTGCAACTATGTAAAGTAGGTTTGAGTAGCTCTACGGTAGTTTTTATATCAAATTTTAAGGATATCAGTGTATTTAATTACCCCTTAAAATAAAACAAAACATTGCGTGTGTGTTTTTTTTTTTTTTGAAAGGGGCAAGATTTTGTGTTTTAAGCCTGCATAATTAATATATGAATAATGTTAATTACTCACACAACTTTGAAAAATTCCATTAAAAAAAAAAAAAAAAAAAAAAAAAAAAAAAAAAAAAAAACCGTTGAAAGGAAAGCACCAAGAAGGTGCCAAAAAGTCTTGGTCAGAGTTCTTAACTTTACGTGCGGTTGATCATTTTATATTCATAGCTATGGTAGTCATATTTCAACCGTTTGATAATCAAACAACCATCATATTTCAACCTCTTAACTTAATTATTTGGTGTGCATGCACCTCCTCTTTCAATTCATTTTACCGGCGGGTGTTCGGGTCCCATCATAATGTATTTTATAAGTATATATGATAAATTTTATCGCTAGATGATCGGACTATGTAAGTAATAATGTTTAATATCGACATACCTCTAACCTATTTCATGTTAAATTTAAGAGCTAATTACACATAACCTCCCCGAGGTTTGCCTCTTTACACCTAAAAACAACTTTATCGAAAATCGACACTCAACTTCCTTGTCGTTAGAGTTCGACCTGAGTTGACCGTTAAGTTTAACACATTAAAAGTAATATCATCATTTTATCCTGAATTTAATAAAATCATAAATTTAAAAAGGAAAAATTAAAAAACAAGATTTTAAACATCATCTTTGTAGGTTGAGATCAAATTAAAAATAAAAATAAAAAATGATAATTTTTTTTTCAATAATGGATCTCAAGAATCCTGATAAACAAAAATGCAAAAATAAAATAAAAAAACTTTGTTTTTTTTCATTTTCCTATACCCAAATTTTAAAAATCCATTTTTCTGTCGATACAAATTTTAAGAATTCAAACACAAAAATCTTCATCTTTGGTCAATCCAAAGAACAAAAACCATAAATCAATGGATTTTTTTTTTTTTTTTTTCAAAACAAACGAGACCTGCTCCAACAGATGGAGTAGATCCGATCCATCTGTGATGGAGTGACACCAATTGAGATAAGAGCGCAACATCTTAGTTGGATGTCTCCATCAAAAGTTCTTCAAATTTTTTTTTCTTTTTTCATTTGTTGCCGTCATTGTTACTCGCAATGAATTTGGGAGATGTTTCGTGTTTGTTGGGTTTGGATGAATAGAAAACAAAGCTGTGTTTCCAGATTTTTAAATGAATATATATATATATATATTTACGATTTGATGTTTGTGAATGGTGTGTTTGGTTGGTGAAGATGAAAGGTTTGGTTGATAAAGATAAAGATAAACTGAGAGATGTTGGTTATGGGTTTTGATGATGAAGTTTACCCTTTTTTTTCCACCAAATCTCATCCATCTCTGTTTCTTTCCTTTTAAAATTATATTTATATTTTATTTCGATTTAAATTTTTTTTTTTTTTCATTTTTTGTTTTGTTTTCTCTTTTTATCAATTATTGATTTTTTAAAAATTTGATCTCCACCGTTTATCTAAAAAATGGACAGTGAAGATCATCTATTTTTATTTAATTTTTCTTTATTTAATTTACTCTTTTAAATTTTAATTTTATTAAATAAAGGGTAATTGGGGTATTTAAGTCTTTTTGACATTTTGATGTGGTCAACCGTTAAGTTAATGGTCAAACACTAACACTAGGGGAGTTGAGTATCAATTTTCAATAAAGTTGTTTCCGATGTAAAGAGGCATATCTCAGTGAGGTTCCGTGTAATTAGCTCTAAATTTAAAACAAAAATCACTAGTGATTTAAATATTTTATCCGGGAATAAATCTTAGGATGTCCTCTCCCTCTCTCTATATATAATACATGTATGCATGTATACACACTAATGTTTCAAGGAGCTTTGTTTAAAAAATAATTATTTAAACTATGTTTATCGGGGAATAAATTTTAGAACTCTCTCTCTCTCTGCGTGCGCGCACGCACTAATGTAGTAATGTTCCAACCGTGCAATCTATAGACTTTGTTAAAAAATTTATTTAAAATACGTTTATAATAAAAATTATTATACTACCTCCCAGTGTGGCCTTCATTTCGTTGGATCAACATCTCCAGCCTTTTACGTAGCTAGTCATACTGCCCAAATCTCACTAATTAAATGATTGTCCTATACCAAGTACCCAACGACAATAAATTTCATTTTCACTCATACAAAAACCCATAAATTGCAAGTACGTAATTCAAGCAACAAATAAATTAAACATGAAAATATCAGATACCTAACAAACACAAAAACCCTCCACAACACTAAGGCTGAGTTCATAACAAAACAGAAATTTCAAATCTTCCTAGTATTGACAAAATTTACGACATAAATAGGTAAAAAAAAAAAAAAAAAAAAAAAAAAAAAAAAAAAAAAAAAAAAAAAAAAGAACAGATAAATGGAAAACTAACAATGCTGCAGTACCTTGATGGCTCGCTCATCTAATTGACCAGGGGAAATCTGGAGGGCATTGTAGCCTCCATCGTTAAAGGCCAAGGTACAAAAAACTATTAAACTCATATTTGCACAATTGCACCAGCTTGAAGCCTTGCCCCAAGGCCCCAAGCCCTTGGCTGCTATAATCATGAACTTTTAATTAATTTATTTTTATTTATACCTTGATTTAATGAAGCATCAATCTCTTTATAGACTATATTTTTGGTGTAACTATATATATATACAACTTCAATATAGACTTAATTTATATATTATCTCCATAATCGATCACAATAAATCAATACCATCCCCATATATAGCAGCAACATATCCCAAAGTTGAAAAATATTTTGCAGTATCCTGTTCGATACTAAAAAGAATGTGGCCACAAAATACAGCAATGACGGCAACTTGTACTTACCCACTAGCTTCAAATGTATTCAAAACTTCCTCCAATAAATCTAGTAATGAAGGACTCGCGTTATCCACCTCTTCAATGTCAGATAAGTGGTCTTTTACCGTCTCGAAGTCATCCTCTTGAAGGAATTGGTAACGAAATTTAGTAACTTTTAAAGAAACTTGGTCATGCCTCAGTCGTGGAACGGAAAAAGATGAGTGTTGTCTATTTATATGGAATTAATAGGGGTGTGTATTTTCGGTTTGGTTTGGGTTGAAACTCAATGGTTATAATTCAATCCAAACCAAACCAATAAGGTTTGTCAAACCGTTCAAAACAAATCTTGTTGGTTTGGGTAGATTTATTGGCTTATGTTTGAATCCAAAAATAATTTTTTGTATTATTATAAATAAAATATTTAAATATAAAAATATTAAATATAAGTGTTATTTAATTATTTTGAAAATTAGGAAAATATTATTTAATTAATAAATTATAATAACAAGTATCATAATAGGCGCATCACCTCTTAGTAGGGTTGGTAGTGCACCTCCCTTCCACATAAGTGGTAAGAAGTTCAAATCCCACCATGCATATTTTACAAGCATGTGTGGGGAGTTTTCTTTCTGGATTGTGGGAAATAATTATCTCCCATTATAAAAGTAGATATCCGGACCGCACATATTGTTGGGGATAATCCTCTATAATAAACCGATTAACGCGGAATCGCCATGCCTAATATATGCCCATAACTCATAGCAAATAATAACGTCAATAAGCAGAAAAATAGATGAGAGAGAATAAAACAATCACAACACAAGATATACGTGGAAAACCCAAAACGGGTAAAAAACCACGGGCCGTCAAGACGACAGAGAAAGTTCCACTATATGATAAATTGTTACAACCATATACTCCAGGATTCTCTCTCACACCTAACCCCAAACTCCATTCACAAGATCCTCACCAAGAACCCCACAATATCCCCTAGGTCTCCCCTAAATATCACCCACGGATCTCTAACTAGATCCACCGATATTCCCTTGGATCCCTCCTCGGATATTCCCTTGGGTCTTCCCGGATCTCACTCACACTCTCTGATGTTTACATGGTGTTCTTTTTGCTCCACAGCCTTAAACATAAATATTAGGACTATTTATACTAGTTACAGGGAGTTTAAGATAAAAGGAAATCCTACTCCTAAACGTACAAGACTTACTTGTTCCACATAAATACTATTTCCTTTTATGACAAGTCTTCTTGTAGGGAGTAAATCCTTTTCCTTCAAGCACAAGAACTTCTAGAAACAAACTACTTCCTTTTCCGCTGAAGATTTCCTGTTTCACGTATACTTATGATTGACTATGATTCGGGTCACGGTTGTACACCCGTTTCCTAAACCGTTACAAGTCACTTTAAATTATATCGCTTAGAAAACCGCGATCTATACGTTGAAACAAACCACTCCTTCAGTTCTTCATGATCTTCAACCTCCCTCAAACTACACCATTCCATCTTCCAAACGTATCCCACGTCTCCAGGAAGCTCCACATCAGTTGAGTCTTTGTTTGGTTCACATTAGTTCATTTGAGAATACAAGCCAAAACTAACAATTCTCCCCTTTGGCTAGAATTCTCAAAATTTGTCCATGGCCACAATTCTCATCACTGAGAATTAACATACCCCACCACAAGGTATAACCACTTAGGAACGAACCATCCTAAGATTTTTCTTCACAAATTTTTTTTTTTTTTTTTTTTTTTTTTTTTTTTTTGTGTTCGTTGTTCCGGCACCATGTCGAAATAACCTACTGAAATTGTGGTGCAACTCCTCAAGTCAGATTTCCAGGGAGTTCGTCAGCCATCGACATCTTTGTCCACCATACACCTTGCATCACTTTCTGACCAATGCCTTGTGCACAATTATGGACCACTAGCAGCAACATATCCTCTTCCATGGCCAGTGGGGAAAACTGCCAAAAGGATAAACATGTCCTTACATCACCCAACCCTGTGAAAGACCTTCTGTCCTTACATCACATACCTGGTGAAAGACTTGCTACTAGAAACTGGGAGTGCTTTGCCGGATAAGCCCCACACCATACCATAGAGAGATTTTTTTTTTTTTTAATAGTCAGGAGTTTTTTTTTTTTTTTTTTAATAGTCAATCAGCTCCTTATGTAACTCAGATTGAATCTCCATGACTTGTACCTATCACCACAAGCCAAACTTCTCCTCCATCAAATTCTTCCTTTCATCAAACCCTAACGAGTTCGAAACCGCCCTCAAGACGCATCTCCTTTGCTAAACCATACTAGACAACCATGATCATCATTATCCCAATGCCACCAAATCCTCCATACGATCTCCCGTAAAGACTTGAAATTGCAATCGCCAAACCATAAGGCTCTGATACCAATTGTTGGGGATAATCCTCTATAATAAACCGATGAACGCGGAATCGCCATGCCTAATATATGCCCATAACTCATAGCAAATAATAACGTCAATAAGCAGAAAAATAGATGAGAGAGAATAAAACAATCACAACACAAGATATACGTGGAAAACCCAAAACGGGTAAAAAACCACGGGCTGTCAGGACGACAGAGAAAGTTCCACTATATGATAAATTGTTACAACCATATACTCCAGGATTCTCTCTCACACCTAACCCCAAACTCCATTCACAAGATCCTCACCAAGAACCCCACAATATCCCCTAGGTCTCCCCTAAATATCACCCACGGATCTCTAACTAGATCCACCGATATTCCCTTGGATCCCTCCTCGGATATTCCCTTGGGTCTTCCCGGATCTCACTCACACTCTCTGATGTTTACATGGTGTTCTTTTTGCTCCACAGCCTTAAACATAAATATTAGGACTATTTATACTAGTTACAGGGAGTTTAAGATAAAAGGAAATCCTACTCCTAAACGTACAAGACTTACTTGTTCCACATAAATACTATTTCCTTTTATGACAAGTCTTCTTGTAGGGAGTAAATCCTTTTCCTTCAAGCACAAGAACTTCTAGAAACAAACTACTTCCTTTTCCGCTGAAGATTTCCTGTTTCACGTATACTTATGATTGACTATGATTCGGGTCACGGTTGTACACCCGTTTCCTAAACCGTTACAAGTCACTTTAAATTATATCGCTTAGAAAACCGCGATCTATACATTGAAACAAACCACTCCTTCAGTTCTTCATGATCTTCAACCTCCCTCAAACTACACCATTCCATCTTCCAAACGTATCCCACGTCTCCAGGAAGCTCCACATCAGTTGAGTCTTTGTTTGGTTCACATTAGTTCATTTGAGAATACAAGCCAAAACTAACACATATATTGTTTGATCTCATCAAGTTTTGACAGTCATATTGTAATAGTTCTTGTAATATTTCAAAAACGAGTCTCGTAATAGAAAAATAAAAAATATAATAATGTTACGATAATATGGCTTTCCCCACTTGATTAAATTACTTACCCACTAAGTAAACAATTAACTAACCTTATCCTTGGAGTCATCATCGCTAGAAGCAAGTTGCAATTACAAGTGGCAACATTATATGGGAATTACCATAAATACCCCTTTCTCTTGTTGCCTATAAATATATCTCTCATTTGTAAAAGTTTCATTGACCCGATATCAATACAATAAAAGTCTCTTTCTCCCTCGTCTCTCTCTCATCTACATCTTTGTTATTTATTATTCATTTATTCACAACACAATATCAGCACGATATCATTTATTTCCAAGTGAGTGATTTACTTATATTTCAATATTTGTATTTATTTATTTATACACAATATATAAGATTGACTTATGTTGTGTCACCAGAACCTATAGTTATGGATTTTTTTTATTATGCTTTTTAAATATTCACATTTAATTATTCAATCTCTATCACAAATAAAAGAAGAAGAAAAAGGAAATTTTGCAAAAATTTCATAATTCCAAAACCCTCCAAAAACCAAAATCTACCTTATTTTTGTATTTGTTAATCTGAAGAGAAAATTTAAAGCAAAAAAAGAAAAGAAAAATATAGAACAAGAATAAAATAAAATAAATAAATAAATAAAAGTGAATTGAAGAGGTAGCTTGAAGAGAAAGCAATACCATCTGTGTACTTCACAGGAGCGGAGAGTTGCTATTGTTCGTGCGGTTCAAGATTTTATTTTTATTTTTTATTTTTTAAAAAAGATTTTACAATTTTATTTTACTGCTTCAATTTTAAGCAACTAACGGCTACTTTATTTATTAGGGCTAATTACGTTTAAAAGATAAATATGTGTTTTATTTATGGGCTTCGTTGATGGGCCGGTTTGGAACCAATTGGTATGGACCTGAGTTTCTGACTATCGAATGTGGACCTTTTTACTGTCTGACACAAATATATATTGGACTGTAAGTCGGGCAAGAACCGGCCCGACCCAAATTACCAATCTATGTTATGTTCTTGAATTTGCCTAAAATTAAGGTAAAATCAATTTCGGACATTAAAAATTGCAAAACTTGTATATTGTCAGTTGTATAACGACAATATTAAATTATAAAACGCAACATCAAACATGTGATCTTTCATGAAAAAATTGTGATTGTAAAAGATGAGCTACTATTGAACTATCGGCTTTTGAGATTACCACCGCTCAATGTGGTTTGCGCCCGTTCATTCATATATATATATATATGAATGAATATTGTTCTAGATCCATCAAGCTCGAAATCTCTAATATTTTCTATATTTTGCTAAATATTAAAGATATTTATCATAAATAAATAAATTATATGAGGAAATTGCAATAAGTAATCAATAAATTTATTGTTTTATTGTTTTTAGCCGTAAATTTATATTTTATTATACTTATCACCTTTAACGTCGAATATACAAGATTGTCCTCCATTTTGTCTTTACTTCGTCCACCCAAAAATTTGGAAATCAACTAGCATGTAACTTGAAAATCATTGGTATGTAAATTGAAAGTCAATTGGCGTGTAATTTAAAACTTAATTGATATGTAGCTTGAAAAATCATCTCGCACTTGGAATCAAATGGCATGTAACCAATTTATATGTCAGGTAAAGTAAAATTTAGGAGTAATTTTGTCCAAAAGTGATAAAAACAATAAAATATAAATTGATGGCTAAAAACAATAAACCAATAATTTTTTTTGGCTCTTTATGAATTCACACGCATATATATATATATATATAGGGGTAGGATCCATGACCCCATTTTTTGACATAATATTTTACACAATTTATTATCCATTGGATTTTGGTTGTTTAGATGGACAAGATTCATTGGTATTTAATCTTTCTTTCTCTCCCTTCATTTAATATTTGTTTTTTCTCTCCCCTATTATCTCTCTCCTTCTTTTTTTCCTTTTCAACTTTTTTTTCTTTTTTCTCTCTTTTAATTTTTTATCTCTTTGTCTTTTCACATTTTTATTTTACCAATATCAACATTGACCATTGATATCAAAAAAAAAAAAAAAAAAAAAATTGTAATAAATTATTAGCATTTTTTTTTATTTTCTTTCAAAAGTCAGGAAAAAAAAAAGAAGTTAATTACCAAAAAAAAAAATCAATTAAAATTTATGATTATGTACTACATTCAACTAGCAATGAAAATTTATTGAACTGCATATTTTTACTTCTTTGATATGATTTCTATTGTAAATCATGGAGATATTAAGTTTTCTCTTTCTAAATTTATGCCAAAATTATTGTATCTAATTGTTTTTTAACCTATTTAAAACAAAAATTGTTTGTAAACTGTCATACCAAATATTAGTGAAAATAATACTGTTTGTCAGTTTTGAAAAATCACATAATAAGAGTGCATGAAAAGATAAAACAAAAAAGTTAAAAAAAAACAAAAAAAAAAATAAAAAATTAGGAGAGGAGAGTGAAAAACCAACCAGTGATGCATCAATAAAATTTCTAGTTTTATGTCAAAGTAATAGGAGGTGAAAAAAGAAATAAGATCGGTATAGAAAGAGAGAAATAAAAAGAAATAAAAAAGAGTGAAAATAAGGAAAAAAAAAAAAGGTTGAAAGAGAGAAATTAAAAGAGGAGAAAGAATGGAATAAAATAATAAAATTTAGTAGAGAGAATTGAATAAATAGGGGAGAGAAAATACAAATGTTAAATGAAGAAAAAGAAAAGAGATTAAAAATTATTGAATCTTGTCCATCAAAACAACTAAAATCTAATGGACAAAAAATTGTGTAAAATCTTGTGTAAAAAATTGGGGCAATGGATCTTGCCCCATATATATATATATATATATAGTGGTTCTCTAGTAAGAACGTTCAACCACAGCCACACATTCATATTAGATCTAGTATTTGTTAATGTGAGGCTGTGGGCCCACTGTGAATATGTGACTATGGTTGGACGTTTTGAAATTATAAAGTTAGGACGGTCTTGATTAGAGAAGTATTATATATATATATTTAAATCGAACTTTAGTAGAAATATCGAGAGATCGTGACGAACCGGGCCTAGATAGGTCGGTTTATCAGGTTTGGGTTACTAACCGTTATAATGGTCATGACTTATGCAGTGATTTCGATTGTTTCGGTTATATCGATTTTTAGTTTTGATTAAATCCATTGTGCTGTTTCTTGGATTTGGTGAAAAGTCGGTTTTGGGTTTTTTATTTTGGTTTTGATTATTAGTCGTTTTTTCTTCTGAAGTAATACTAAGTAATAAAGATTTGCTTTTGTAAACTAATAAATAATAATCAAGAGGGTCTTCTCATGAATTCCAATTGTTTTTACATCAAAATAGATTCATATATTTTATTTCAAAAAGAAAATTTTAAAAAATATATGAAAGATACATATTTTAAGAATTGTCTACTTTTGTTTCTTTTTAATGAGTAGATTAGAGTATGTGACCTCCATTTTCTTATCCTTAATTTTAGATTATTGCATCTGAACTATGAAGTTATATAACATTCCACAAGTTTACTAGTTTCGTAATGTTATAGAATCAAATTCACAACCTTGAAATAATTCATAACAGACCTATTTATATATATTTTGTTTTTTTTTTCCTTTCTTTTCTTCAAGAATTTAATTTGACACAGAATTTATTCAAACTTCCAACTACTGTTGTGGTGGGGCCATTAGACATGATACGCAATACGCTGCCGTTTATACTTAAGTTAATCTGGGTTGGAACCGTACCCAGATTCGTTTAAATCAGTTGATAACCGCATCCAAGTTTGTACCCGATCCATCTCTAACTAGAAACACCTGGCTTCTTCGTCTGCACTTTTACATTTTTATGCTTGTTTGGACTAGGTTCTTGTCACAAGAGATGCAAAAGAAATTTTTTTGGTAATAACCCATTAAAGTTTTGTTAGGTTTTGACTTGTATTCCTAAGCGAACTAAATGTGAACCAAATAAAGACTCAACTGATGTGGAGTTTTCTGGAGACGTGGGATACGTTTGAAAGTTGAATGGTGGTGTTTTAGGGAGATTAAAGATTGAAGATTGAAGAAGAACGGAAGAAACGAAAAACATGTCAAACCGTTGCCGCTTTGGCAGCGGCAGGGACAGCGGTCTGGCAGCGATAGGACACCGCTGCCAATTCCTGCAGCGGTTCCTTGTCCAGTGAAGAACGCTGTGGGTTTCGGCAGCGATAGGACAATGGCCAGATTTGTTTCAGCGTATGGATCGCGGTTTTCTGAGCGATATAATTTAAGGTGACTTGTAACGGTTTAGGAAGCGGGTGTACAACCGTGACCCGAATCGTAGTCAATCATAAGCATACATGAAACGGGAAATCTTCAGCGGAAAAGGAAGTAGTTTGTTTCTGGAAGTTCTTGAAGGATTTACTCCCTACAAGAAGACTTGTCATAAAAGGAAACAGTATTTATGTGAAACAAGTAAGTCTTGTATGTTTAAGAGTAGGATTTCATTTTCTCTTAAACTCCCTGTAACTAGTATAAATAGTCCTAATATTTATGTTATTAGTTTGAAGGGCTGAGTGAGTTAAAACACCATGTAAACATCAGAGAGTGTAGTGAGATCCGGGAGACCCAAGGGAATATCCGAGGAGGGATCCAAGGGAATATCGGTGGATCTAGTTAAAGATCCGTGGGTGATATTTAAGGGAGACCTAGGGGATATTATGGGGTTCTTGGTGAGGATCTTGTGAGTGGAGTTTGGGTTTGGTGTGAGAGAGAATCCTGGAGTATATGGTTGTAACAATTTATCATATAGTGGAATTTTCTCTGTCGTCCTGACGGCCCGTGGTTTTTTACCCGTTTTGGGTTTTCCACGTATATCTTGTGTTGTGATTGTTTTATTCTCTCTCATCTATTTTTCTGTTTATTGACGTTATTATTTGCTATGAGTTATGGGCGTATATTAGGCACGGCGATTCCGCGTTCATCGGGTTTATTAGAGGATTATCCCCAACAAGTTTATCTTTTATCGATGTAGTATAGTTTTGGTAGGACTCGAATTCTTTAGGTTAGAAACCCTACCACTGACGCACAAGGGAAAAACACTAGTACTTCCAAGTACTTGGTTACCAAAATTTTTAAAATAAATAAATTATGTAAAAGAGTATAATTTAAAAGATGTAATATTATTAATCTTACAATAACAAAATTATCATTAATTGTTAAAGCCAATGTGTACGGTGTACCATTAAAATGGACTAAATTCTTCCAGTTTACAGAATACTGAGAGCAGCAGTCTTCTTGGTCTACATGACCAAATCAAGAAACATGCAAGCATGCATGCATGGACATTGTTCAATTGTTATAAAATTCTGCCCGATTAAAAATGTAATCGAATCTGTTTGATGCTGTGTGAATGAAGTCTTGATCTTCAATGTTTTCCTATTACATGTAGAAAATAACAAATGTGAGTAAATTACTATAATTATAAATATACATTTGATTTAAGAAAAAAAATGGAATCCTATATCTTGTACAATTACTAGTAAATTAAGAAACCATTTCCTATTACAAAATGTAAAACTTAAAATCTATATATATATATATACACACAAACACAAATTGATATTCATTTAACACTTTGCAGTCCATTCTTCGGTTTCTAGGGTTTTATGATTATTTTCTCTTTCAGCAATAAGATCTTCCTTAGTTTTTTTTTTTTTTTTTCCATCTTTGAATATCATGAGCTGCAAACAACACAACGGTGAGTATTGTAAAGTCAATATTACTAGTCATGTATTTATAGAAGATGGAAAAGAGTTTGATCAATATGGTGATGACCAATTTTGGAAGATTTTGGACGATTATTTTTTATGTTTTGAAGGCAATGCCAAGGAATCAGAAGAAGTAGCACCACTCAACACTAACGTTGATCAACCATCTTTTGAAACTGATGATGAAAAAGAATTGGAAGAATTACTAATGGCGGTTGATCAACCATCTTTTAAAACTGATGATGAAAAAGAATTGGAAGAATTACTAATGGCGGTGTTAGAGATAATTCTCATTCACCAGCATCTGCTAACTTGGTATTCAACTACAGCAACTCAACAATGAATTCAAGTCATGAAGATTGTGATCGTCTGTGCACAGGTTCAACATATCAAGCTGGCATTGCTCTGTGCACAGCTGATGTTGCTGTCAAACAGAATTCTGCTGATGCTCATCTCCAGCTCAGCAAATGTCAAGTTGGTTATAACGTTAGTTAGAGAATCTTGTGACTTGGAAGTTTGTTACAAAGTTAGTTAGAAGTTCCTTTAGCATGACTAAAGGCTGTAATTATTCTGAGGTCAAATGTAACTAACTGAGAGTTTGTTAGAATCAGTTTTTAGATTAGAATCCTTGTAATATAAATAGGAGCTTCATCTTGTAAGTAATTAAGTTTTCGAGATAATGAAATATCAGAAGCTGAGAAAAGCTTCTTGATGACTACTCTCTCTCTCGTTTCTCTCTGTGGCTTTTTATCAAACACCTTGTGTTAGTTTCAAACACTTTTCATTTCTTTTGTAATTCTTACATGGTATCAGAGCTTCTGACTTGCGTCAATGGCTCCAATAGCAGAAAATCGATCTAATACTTCTTCTGCAACAAAACCTCGCAATACATCTACAGAATCTCACAATATCTCCTCTGTTTCAAAAACCATGGATTTCTCTTCGTTAGCCAAGACTCTAAGTCTTAATCTAACTCTGAAACTCGATCATAACAACTACATTTACTGGAAAGCACAAGTGCTAACAGCGATTGAAGCTCTTGATCTTGAAGGATTCGTTAATGGTGAAAAATTACCTCCTTCGAAGTTCATCTCAGTTCCTTCTGGTGATTTGATAGAGCAACAAGAAAATCCAGATTTTAACAATTGGAAGAAGTCTGATAAACTTCTAATGAGTTGGCTCTTTTCTACACTCACTCCGAGTGTTCTTGGCCAGGTTACCAACTCTAAATCGTCTTTTGAAGTGTGGTCGAAGATTGAACGCACCTATGCTCAGAGATCAATGGCGAGGATTATGCAACTTAAGCAACAGCTACAATCCACTAAGAAAGGTTCGAGTTCTATTAGTGAGTTTGTTGTCAAACTCAGAGCTATAGGAGATGCGTTAGCTGCTGCAGGAGAAACTGTAAGTGATAGAGATTTGATTATAAGCCTCTTGTATGGTGTTGGTCATGAATATGACTCAGTCGTAACTTTGATTTCTTCTCAACAAAACACTATGACACTTGAAGATGCACAGTTTTTGTTCTTGATGCATGAGCAAAGGATTGAGCAGCTTAATAGTGATACAAGTCTCAACTTGAATCCTTCTGCTAACTTTGCTTTTAATGGACAAAATCAAACCAACAATAGAGGCAACAATGGGAATAGAGGAGGATACAACAACAACAATTACAGAGGAGGTAACAATAACTACAGAGGAAAGAGTAGAGGTGGTGGTAGGTCAACTGGAAGAGGAAATCAACGAGTCTACTGTCAGCTTTGTGGAAAACCTGGACATGTGGTGCTATAATGCTATAGGCGTTTTGATCAGCATTTTAATGGACCACAAACTAATTCTAATGGTCAAGGAGGACAAGGTGGTCAAGGCACTCAATTGACTCATAATAATCATGCTTTTCTGTCTCACCAGAACTATCAGAATAGCTTCACTAATCAAGGAGGAAGTCAGAATTCTGGTTATAATTCCAGTGACAGTGTGCACACAGCTCCTCCAAACTCTGCATATTTTGCAACTCCTGAAACAGTTACTGATCAGGCATGGTTTGTTGACAGTGGCGCCACAAATCATGTCACGCCACATCTCAACAATCTGTCCATCAAATCTGAGTACACAGGTAATGATAAACTATATGTTGGCAATGGTGATAGATTAACTATTTCGCATATTGGTGATACTAGGATTATATCACATTGCACACCATATCATAGTCTGAACTTGAAGCATGTGCTGTGTGTGCCTGAAATTAGGGGTGGGCGCGGTTCGGTTCGGTTCGGTTTTGGGTAAAACCGGATTGAACCGAAAATATTTCGGTTCATCCAAAATTGAACTGGTTTAAACCGAATAAGAAATGGTAACTGAACTGAACCGAACTGATTTTAATCGGTTCGGTTCGGTTCGGTTCATTTCGGTTTTGGGCCTAATGGGTTTAATGGGCTTTTTAATATGTTTTTTCTTTTAAAATTTTATGGGCTTTGGAAAATCATGGTATAAACTCAATAGCCAAAAGCCCAAAATCAAGCCTAAATAAATAAATAATAATACCAGTTTAGTTTAACTTTTTATTTTTATTTTTATTAGTTTAACAATTTACCTTCGGTATATATATATATATATATAACAATTTAACAATATTCTTCAAGAAAGGAAAACATGTATTTGGTGATAAATATACATAATGATAACTTAAATACATGTCCAAATCTTACGGTTTAAATTAAAAATAAAAAAATAAAAATCCAATTACTAAAAATACAGTCCAAAATCAAATTAAACAAACTTTCCTAAAAATTATTGAACTTCAAGGTTCAATTCTTTGTTCTTCAGTCCCTTCAAAAAAATGAATTTCTTTGTTCTTCAGAAACTGCAGCAAATCAACCAAGTTATGAGTTTATAAATAAGTAATTAAATGATTTACTTTGAATAAGGAAACAAAAATTTTGTTCGACTAAGTTCCTTATGTTGAATATGGAACACAGTGCTTCAGAAAATATGTAAAATTGTAATCAAATCACTGGAAAAATTATTTAAATCCCATAAAAATTAAAAAATATAAAATATTAAGATAAACCTTGAGATTGCTGCGATGGAGATGAAGTCACTGGAGATGTGGGTCATTTCGATGAAGAAGTCAGCAGAAAAGAAAATTATTGAATGAAACCTAGGAAACCCAGGAACCAAGAACATAGATCTAGAATGCTAGTTGAGTCTAATAGGAAGAAAATAAAAAAAAATATGTAAAATCGTTTTCAAAATCACTGGAAGAAAAATTTTAAATCCCAGAAAAAATTAAAAAGATGAAAGACAGAGAGAGAAGACAAACCTTTGATTGAAGCAACGGAGATTCACCGGAGATGAGAAACGTTGCAACGGAGAGATTTAGAGAAACAGAGAAACTACTAAACTAGAGAGAGAGTTTTAGAAAGTTGCGGCTGAGAGAGAAGATAAAACTGAGATTTAGACTTTTAGGGTTTTTTTTACTTATATAAGACGGTTCATCGGTTTAAACCGGTTTTGGATATCCAAAACCGGTTTGAACCGAAAATAAATCAATTTTCAAATAATTAAACCGGTTTGAACCGAATAACCTATATGAACCGAACCGAACACCCATTTTTTGGTTCGGTTCGGTTCGGTTCCGGATTTTGTGCCCACCCCTACCTGAAATCACTAGAAATCTGCTCAGTATATCTAAGTTTACCAAGGATAATGAGGCATTTGCTGAGTTTTATTCTAATTGTTGTGTGATAAAGGACCGGAGAACCAAGAGGGTTCTACTTCAAGGTACCCTTAATCGAGGACTTTATGAGCTGAAATTGGTGGAAGCCTCTCCTCAAATGCTCAAGTCTGCCTCTTTAGTATCTTCTGCTGTAAATACTTTTGATTGTAACAAGCTTATTAATAAGGCTAGCAATAAGTTGTTGTCTAGCAAGGGTGTGTCTAGCAAATTTGATGCTCTTGTAGCTGCAAGAACCAATTCAGCTCTGTGGCATGCTAAATTAGGCCACCCTGCACCACTGGTTCTGAAAAAGGTGCTTAGTACTTTGCATTTTTCCTTTGATGTTCATAGTCTGAATTTCTGTGACTCATGTAAGCTAGGCAAGCTTCATAAGTTTCCTTTTAAGAGGTCTAGTATAACAGCAAAATTTCCTCTTGAACTCATCTATAGTGATGTTTGGGGTCCTGCCCCTAATTTGTCTACTGATGGATTTCGATATTACATTGCCTTTGTTGATGCCTTCACTCGTTTCACTTGGATATTTCCGTTAAAATTGAAATCAGATGCCCTGAGAGTTTTTATTATGTTTAAAAAGATGGTGGAACTGCAGTTTGAAAGGAAAATAAAGGTGTTTCAGGCTGATATGGGTGGTGAATACCTTCCCTTCATCTCATACTTGTCAAATTCTGGTGTTCAAGTTCGTTTTTCATGCCCTTATACTAATGAGCAGAATGGAGTTCCGGAAAGAAAGCACAGAAGCATTGTCGAGATGGGTTTAACTCTACTGGCTCACAGTGGTATGCCATTAAAATTCTGGGTTGAGGCCTTTACTGCTGCAACACTCTTGATTAATAATCTACCAACTCAAGTGCTGAATTTTGTGCTCCTTTTGAAAAGTTGTATGGCAAACGGCCAAATTACAACTTCTTCAAAGTTTTTGGATGCTCATGCTTCCCTTACCTTCGTGATCACTCAAAACACAAGCTTGATTTTCACTCAAGCAAATGTGTGTTTATAGGTTACAGCTTGTCTCACAAAGGGTACAGATGTTTGCACTCATCAGGTAGAGTTTTTGTATCCAGGCATGTTATTTTTAACGAGCTGGAGTTTCCTTATCAGAGTATGTTCTGCTCCTCTCAGAGTTCTGTTACTCCTGCTGCCAGACCTGATATATCAACTTTATATCAAATGTTTTCTCAACCTTCACAACGTGATAATGCTCTAGCTTCTATTCCAACCATGCCAACGTCAGCTGCAACTCCAAATGTGCCCACATCAGTTGCAACTTCAGCTGGTACTAGATCAGTTTCTGGTTCCTCTGATCACTCTTCATCTGCTGAAATTAGGAATGAGTCATGTCTTCCTATTCATGCTCCATCTGTTGTGCAACCAGAGGTGTCTTCACATCCAATGGTAACTCGAAGTAAGCTTGGCATCTTCAAACCTCGGGTATTTCTTTCTGAATGTGCGTTACCTTCTGGTTTCATTACTGAATTGGAACCCAAATCTGTCAAGACTGCTATGCAATGTCCAAAGTGGTTAGGCGCAATGACTGATGAGTTTCAGGCACTACAACGAAACAATACTTGGACCTTGGTTCCTGCTGCTGAGAATATGAATGTTGTTGGCAGTAAATGGGTGTTTCGTACTAAGTTCAATCCTGACGGTTCAATTCTAAAACATAAGGCACGGTTGGTGGCAAAAGGATTCCATCAAACAGCCGGGTTGGATTACTTTGATACATTTAGTCCGGTTGTGTAGCCTTCCACAATACGGGTTATTTTTGCTTTGGCTGTCCATTTTAATTGGGACATTCAGCAAGTAGATGTTAATAATGCCTTTCTAAATGGCGATTTACAGGAGCAAGTCTTCATGAAACAACCCGAAGGCTTTGTGGATCAGCTTCATCCCTCTCATGTTTGTCGACTAAACAAGGCTTTGTATGGCTTAAAGCAAGCCCCTCGCTCCTGGTTTCATAAGCTGCGTGCAGCTTTACTTGGTTGGGGTTTTCACAACAGCATGTCTGATTCATCCTTGTTCATCAAAAAGTCTGGTGCAGATGTGTTGTATTTACTGGTGTATGTTGATGATATACTCATCTCAGGTAACAACAATTCCTTAATTCAGCAAGCTATTTCTCACTTAAATAGTTCCTTTGCTTTGAAGACCTTGGGATCAGTCAATTATTTTTTGGGTTTTGAGGCTTTTAGAGATGATTCTGGTTTGTATCTAACTCAAGCCAAGTATATTGTTGATCTTCTAAAACGAACCGATATGTTTGATTCGAAGCCTTGTGACAACCCTTGCTCTGGCTCCAAACTCACGTTGAATAAGGGTAAATTGCTTGAGAATCCAACCATGTATCGTAGTACCATTGGTGCCTTGCAGTACTTGTGTTATACCATACCAGACATCTCATTCATTGTGAATAAACTGAGTCAATTTCTGGTTGCCCCGACTCAAAGTCATTGGCTGGCTTGTAAGAGAGTTCTGCGCTACCTTAGGGGCACTCTTCACAAAGGATTATGGTTTAAACCTTCTCCAACTCTTTCCTTGATTGCTTATGCCGATGCTGATTGGGCAGGCTGTTTGGATGACAGAAAATCAACAAGTGGGAATTGTGTTTTTCTTGGTGATAGTCTGATTTCTTGGAGTGCCAAGATGCAACATGTTGTGGCTAGGTCGAGCACGGAGGCCGAATACAGGTCAATGGCTCAGATTACTGCTAAAATTATGTGGTTGTATTCTCTACTACACGAACTTCATGTTCTGATCCCAAAACCTGCTATCATTTGGTGTGACAACATTGGAGCAAACTCCCTAGCTAGCTCAGAACCCTGTGTTTCATGCAAGGACCAAACACATAGATATTGATACACACTTCATTAGGGAGAAGGTGAGCTCTGGTATTGTTGAGCCTAGATATATTCCTACTAAATTTCAGGTTGCTGATGTGTTTACAAAGTCTCTGACCAAGGACAAATTCCATTTTTTCTGTTCCAAGCTCAACTTGGTTGTCTCACCCTCGTTTAGCTTGCGGGGAGTGTTAGAGATAATTCTCATTCACCAACATCTGCTAACTTGGTATTCAACTACAGCAACTCAACAATGAATTCAAGTCATGAAGATTGTGATCGTCTGTGCACAGGTTCAACATATCAAGTTGGCATTGCTCTGTGCACAGCTGATGTTGCTGTCAAACAGAATTTTGCTGATGCTCATCTCCAGCTCAGCAAATGTCAAGTTGGTTATAAAGTTAGTTAGAGAATCTTGTGACTTGGAAGTTTGTTACAAAGTTAGTTAGAAGTTCCTTTAGCATGACTAAAGGCTGTAATTATTCTGAGGTCAAATGTAACTAACTGAGAGTTTGTTAGAATCAGTTTTTAGATTAGAATCCTTGTAATATAAATAGGAGCTTCATCTTGTAAGTAATTAAGTTTTCGAGATAATGAAATATCAGAAGCTGAGAAAAGCTTCTTGATGACTACTCTCTCTCTCGTTTCTCTCTGTGGCTTTTTATCAAACACCTTGTGTTAGTTTCAAACACTTTTCATTTCTTTTGTAATTCTTACAGGCGGATCATAACGAGCCGCGTCCTCTTCATTGTTTTTTGGAGAAACTGCAGAAGAAAGCTAACTTGAAGAAGATTGCATTGATGGAAGATCTTTTTCTTGATGATTTTTATGAGCCTCGACCTCTTCATGTCTTTCTTGACCAACTTTGCACCCTTAGTCAACAGTGAGATGAATTCCACCCGGTGCATTGCTGCAACATTCTAAGAGATCATCACTCACTTTTTATTTATTAGTACAAGATTTGAATTGCTTTCTTTATTTTTAATGAGCTGGGAAATCCTTGCACAAGTTGAAGTGAAACTTCTTGTAATTTTTTAAAGATTGTTATATATATATTTTTACTACTACTGTATTCCATGTTTTTTTTCCTTCTGAAATTACATATTCGAAGTGTGAAAATAAGAAATTCTATTTTCAATTTAAAAAAGATGAGAAATTTTACAAGCCCATATTTCTTGCCTAGCAAACTACGTACTAAGAGCATCTCCAATACAATGCATTTCAATCTTTGTTATTTGTCAACAATATCAAGAAACTTGCTTTCTATGTGGTATAGAAGTCTATTTGATAGACAACCAAATAAAAAAACATGTCTACATTAATGCTCTATTTAAATATTAATTTATTAATGACATGTCTTATTATTATTTTTTATTTATTTTACTCAAACAACTTTCTTAACCACTTTTTATATTTAAAATGCTAAGTTGGCATACAATATAACTGTCTAACAGAGTCTCTGAAAGTAGATATTCAACTTGACAGTGTCTATATATATATATATATATATTTACCACATCAGCTTGACATTGATTAGCAACAACAGCATTGGAGAGACATATTTGAACCAATGTCTATTTGTCCAATTTGACATATAATTTTTTCACAACGCATTAGCACATTGGAGATGCTCTAATCATGCCAATCCGATTTTTTTTTTTCCTTTTTTAATTTGTAAATATTCACAAACATCATATTGGAACTTTTATATGTTAGCACATCTTGAATTTTATTAATCTTCTATAATAATTAATATTCACAAATCCATGGCATTGGAGGTTTTATATGTTTTCAAAAAGCAAACTAAAATGATAATATGAGGATGATTCGATGGTAAACTCTACTACACACCGATTTTAGATCTATAAGGTTTTAATTATTTTTCGGAGGGTTTAAATTTTTTATTTATTTCTTTTTATTTTTTAAAATGACTTTGATAGAAAATCCAACGCTACGTTAGATCTATAAGGTTTTAATTAGTAAAATCCGACGCCACCCATGCTTCCCAGTAAAATTAATGTCCAGTAAAATTTATGACTAGTGTTATCCTGAAGTCTTGAGGCACCAAAGAAAGTCATTCTCAACAACAACAACATGAATGCAATGTTTCGAACACACTTCTTGACCAAATAGTCAAGTTTGTAATTTAGACCGGATGGGATGGCAACACTTAAAAATGGGACAATATCGGGTTCAATTAGGACGGTGATATATATTCATTAATTCTTTATTATTTTGGCAAGATCTAGTGAAGGGAGAGCCATGCAGAGATAAGTTGTTTTTACTAAATTATTACAAAAATAAACCCCAATTGTATCAAAAAAGAAAAAGAAAAGAAAAAGCCCAAATGTGTTAAAAGGTTTTATTGAAGTGGGCTGAACCTGTTTTAATAGAAAGCCCAGCCCAATACCGAAGAGAAGGGAAGAAACTACCTCCAACGGTGCCGTTTTATCAAGGGGTTCCAAATCATTATAAAAGCCATTGACGTGCAAATTCACGTGACCAAAATGCGCATATGTTATTGTCACGTGATGAAGCCAACGGGGATGCGTATTTACATGTCGGCAAAAGTGCTTGATGTGCTCACACACGTCAGCAAAAATCATTGACCAAAATTGGCCGAGACATGACCGGCACGTGAGCAATTTCCATGGAGTCTCATCAGTCACTGCCATTTCAATGGCTCTCCGACGTTGAGAGTTGAGTGGATTGGGTCTAACTAGATCTGGAAAAATGCAGTTAAGACAAATATGGAGGTTGAATTTATGACGAACAGGGAGAGATTTGGAAAAAGAGGTGGTGTTAAGGAAAGGAGAAAGGAGACAAACACGTGCTCTTTCTCACGATGCACTAAGCAGCCAGTGAAGCTATTCCCTTGACATGGGCAAGATGATCCATTTACATTCATGTCAAACAAAAGCATTCCAAAACATGACAACTAAAACCCAGTAACAGAAGCTCATCGACAACAGCCTTCTGTAAGATATTTTACCTTTTTCTAATTTCTTTCTGTAAAAAGAAAGCATTAAATTTGCTTTCGAGGTGTGAAACATTGATGTTGACAATGCGTGCATTACCCTCAATCGTTACAAGTCCTCAACAACTATGACAGCCATGCTCTGTCCAAAAATATTTTACCAAGTCTGCCTCGATTTCTTATCAATGATATCATGTAATGTCTATATGGGAGCGAGGTACCCAATGACAGATACAAAACCACCTCTGCCCTAATTCCATACCAGTAGACATGTCATGTCAACATGGGTACTCACTGACACATACAAAACAATGTAACATAGAATTTTTCAAATAAACCAGTCCCATTAATCTCCTATAACTTTAACATCAACTATTAAACTTTAATAAAGATGCATTCACCAAGAGTATGAGAAACAACTTGCCAGTTGTTAAAACATCTAAGAAAATTTCCATATCATTCATTGGATCAAAACTCTGCTACTCAAGTAAGCTGAACTGAATTAAAATTCCCTCATGTGCAAGTTGTACCCTAAACCAGTAAGCCAGGTTACCTAGAAACTTACTCAAAACATTCAAGAAAACCGTATCATGGTAAATACAAAATTCACATGCAGCACAACTGTTAAAAAAATTCCAACAAATTAATTCCCAAAATCATTAAAAGTGCATATCAAGTATTCAAGAATTAAGTCTTGTAGAAGAATCATCTACATTTTTCAGCACTCAAGCACACACCCATACTAAATCGATAATAGTAGAGTAGTGTGCCATTTCTAGGATAGGATTAAAAGGCACAAATAGAAACATACCTTCATCTGCTATAGGCACAAGTACAACATCACCAAACTGTATAGAATATCAAATTTAAGACCCCAACAAGGAGCATGTAAAGAATAAACAACACAAATAATGGTAGGAAATGGGTTGCAGCTCCAGTATTTATAATCAAAGGAAAATACACACAAATTAACACCCCAAGAACAACGTAAAGATATCATCAGCCTACTCATATGAGGTACGCTGGACCAAAAATCGTGAACAAGCAGCAACTGATGCCATCATGCCACATCCAAGTGAAAAATAAAAAGGAAGGGAAGGGGGTGTTCAAGCGAATATCAAGAACGAGATCATCAACATCTCCAAGTCATTGTACCCCTTCTATGTGGCAAGTAAAAGAGCAATTGCAGTGAAATTAATGAACAAAATGACCCTCAACCAGCAGATAATCGTTGACAATTAAGCCATTCTCAAACTAAATTATGATATGTTTCTCTAAAAAGTACAAACTTCAACATTTAACAGCCAATATCATGCACAAGTAGATAAATAAATAAACAAAAGAAAATAAGTAGTACCTGACTAAAATCTTCAAGAAGAAACCTTTCTGCTTCACCAGAAAAACAAATTGGGTTTCACTTCAACTACCAACACCACCCACTACCAAAAAAAGCAAAAACACAAAATGAATAAAAGCAAGTTGTGGAATTTATAACTAAACGAGTCATGAATCAATCAAGTGCACTTACAAAGGCCATGTCGACCCAAGCTGAAATACGAAACCCAGAGAAACAGCAGATTGGATGCTGATCACTTGCTTTGCCAACATGTTTGTTCTTTTCATGTTTTGTCTTCCTCTTCTCAACCTAACCTTCTCTAAGTACAAACCAGTCTCAATCTCATCCTCCTTCTCTTCCTTCAATTCTACAGGTTTCAAATCAACATCGAGCTCTCCCTTGAACTTCAACTCCCCAAACACGTCCTGGTTTCTGATTTTGCGAAAACTTCAAAATTCAAAAACCCTCCGAAAACCGAAAATCTACCTGATTTTGGTACTCCTTAGTATACTTTAATACATGGCTTTGAACGACCCAACAAAACCCTAGAAACCTAACAGAATTTGAGATCTTTGATCTCGCCAATCAAAGAACAAGAATCTGAAGAAAAAATTTAAAGAAAAATATAGAACAAGAATAAAATAAAATAAATAAATAAAAGTGAATCGAAGAGGTTTGCACGCATCCATATTCAATCTATATCACAAATAAAAGAAGAAGAAAAAGGAAATTTTGCAAAAATTTCAAAATTCCAAAACCCTCCAAAAACCAAAATCTACCTGATTTTGGTACTCGTTAATCTGAAGAGTAAATTTAAAGCAAAAAAAGAAAAGAAAAATATAGAACAAGAATAAAATAAAATAAATAAAAGTGAATTGAAGAGGTGGCTTGAAGAGAAAGCAATAACAGCTGTGTACTTCACAGGAGCGGAGACGAGAGGGAGAGTTGCTCTGTTTATATATATACACTGAAAAACAGTGGCTATTGTTCGTGCGGTTCAAGATTTTATTTTTTATTTTTATTTTTTAAAAAAGATTTTACAATTTTATTTTACTGCTTCAATTTTAAGCAACTAACGGCTACTTTATTTATTGGGAATTATTGTTCTACCCCTGTAGTTTTCCATATTCTCCAATATCCCCCTTTTGTTTTAAAATTCTCCAATTTCCCCTCATGCACAGATACAATCAATCTCATTATATAAAAATAGGCATAGAAGGGGGGAAATTGAAGAAATTTAAAACTAGAGGGGGGAGACTGGAGAATACGGAAAACTATGGGGTAGAGAATGATAATTTCCCTTATTTATTAGGGCTAATTACTTTTAAAAGATAAATATGTGTTTTATTTATGGGCTTCGTTGATGGGCTGGTTTGGAACCAATTGGTATGGACCTGAGTTTCTGACTATCGAATGTTGACCTTTTTCCTATCTGACCCAATTATATATTGGATTGTAAGTCGGGCAAGAACCGGCCCGACCCAATTTACCAATCTATGTTATGTTCTTAAATTTGCCTAAAATTAAGGTAAAATCAATTTCGAACATTAAGAACTGCAAAACTTTTTATATTGTCAGTTGTATAACGACAATTATAAAATGCAACATCAAACATGTGATCTTTCATGAAAAAATTGTGATTGTAAAAGATGATCTACTGTTGAACTATCGGCTTTCGAGATTACCACCGCTCAATGTGGTTTGCGCTCGTTCATTCATATATATATATACCCTATATATATATATATATGAATGAATATTGTTCCAGATCCATCAAGCACGAAATCTCTAATATTTTCTATATTTTGTTAAATATTAAAGATATTTATGATAAATAAATAAATTATATGAGGAAATTGCAAGAAGTAATCAATAAATTTATTGTTTTATTGTTTTTAGCTGTAAATTTATATTTTATTATACTTATCACCTTTAGCGTTGAATATATAAGATTGCCCTCAATTTTGTCTTTACTTCACCCACCCAAAAATTTGGAAATCAACTAGTATGTAACTTGAAAATATTGACATGTAAATTGAAAGTCAATTGGCATGTAATTTAAAACTTAACTGACATATAACATGAAAAATCATCTCGTATGCAACTTGGAATCAAATGGCATGTAACCAATTTATATGTCGGGTGAAGTAAAATTTAGGGGTAATTTTGTCCAAAAGTGATAAAAACAATAAAATATAAATTGGTGGCTAAAAATAATGAACCAATAAATTTTTTTGATTCTTTATGAATTCATACATAAATATATATATATATATGGTGGTTTTCTAGTAAGGTTGTGGGCCCATTTTGAATGTGTAGTATAAGTCGGGACATTCATATTGGGTGTATAGTATTTGTTAATGTAAGGCTGTGGGCCCATTGTGAATGTGTGGCTGTGGTTGGACGTCTTGAAATTATAAGTCGGGATGGTCCTCATTAGAGAAGTATATAAAGTATATATATATATATATTTAAATTGAACTTTAGTAGAAATATCGAGAGATCGTGACGGACTGGGCCTGGATAGGTCGGTTTATCGGGTTTGGGTTACTAACCTATATAATGGTCATGACTTATGTAGTGATTTCAATTGTTTCGGTTATATCGATTTTTAGTTTCGATTAAATCTATTGTGCCGTTTCTTGGATTTGGTGAAGTCGGTTTTGGGTTTTTGATTTTGGTTTTGATTAATATTAGTCATTTTCTCTTCTGAAGTAATACTAAGTAATAAAGATTTGCTTTTGTAAACTAATAATCAAGAGGGTCTTCTCATGAATTCCAATAGTTTTTACATCAAATTAGATTCATATATTTATTTCAAAATGAAAATTTAAAAAAATATATGAAAGATACATATTTTAAGAACTATCTACTTTTGTTTCTTTTTAATTAGTAGATTAGAGTATGTGACCTCCATTTTTTATCCTTAATTTTAGATTATTGCATCTGAACTATGAAGTTATATAACATTCCACAAGTTTACTAGTTTCGTAATGTTATAGAATCAAATTCACAACCTCGATTTATTCAAACTTCCAACTATTGTTGTGGTGGGGCCATTAGACATTATACGCAATATGCTGCCGTTTATACTTAAGTTAATCTGGGTTGGAATTGAACCCAGATTCGTTTAAATCATTTGATAACCGCATCCAAGTTTGTATATCATTGTATATTACAATTAAATTAAATCCAAATATTGTATAAAAATCAATCCATTTTT
Organism: Acer campestre; assembly: GCA_954870605.1. Lineage (NCBI taxonomy): Eukaryota > Viridiplantae > Streptophyta > Magnoliopsida > Sapindales > Sapindaceae > Acer > Acer campestre. Next base: position 51,209,727 of record OX940801.1, on the reverse strand, counting down.
TTTTTATTGGATAACGTTTTTTTTTTTTTAAATAAATAAATTGTAAAAGAGTATAATTTAAAAGATGTAATATTATTAATCTTACAATAACAAAATTATAATTAACTGTTAAAAGCCAATGTGTACTGTGTACCATTAAAATGGACTAAATTCTTCCAGTTTACAGAATACTGAGAGCAGTAGTCTTCTTAATTGGTCTACATGACCAAATCAAGAAACATGCAAGCATGCATGGACATTGTTCAATTGTTATAAAATTCTGCCCGATCAAAAATGTAATCGAATCTGTTTGATGCTTTGTGAATGAAGTCTTCTTGTACAAGCAATAGATCTTCAATGTTTTCCTATTACATGTAGAAAATAACAAATGTGAGTAAATTACTATAATTATTTATACATTTGATTTAAGAAAAAAAATGGAATCCTATATCTTGTACAATTACTAGTAAATTAAGAAACCATTTCCTATTACAAAATGAAAAACTTAAAATCTATATATATATATATACACACAAACACAAATTAATATTCATTTAACACTTTGTAGTCCATTCTTCAGTTTCTAGGGTTTCAGGATTATTTTCTCTTTCAGCAATAAGATTTTCCTTAGGTTTATTTTTATTTTTATTTTTATTTTTATTTTTTATTTTTAAAATCTTTGAATATCATGAGCTGCAAACAACACAATGGTGAGTATTGTAAAGTCAATATTACTAGTCATGTATTTATAGAAGATGGAAAAGAGTTTGATCAATATGGTGATGACCAATTTTGGAAGATTTTGGACGATTATTTTTTACGTTTTGAAGGCAATGCCAAGGAATCAGAAGAAGTAGCACCACTCAACACTAACGTTGATCAACCATCTTTTGAAACTGATGATGAAAAAGAATTGGAAGAATTACTAATGGGGGATCATAACGAGCCGCGTCCTCTTCATTGTTTTTTGGAGAAACTGCAGAAGAAAGCTAACGCGAAGAAGATTGCATTGATGGAAGATCTTTTTCTTGATGATTTTTATGAGCCTCGACCTCTTCATGTCTTTCTTGACCAACTTTGCACCCTTAGTCAACAATGAGATGAATTCCACCCGGTGTATTGCTGCAACAATCTAAGAGATCATCACTCACTTTTGATTTATTAGTACAAGATTTGAATTGCTTTCTTTATTTTTAATGAGCTGGGAAATCTTTGCAAGAGTAATTTTTTAAAGATTGTTATATTTTTTTTTTATTACTACTGTATTCCATGTTTTTTTTTCCTTCTGAAATTACATATTCGAAGTGTTAAAATAAGAAATTCTATTTTCAATTTAAAAAAGATAAGAAATTTTACAAGCCCATATTTCTTGCCTAGCAAACTACGAATTAAGAGCATCTCCAATGCAAAAGTGACTTACAATTATATATTTGTTACATACTTACATGTCAACAATATCAAGAAACTTGCTTCCTATGAAGTTTAGAAGTTTACTTGATGGACAACCAAATAAAAAACTTGTCTCCATTAATGCTCCTGTTTAAATATTAATTTATTAATGACATGTCTTATTATTTTATTTTATTTTTATTTTAATGAAACAACTTTCTTAACCATTTTTTATATTTAAAATGCTAAGTTGGCATACAATATAACTATCTAACAGAGCCTCTAAAAGTAGACAGTCAACTTAACAGTGTCTATTTTTTTTTTTTTTTTGCCACATCAATTTGACATTGAGTAGCAACAACTGCATAGGAGAGACATATTTGAACCAATGTCTATTTGTCCTATTTGACATATAATTTTTTCACAACCAGGGGCGAAGCCAGGATTTTGGCTTTGGGGGGGCCAAAACAAAAACTAATATTATATGTCAGTAGGAATCATGTACAAGAAAAAATGCGGAATCCCACACTTGATACTTTTCAACAAAATATGATACTGTTTGGTGTTAAAAGTAATGATACAAATAAATAAATAAAATAGACATTAACTAATTAAAATGTTACATGTCTATTTTATATCTAGAAAATTATTTATAACCAAATCAATCTAATTTTCTTCTTAATTTCTATTTCAATTACATAATCAAAGAGTGTATGAGAAAACATATTTTATTTTATTGTAAAATTTATGTCTGTTCTTAACGGTATGCATAGCTAAAAAAAAAAATATTTTAGTAATTCCCAGCTTATAAAATATAAATTTCAATAGCTTAATTAAAATATCATTATACCATTGATATATTTAAATCACAATTATTTACATAATTGTAACATAATTTTATAATATTCATGTCAAACCAAATTAACTTATAATAATTTTGAAGAAAATTTAAATAATAAACTAATAAAGTAAATTTATCAAAATCAGATTAATATTTAACCTAACAAAATAAATAATAAAGGTAGTTGCATGTCGATATTTACTTAGTTTTTTCTACTAAATCTAATATATATATATATATATTATATATAATGAGTAATGCTAGGCTTCCCAATTTTTTTTTTCCTAATTCTTTCCCAAATGTTTGTAGAACGTGAGGTGTCAACATTATATCATTCACCACATAATCTCATGATTTATAAGATGTTAACACCTCACGTGCTACATACATTTGGGAAAGAATTTCGGAAATTTTTTGGGAAACCTAGCATTACTTATATATAATAAACACTAGATTAAGTAGTAATGTATGAAATAATAGGAAATGAAAATATTAAAATGGACTGATTTTATCTCCTATTTTCATGGTCATTAGAATTTAGAACTATGAAAGCAAAAATTATAAGTTAATTTATATTATTAAAATAATAAAAGGACAAGAGAATATTATTACCTACTATATATATATATCACATTTTATGTATAATAGTTTTTTTTTTTTGATTGGTTTATATTCTACTTTTAGATCTATAAGGTTTTAATTATTTTTCGGAGGGTTTTAATTTTTTTTTTTAAATGACTTTTTTCTCTTTTTAACTAGTTTAGTAGAGACGGGATCATGGACTAAATTCTTCCTCTAAAATTGCATATGAACCCAAGAGCGCAACTGTCAGCAATTCACAAATTCAACACCAATTTTTGAATGGTGACAGTAACATCAAAAATTCATTAGCATTTTTTGTTCACTAAAAAAAAAACAATAGCATTGAGACAAAAATACTAAATTGCCAAAAAAAAAAAAATTATTCCAACAGAAACTGAAAGAGTAACTTCAGCACAATGGTTGCATCTACTTCTTAATTATTTCCCCTCAAGAATGCAATACACTCCGAAGCGCTCCCATCACTCCTCCGACTTCTTAATGTCATCAACCTTGTTTTTGACACCTTCGATCTTTGATGAATCTGCCATCAATCTCAATGCAAGGGATGCCGGAAATCTTGAACCACTCTTCTCCCTTGTTCTTTTTACACCGTTTTTTCAACAAGGGACAACCATATATATACAACTGCACAAGTGAGGGAGGCACGCCTGACTCTGGAAGGGATGTAAGAGCAGGACAATCGATGATCGACAAATATTCAAGGTTTTGAAGTTCCAAGGAAGATAGATATTTTAATCTTGGGAATCTTATAATGATCAAACTAGTTAGAGAGGTGGGCAATACCAGTCCTGTATAATCCTGTGGAAAAGACTCCGCATATACGCATCCTTCAATCACCAGTTTTTTACGAGAGGTGAGATTATGCAACCCCCACTCAGCCAATGACCTGTTGAAACCGAGATCCGTGATCGAAAGTGATGTTAGGCTGGTGGGTAAACCTTCCTTTTCTAATTCTTGAAGAGAGTTGAGCTTGTGCATGTTTTCAGGTAGAGCGTTAAGTTTCCTGCATTCCTTGAGTGAGAAAAGTCTTAAATTGGTATGCGGAAGCCCTCCTTCTGGGAAGGAAACGAAACTTGGACAATCCCATATATAAATGTCACGGAGACAGCTGAGACTGTTGAGGTTCCCAGGTAACAATTTAAGCTCTTCACATTCCCAAATCTTGATATATTCAAGAGACATGTTACTCTGAAACGACTCTGCTATCGATTTTAGATTTGGACAACCAGAGACGTGGAGATTTTGAAGAGTCTCAGGTAACTGGCCGCTTGATGACAAGGTCACAAGATTTGGGCACTCTGAAATCACAAGGTGTTTTGAGTACTGAAAGTAGTTCCATTCTGGATGACAAGCGTGTGAGGGATCGGCAATTGGAGACAGAATACTGAGAGCAGTAGTCTTCTTGGTCTACATGACCAAATCAAGATACATGCAAGCATGCATGGACATTGTTCAATTGTTATAAAATTCTGCCCGATCAAAAATGTAATCGATCCATGATGTTTAGAGGAATATCGTCCATGTACTTAACAACAAATTAGTTTTGTGCTTTGTGCTTTGTGCATTTTGACCCGAATCTGTTTGACGCTTTGTGAATGAAGTCTTCTTGTACAAGTAATCGATCTTCAATGTTTTCCTATTACATGTAGAAAATAACAAATGTGAGTAAATTGCTATAATTATTTATACATTTGATTTAAGAAAAAAAAAATGGAATCCTATATCTTGTACAATTACTAGTAAATTAAGAAACCATTTCCTATTACAAAATGTAAAACTTAAAATCTATATATATATACACACACACACAAACACAAATTAATATTCATTTAACACTTTGCAGTCCATTCTTCGGTTTCTAGGGTTTTAGGATTATTTTATCTTTCAGCAATAAGATTTTCCTTAGGTTTTTTTTTTCAATCTTTGCATATCATGAGCTGCAAACAACACAACGGTGAGTATTGTAAAGTCAATATTACTAGTCATGTATTTATAGAAGATGGAAAAGAGTTTGATCAATATGGTGATGACCAATTTCGGAAGATTTTGGACGATTATTTTTTATGTTTTGAAGGCAATGCCAAGAAATCAGAAGAAGTAGCACCACTCAACACTAACGTTGATCAACCATCTTTTGAAACTGATGATGAAAAAGAATTGGAAGAATTACTAATGGCAGTTGATCAACCATCTTTTAAAACTGATGATGAAAAAGAATTGGAAGAATTACTAATGGCGGATCATAACGAGCCGCGTCCTCTTCATTGTTTTTTGGAGAAACTGCAGAAGAAAGCTAACGCGAAGAAGATTGCATTGATGGAAGATCTTTTTCTTGATGATTTTTATGAGCCTCGACCTCTTCATGTCTTTCTTGACCAACTTTGCACCCTTAGTCAACAGTGAGATGAATTCCACCCGGTGTATTGCTGCAACAATCTAAGAGATCATCACTCACTTTTGATTTATTAGTACAAGATTTGAATTGCTTTCTTTATTTTTAATGAGCTGGGAAATCCTTGCAAGAGTTGAAGTGAAACTTCTTGTAATTTTTTAAAGATTGTTATATTTTTTTTTACTACTACTGTATTCCATGTTTTTTTTTTCCTTCTGAAATTACATATTCAAAGTGTTAAAATAAGAAATTCTATATTCAATTTAAAAAAGACAAGAAATTTTACATGCCCGTATTTCTTGCCTAGCAAACTACGTACTAATAGTATATTCAATGCAAAAATGACTTGCATTTCAATATTTGTTACATGTCAATGATGTCAAAAAACTTGCTTTCTATACGGTATAGAAGTCTACTTGAAAGACAACCAAATAAAAAATTTGTCTCCATTAATGCTCCTGTTTAAATATTAATTTATTAATGACATGTCTTATTATTTTATTTTATTTTTATTTTAATGAAATAGCTTTCTTAACCATTTTTTATATTTAAAATGCTGAGTTGACATACAAAATAACTATCTAACAAAGCTTCTTAAAGTAGACATTCAACTTGACAGTGTCTATTTTTTATTTTATTTTTTTTGCCACTTCAGCTTCACATTGAGTAGCAACAACAACATTGGAGAGACATATTTGAACCAATGTCTATTTGTCCTATTTGACATATATTTTTTCACAACCCATTACCGCATTGAAGATGCTCTAATCATGCCAATCTGATTTTTTTTTCCTTTTTTTTTTTTTTGTAAATATTCATAAACATCATATTGGAACTTTTATATGTTAGCACATCTTGAATTTTATTAATCTTCTATAATAATTAATATTCACAAATCCATGGCATTGGAGGCTTTATATGTTTTCAAAAAGCAAACTAAAATGATAATATGAGGATGATTCGATGGTAAACCCCACTACACACCGATTTTAGATCTATAAGGTTTTAATTATTTTTCGGAGGGTTTAAATTTTTTTTTTTAAATGACTTTTTTCTCTTTTTAACTAGTATAGTAGAGGCATTTCAAAAAAAACTAAATTCTTCCTCTAAAATTGCATATGAACCCAAAAGGGAAACTGTCAGAAATTCACAAATTCAACACCAATTTTCGAATGGTGACAGTAACATCAAAAATTCATTAGCATTTTCTGTTCACTAAAAAAAAAAAAAAAAACAATCGCATTGAGACAAAAATACTAAATTGCCAAAAACACAAAAAATTCCAACAGAAACTGAAAGAGTAACTTCAGCACAATGGTTGCATCTACTTCTTTTTTCCAATAAGAGTGCAATACACTCCGAAGCGCTCCCATCACTCCTCCGACTTCTTACTGTCATCAACCTTGTTTTTGACACCTTCAAGATCTTCGATGAATCTGCCATCAATCTCAATGCAAGGGATGCCAGAAATCTTGATCCACTCTTCTCCCTTGTTCTTTTTGCACCGTTTTATCAACAAGGGACAATCATATATATACAACTGCAAAAGTGAGGGAGGCAGGCCTGACTCTGGAAGGGATGTGAGAGCAGGACAATCGATGATTGACAAATATTAAAGGTTTTGAAGTCCCAAGGAAGATAGATATTTCAATCTTGGGAATCTTATAATGGTCAAACTAGTTAGAGAGGTGGGCAATACCAGTCCTGTATAATCCTGTGGAAAAGACTCCGCATATACATGCATCCCTCAATCTCCAGTGTTTTAAGAGAGGTAAGATTATGCAACCCCCACTCAGCCAATGACCTGTTGAAACCGAGATCCATAATCGAAAGTGATGTTAGGCTGGTGGGTAAACCTTCCTTTTCTATAGATGTTATACTTGTACTCTGCCACAATTCTAGCTAATTCTTGAAGAGAGTTGAGCTTGTGCATGTTTTCAGGTAGAGCTTTAAGTTTCCTGCATTCTTTGAGTGAGGCAAGTCTTAAATTGGTATGCCGAAACCCTCCTTCTGGGAAGGAAACGAGACTTGGACAATCCCATATATAAATGCGACTGAGACAGCTGAGACTCCCAGGTAACAATTTAAGCTCTTCACATTCCCAAATCTTGATATATTCAAGAGACATGTTACTCTGAAACGACTCTGCTATCGACTTTAGATTTGGACAACCAGAGACGTGGAGATTTTGAAGTGTCTCAGGTAACTGGCCGCTTGATGACAAGGTCACGAGATTTGGGCACTCTGAAATCACAAGGTGTTCATGAGTACTGAAAGTTGTTCCATTCTGGATGACAAACGTGTGAGGGATCGGCAATTGGAGACCTGCAAATGCTCTAGAGAAGATAAACCGGTGTTGTTGATAGAAGCACGAGTATCATCATCGAACAAGTCCAGTTTCTTTAAAGATGAAGTCAGTTAGCTTTTTGCATGAGAGTTGAGTTGAGTTGGCTTTAAGTTCCCTGCATTTAAGACACGACACAAGTCACAAGAAAACAGTATCGTCAGGTCCCTGAAACAAAATTGGAAATGACAATTTTACCCCCTCTCCGATCTCAATTATTTAAAACTTAGGGGGGGTGTATTCAATTAGGATTCTTGGGGACATTTAAGGACATTATAAATCCTGATGTATTCAATTAGGACATTTAAAGACTTTAAAAGAGTTTATATTAATCCAGTGGTATTCAATTAAGATTTCTATGAACTTTTAAAGAATCCTTCCGAATCTGGGTGTATTGAATTGAGACTTTAAAAATGTCTGCAATAATCAAGGTGTATTCAATTAAGACTAGATTTTAAAGGATTTTCTTAAGTCATGGATTTTGGTGGATTTTGGTGGACTTGATAGTGGGAGATATAAGTATCAAATGTCATAATATGTCTGGCCTTCTCCTCAAAGGTTTTGGTGGACTTTGCTCTCTCTTTCTCTCTCTCTCTCTCAAAACAGAAACGTATTGCTTCTTCTCACTTCTTCTTTGCTCAAATAATCATGATCGATGATTTTCTCTTACTTATTTTTTGACTGCAATCTTACCCAACAACACCCAAAAAAAAAAAAAAAAAAAAGCACATTCCACTACCACGATTAGCGCCGTCTTTTTTTTTTTTCCCTGTGAGTTACACACACTGGCAAGTGGCAACACATACAAGCAAAAATGTTGATTTTTTTTTTATTTGTCTGTATTTTGCCTTTTATACAAGTTATATGCATTTAACTTACCTTTATTTTTATTTTTATTTTTATTTTTATTTTTTTTATCTTCTTTTATTATTTTAATATACCACTTTAAAATAAAAAGCTCAAACCCCAACTTTTATGTATTTAAGAGTTATAATTTTTTTTTTTAAACAATAAATTCAATAACAAATTTTTAAATAATAATAAAGTTGATTGGACTTACCAGAGAGGTGTACATACAACTTTTAAGGGGTGCAAATATCGTCACTCTTCTCCATTTATAATATAAGTCAGAGATAACAAATCCATGAAAATCTATGGATGTCTAAACAAATCCATAAAAGTCTGAGATATAATCCATGTGGATTTATAAAAATCCGTAAAAATCCATAAAAATCCATAAAAATCCATCACTTAAAAAATGTCTTTAAATGTCCTTAAGAATCTTAATTGAATACACCCTCCTTAATTTGGTTGAGAATTGGTTTGAACCGTGAAAGGAATTTGAAAATCAATTATCAATTCCACGCCAATCAAATATTCATTTCAATAACCGCCCGTGACTTTCTCGTGAAATTTTGTTCAATCGAAAACAAACAGAAAAAACAGAAAAAAAAAAAAACAGGAAAACAGGACCGCCACCATTTGATCAACTGATTATAAATACCAATTCTACATTACAACAACAGCCAAGATCATCCTCATAACCATGGCCTCTCTCATCGTCATCTCTCTCGTCTCTCTTCTATTTCTCTTCTCCGTCTCCTCCGCCTCCCCTGACTCCAAAAACAATGCTACCCACCCTCCTCCGCTGTCTACTCCGCCGTCTCTGCCCTCCTTTCCGGCCGCCGTAGCCCAGGTCCGTGACGCATGTAAGGCCACGCGCTACCCTGACACCTGCCAGAATTCTCTCTCCAAACGCGTCCCTGAGAATCCGACTCCAACTCAAGTCCTTGATGCGGCAATTTCGGTCTCCGCCGAGAACCTCGTGACTGCGAAGAAGATGGTGGTTTCGATTAGAGATTCCTCCTCCGGGAACGAGAACCGTACGCGTGCCGCTAAAATTTGTTTACAGGTCCTTGATAATTCAGAGTACAGGACACAATCGGCGGCCGGTGCGCTGCCACATGGCAAGATCAAGGACGCACGTGCTTGGTTCAGCGCGGCCCTCGCGTACCAGTACGATTGCTGGAGTAGTTTGAAGAACGTTAACGACACCAAGTTGGTTGTCGATACGATGACGTTTTTGGATTCACTTATGGGGTTGACGAGCAACGCGTTGAGCATGATGTCATCGTACGAAAACTACGGTTCAGATTTCAACATGTGGATGCCGCCTAAGACTGAGCGTGATGGGTTCTGGGAGAAGGTCGGGTCGGGCGGCGGGGGAGGGTTTTCGGGTTTTAAGGGCGGGTTGCCGGCTAATTTGAAGGAGGACGTTACGGTTTGTAAACACGGGAGCTGCAGTTACAAGACGGTGCAAGACGCCGTGAATGCAGCACCGAACAACGCGAGTTCGAGTAAGTTCGTGATTGGTATTAAGGAAGGCGTTTATGAGGAGACGGTTAGGGTTCCGTTAGAGAAGAAGAACGTGGTATTTTTAGGTGACGGAATCGGTAAAACGGTTATAACGGGATCTTTGAATGTGGGCCTGCAGCTTGGGATGACCACCACCGAGTCTGCTACTGTTGGTAAGTTACAAATACTAAAATCCAAAAGACATCAATTTTAACGTTATGAGAAGTTGTATCGTAGCATCATGACTCACGAGAATGTTTTGTTAATCTTGCATCATGACTCTACCTTTGGTGGGGCATGTAGACCGTAGAGTGTATACATTAATTGATTTGTCATTTGTATTTGATACCTGACCAACGTAGCTGAGTGGTAAAGAGTCGCCACGATTCAGTCTGACAATGTCTTGAGTACGTAGCCAAATCATGAAATGTTTCTGTGCTCCATGTGGTTTTGGGTTGTTCATCTTAGATTGTTTAATTAGTCTCCAATTTATTTCATGATTGAACTTCTACTAGCTGCCTTGGTAATGATTGAACTTCTGCATCATGAATCTACCTTTGGTCTTTTTGTGCAGTTGTGCTTTTCTAATCAATATATTGGTCTTTTTTACCACTGCAGGAGTTAATGGAGATGGGTTTATGGCTTCAGGTCTCACATTCAAGAACACAGCAGGTCCTGAGGCTCACCAAGCAGTAGCTTTCAGATCGGATAGCGATCTATCTGTAATTGAGGACTGTGAATTCTTAGGCAATCAAGACACTCTGTATGCTAAATCCCTCCGCCAATTCTACAAAAAATGCCGCATCCAGGGCAATGTCGACTTCATTTTTGGAAATTCTGCTGCAATTTTCCAAGATTGCGAAATCTTAATCGCTCCAAGGCAATTAAAGCCAGAACAGGGTGAGAAGAATGCTGTCACAGCTCATGGCAGAACAGACCCTTCTCAGGCAACAGGTTTCGTTTTTCACAACTGTGTGATCAATGGCACTGAGGAGTACATGAAGTACTATAACGAAAACCCAAAGGTGCATAGGAATTACTTGGGACGACCATGGAAGGAATACTCAAGGACTGTTTTCATGAATTCTACTCTGGGAATTCTTGTAAATCCAGAGGGCTGGCTACCTTGGAGTGGTGATCAGGCTTTGAAAACACTCTACTATGGAGAATTCGGGAATTCTGGACCCGGATCTGATACGTCTAAGAGAGTTACATGGAGTAGCCAGATTCCTGCAGATCATGTTGATGTATATTCAGTGAAGAATTTTATTCAAGGAGATGAATGGATTTCATCCTCGTCTTGATTACAATAAATTTATATCTTATTAAAAAAGATTCTATGTATATTGTTTGCAAATTGTTACATTTTGACAGATGACTGTGGAATTTTGAAATCCTTTTGTCATTGTAGATCCCCATCTCTTCATATTACAGTAGAACTCCTTTAAATTAATATTCTTGGGACCCACCCTTAAATATTAATTTGAAGGGTTTTACATCGTAAAGTGTTATTTTGTTGTAGAAAATGTATGGAAGTCGGTTTTCTTATTTAGGAAAAGTTCCTTTTCGGGATCTCTTGTTTAGTTGGTTTTCTTCTTTAATGAATTTTTTTTCTTCAAGATTTCTTGTTTAAGAAAGATTTATTAAGAAAATTTTCAATTCCTTTTGGGAATGTGATTACTGAGAGACCAAGGATACTATACTCACCCTATAAATAGTGATGTTTATTCTTTTGTTGTATATCACAAGAGAAATCTCAAGATATACATAAAAACTTTATTCTTAACAGCTCCTAAAAATTATTTCTTTTCTATCTTCTTTGTTATAATAAAAAGACAATTCAAAAGATGAAGGATAAAGTCAAAAATATCAAATATGGTGGCCTTGTGCAAATTAGCATCTTGAAGTACTTTTCTAGTTCTTGATTATTATGTAATATATTTTATACTTTTATGAAATAATTAATTTATACGAAAGTCGGAACTGAAATTTTACATTGAGTTTTAAAAAGAAATTATTAATTATTATGATAGAGGGGTTTATTAATTTTTTACATTGACCCGAGTCGGGACCGGGATTTTTTATTAATTTATAGAGGATATTAATTTATAGAAGATTAATTTACAAGGGTTCTACCGTAATATATTGCATGCATATATTTATTAATTTTTATGTATCTTACTTTTATAAATGTATATTAATTTTTTATATTGTATACATGTAGTTATTAATGTTTATGTATATACATATGTAGTACTTATTAACTTCTATGTACATATGTATCTTGGTCGAAAATATGTATAATACATGTATAAGTAAAAACATGAAACTTAAAACAAAAATAATAGTAAAAACGTAAAACACTTATTAAATTAATAAATATTCATTTATCAATAAATAAATAATCCCTCTAAAATTATAATTTTCCCCGGTACTAACAATATTATTTTATAGTGGTTTTACTTCAACCGCCAGATTCTGACGTGATGAGATAATACAAAACTCTGCTGCTCCAGACATTATGGAATACCCAATGGAGAGTATGAGCTTTGCACTGCCACCTAAAGTAGAAGCACTACTAGTCTACTAGCAACTACCTGTTGTGATACATCCATGCCTCGAACGGCAAACCCTTTTGCCTTTTCAACTAGATCTTCTCGGGTGTTTATCAATTCTCTAAAAAACGCATCAACTTCTGTATAAATTTGTCCCCATTCTCGATTGCTAACCCTCTTCTTTATACTCAAAAGTTTCTCTGTATATGGAGAAGGGCTCATCAAAGCTATCGATTGCCCTGAAGAATTAACAGGTGGTGCTATTACAAATGTTTAACCCAGTATGGCCCATTGAATTGGCCTAAGATACTCTTGCAATAGCTTGCATATGAAGTAAAGAATGAATATAGTGAAAGCAAGACCAGCATGAGCCATGGCTATATATAGAGCCAGTCTTACATGAGGATCACCAGAAAATGTGGTTTTCTGATCTGGGGCAGCAGGGTTTTCTGTCGGTGGCCGCGGAGGCACGTCAGATTGGGATTGTGACGCGTGGGACTCAGGACTCGGTGAAGGCTTTCGAACCGAAGCTGATCTGAACATGTCTTGTCAGGCAAGAGAATCTTCGCCAGATTTCTTCTTCTTCGAGTTTCCTTCATATGGAACCAACTGCATTTCAAAACCTGAAATAAAGTCGGGCTCTTTAAGAGAAAGATTGAAATTTTGGACCCAAAGAGAGCTTTTTCAAAGAGAAAAACAAACCAATCCGGAGCTGACAGCACCAAAGCTGTAGATAGATGCAGAAATTTTGGATTTTTATGTTTTACTCACTTTTGTGAGTAGTAGAGAGAGAAAGAGACCGAACAAACAAAACAAAACAAAACAGAACAGAACCGAACCGAACTGAGTTCGTTTGTGATAGTAGTAGGGTAGGATAGAGGATGATATTTATGTCAGAAACCTCTTTTTGACCATAAATAGCTTTTGATACAAAATGATTAGATACTTCTATAATTGTTTAGGGTTTCCTGCAATTTCTGTAATGTTAAACTATAGTTGTCTTTCGAACCGTGTTTCTTATGGTTGATCTCGTCGATTCCGGACATACTTTGGACTCGATTGATATTCAATTTTTTTTTTCTCTTTTTTTCTAGAAATATTATATAAATTCGAGAATTTTTTTGGAGGGAAAGGACTCGAATCCACGACCTCGTAATGTAGGTGTGAGGAGTTTACCATCGGACTAACCTCTCATATAGTTGGTCGGTATCCAACTTAAACAAAATGTATAATACTTTAATGCTAGAAAGTATTAATAGCTTTTTGAGGAAAGGTTTATGATTTCTTAATCATTTAGATGTATGATACTATGATCACATCTAATCAAGTTTTAATATTCCAAAATCATCTAAGTAATAAAGATTTGCTTTTGTAAACTAATAATCAAGAGGGTCTTCTTATGAATTCCAACAGTTTTTACATCAAAATAGATTCATATATTTTATTTCAAAAAGAAAAATTTTAAAATTTTATACATGATACATATTTTAAGAATTAATATGAACTTGAAAAAAATTTAAATTTTTTATTTTTTTTTATTTTTAAAGCCTACATAATTTCTCTTTTAGATTTACAAGTCAATGAATCAATCACACCTTTTCTTGTGATTCACACATTTCTTTTATTCATATTATATCTCAATTAAATTACAATTAAATTAAATCCAAATATTTTATAAAAATTAATCCAAATTGTACAATAACAAAATTATCATTAATTGTTAAAAGCCAATGTGTACCAATAAAATGGACTAAAAATTCTTCCTCTATATTCCAAATGAACCCAAAAAGGTAACTGCTGTCAAAAATTCACAAATTCAAAAATTCAGTATCATTGAGACAAAAATACTAAATTGCCAAAAACACAAAAAATTCCAACACAATGGTTGCATCTACTTCTTTTTTCCCCAGAAGAGTGCAATACACTCCGAAGCGCTCGAAGCGCTCCCATCACTCCTCCGACTTCTTACTGTCATCAACCTTGTTTTTGACACCTTCAATCTTCGATGAATCTGCAGGGATGCCAGAAATCTTGAACCAATCTTCTCCCTTGTTCTTTTGAAACGTGGAAATTTTGAAGCGTCTCAGGTAACTGGCCGCTTGATGACAAGGTCACGAGATTTGGGCACTCTGAAATCACAAGGTGTTTGAGTACTGAAAGTAGTTACATTCTGGGTGACAAGCCGCAAGCGTATGAGGGATCGGCAATTGGAGACATGCAAATGCTCTAGAGAAGATAAACCGGTGTTGTTGATAGAAGCACGAGTATCATCATCGAACAAGTACTGTAATTTCCCACAATATTCTACCTTTAGTTTCTTTAAAGATGAAGGTAGTTGACTTTTGAAAACAAATGTTAGATTATGACAACCTGCAATTCGCAAGTGTTGAATATGTGCATATTCGTGCTGCATTAATCCCTCCGGTAAGGACATCAACGCATTGTAATTTTCAATGTTGAGTATTTTCAGAACAGAAAAAAAATTGACCTCTGGGATTGCAGAGTACTTCAATGTTGAGTATTCTAATCCTAATTCATTCATCTGTTTACAGAGTACTTCCAAGAAGCTAGTGTTTTTCTTCATCTTCTTTTTCATGCTAACATTAAATTTAATTAATTGCAGTTGGATTCAAACTAACGAAAACAGCAGAGATGAACTTCTGTACCTTGCTGCTGCTGCTGCTAGGCTGATGTTTCGTAATCGATTTACGACGTAAAGCTTCAGTTACAAACTCATCCAGTATGTTCTCCATGTCATAAGCCAAGCCTCAGAGATTATTTAGCCAAATTTTCACAAGCCGGTGGTGATGGTGCGTCAGTTGCTTCTACTCTGCATTGATGAGCACTACATCAATCATCTTCCAAGTTTTTTCCCAATTTTTCAGCGTTGAACGTAACCCGTCTTGCAACTCAGGGAATAACGTCAATCTCAGGAACAACACCTGATGAAGTGAAACAGAGATGCCAGAGAGTAAGGGCTCTCTTATGGCCATGTTTTTTTTTTTTTTTTTGATGAAGAAAGGAATCAAGAGGTTAGGATTAATTAATAACAAGAAAGACCGGCTTTCTCTTTGGAAAAAGCTCGAACAATTTCAAAGCCAATAAACTACAATTTATAGGTCTGTCTGTTTGGTGTAATGGAATCCATATAGTAATAGAATCCTTGTATGAAAAGAAATCTATTTCCTAGATGGATTTCAATGTTTGGTTGTGTCATGAGTCAGTATTAGAGGCACTGGACGAAAATTCTGAAAAGGACCCTTTATTCATAATTTATTTTTTTAAAGATGAATTTTGATTTTTTTTTTTAACATATTGTATATTACAAAAATAATTTTTTTTCGAAGACAAGACTCAAAACAAAAGCTAGCAGAAAAGAAAAAACAGCCTAAAGGCTAGAGTGGTGCCTGTGGTGGCTTGTCATAAATGTCACTTATCAGCCTCCACTAGGGAATTGATACAAATATATTATTCTATATATATAATTAAAAAAATAAATTGGGCCCTTTTAACTGTTTTTATTTTTTTATTAATCTTCTGTAATAATTAATTTTCACAAATCCATGGTATTGGAAGTTTTATATGTTTTCAAAACGCAAACTAAATTGATAATATGGGGTTGGCTCGACAATAAATCACCCACCTATCTACCTATAAAGTTGTGGGTTTGAATCATGTCCCTCTCCACCAATCTCGAAATATTGTAATGGTTGAAAGAAATAAAAAATAAATCTATTGATATATCTCATTTAATTTCATAAATGCATTTACGATGTTTCTGCTACAACAATCATTTTCATCACAGTTTAGAAATATACGGAGTCATGAGCCCATTTATTTTCCTTTTTTGGCTTCCCATTGTTCATGTAATTTCAATAATGGAGAAATGGCAAAATAAGATATTACAACTCCAAATGAATTGCATAATTCTTGGGTTTCAAATGAATTCGGGTCAGGCCCAACTCCAAATAAACCCCAAACCAGAAACAAGTTTCTAGTTTCTACACATAAATGGACTAAATTCTTCTTCTAAATTGCACCTTGTGCCTATAAAAACATTAATTTTTTTTTTATTTTTTTTTTGAAAATGGAATTCATTCAAAGCAGAACAAGAACTACAAAGAGCTAGGGCAATCGCCCAAGACTAGACTCTCAACCGCTAGGGGACAGTCTTCCAGCCAAACAAATTCACCCTCGAAACCAAGTGCAAGCTTAGAAAGACTATGAGCAACACTATTAGCTAATCTAGGAACGAAATTAACATCAGAAAAATTGGAGTTCATTAACAAAAAACGAATGTCATGAACAACCATGCCTAACCCGGCACAGGATAGGGAATCTGAAGCAATCGCATTCACCACCGATAAAGGCATCCGACTCCAAAGAGGCCGGGATCAAACCACACTCAATAGCCAGCCGTAACCCCCTTAAAATAGCCATAGCCTCCACAATTTGGGGGTGGAAACTGGCTTTGAGATTCTGGCAAAGCGAAGCCATGACATGGAAGTTGCTGTTCCTCATCACAACACCAATCCTAGAGATCTTGTTATGACTATTCAAGGCCGCATCCATGTTGATTTTGAAGACTCCAACAGGAGGCACCACCCATCGTGGATTCAATACCTGTTTCATAGACCTACTCTTTTCATTAGCATTAGCAGCACGGAAGTCATCAATAAAGCAAGAGGCCCACTCCAGTTCTCCATGTAAACAAGAGACAATGTTGGTGTAGAATTCTCTGTCACCGATTTCATTGATGAATTGTTAAATATATAGTGCAGCAGTGAATACATATTTAGAGCTGCTAAAACTCTCATAAAGAAGAGTCCTATACAAAGATAACTATACTAATTCAAATACAAGTATACAACCTACTGATGTTAACAGACTTGGAATGTAACTAGAACTCTGATTACCTAATATGCCCTCTCAAGATAGGCCTCGGCAGGAGAGGCCAATCTTGCCTTTGAGAGACTGAAAAATTGAGCGCGACAGTGGCTTAGTTAGAGCATCAGCTAGCTGATCATTGGAAGAAACATGAGCCACACGAAGACTGCCGGACTGCACTTGATCCCGAATAAAATGAAAATCAATTGCTACATGCTTCATTCGGGAGTGAAAGATTGGATTTGAACATAATTGTGTAGCCCCGACATTGTCACAATAAATGACAGGCGCAGAGGGCAGCTTGAGACCGAGATCATGAAGGAGAAAGCACAACCAATTGAGCTCAGCAGCTGTGGCTGCAACCGATCTATATTCAGCTTCCGTTGAGGAACGAGCGATAGTGGTTTGTTTCTTTGAGCTCCAAGAGATGGGATTCCTCCCAAGGTAGACAATGTAGGCACCGGTGGAGGAGAAGTCATCCTTGTTCCCAGCCCAGTCAGTATCAGAGAAGGCATGAAGAGTAACCCGAGAATTGCGATGAATGACAATTCCCTCATTCAAAGTTCCACACAAGTATCGCAGTAGACGTTTAACAAGTTCCCAATGCTCGGATGTGGGCTGATGCATAAATTGGGACAACTTGTTGACAACAAAGGAGATGTCTGGACGAGTAAGCGATAGATACTGAAGACTCCCAACAACTGTACGGTACATGGTAGGATCACTGAGAAGAGTACCCGAGTGTAGGCTAATTGGCGGGCTTGTAGGGAGAGGAGTTTGAACCGGTTTGGCAGCGGACATTTTGGTGCGAGTGAGGAGATCCAGTATGTAGCGTCGCTGCGACAGTAAAATACCATGCTTGTGGGGAACCACCTCAACTCCAAGGAAGTAGGAGAGGGAACCAAGATCCTTTAGGGAGAATCTATGAGCTAGAGGTGCAACAAACTGATCCACATGAGCTGAATTGTTACCTGTGAGAATGATATCATCAACATATATAAGGAGATAAAGTGTGTTACCACCAGTATGAAGAACAAAGAGAGATGTGTCAGCATAAGAATTCTTGAAGCCAGCGGTGAGCAGAAACTGACGCAGCTCATGGTACCAGGCTCGCGGAGCCTGCTTGAGACCGTAGATAGCTTTCCTGAGTCTGCAAACATGTGTCGGACGGTCTGAATCAACAAAGACAGGAGGTTGTGCCATGAAAACTGTCTCTGTGAGGCGACCTTGAAGAAATGCATTATTTATATCCAATTGGCGAAGTGACCATCCGTGACTAATAGCAATACTGAGCACAAGTCGCACGGTAGTAGGCTTGATGACAGGACTGAAAGTTTCAAAATAATCCACACCAGGTCGTTGGTTGAACCCCTTAGCAACCAAGCGTGCTTTATACCGATCAATTGAACCATCGGATTTCCGTTTGATCCGAAAAATCCATTTGCACCCAACTATATTAGACGCCATGTCCGGTGGAACTAGTTCCCAAGTACCATTTTGAATAAGTGCATTGCATTCCTCGGACATGGCTTGACGCCAGTTAGAGTCCTTCAATGCCTGTGAGACTGTTGTTGGTTCAGACTCAGACGAAGACTGCAGGTGCGCGTGAAGGTTCATCTTTTGCAGAGGTTTGCGTATAGCATTCTTGGCTCGAGTGGTCATGGAATGACTGTTGAGAGGTGGAGGAGCTGCACCAGTGACCAACGACTGCTGTGAAGAAACTGAATCTGGTGGAGCAGCTGCAGTGGGTTGACTGACTTGCACGGTAGTTGGGCTATCAGGTGTCGAAGACGAGACGGCCAACTCAGAAGGATTGAGAGGTGGAGGAGCTGCACCAGTGACCAACGGTTGCTGTGAGGGAATTGAAACTGATGGAGCAGCTGCAGTGGTTTGACCGACTGGCACGGTAGCAGGACTGTCAGGTGATGAAGACGGGACAGTCAACTTAGATGGAGCAACAGCGGCAGCAGTGTGCAGCAGTGGAGAGGAATCTTCACATGGTGACAATCCGGGAGAGAGACCAACCGAGGATGGAATGGGTGCTGACTGAGGTGAGGTTGGGGAAGACACGGTGATTGTATTTGGAACCCATGAGCTGATGGTGGTGGTGGTAGGACGAACTAGAGTGGTGTGAAGTGACTTGTATGGAAAGACGGACTCCACAAATTGAACGTGACGAGAGACGAACATTTTGGAGCACGATGGATCAAAACATAGAAAAGCACTTTGGGACAACGAGTACCCAAGAAAGACACACGGGGTTGACCGTTTATCTAGCTTGTGAGACGAATACGGCCGAAGCCAAGGATAACAGAGACACCCGAAGATTTTCAATTTTGAGTAATTTGGAGGTTTTCCAAAAATCTTTTCATAAGGCGATGAGAGGCTTAGGGTCGGGGTGGGCATTCTGCTTATGAGATAGACAGCTGTGGCAAAAGCATAAGGCCAGAAATGCAGTGGAAGAGAGGCATGAGTGAGTAACGTGAGACCCGTCTCAACAATGTGACGGTGTCTCCTCTCCGAGTACCCATTATGTTCAGGAGTATGAGGTGGAGTTGTGAGATGAGAAATACCATTAACGGCAAGATAATCTTTGAGTGACATGAATTCACCGCCATTGTCGGTGTAAAGAGAAATGATTTTATGATTAAAAAATGATTCCACAATGGCTCTAAAACGTATGAAAACATCTTTAACCTCTGACTTCTTTTTAAGGGAATATAACCAAATATATTTAGTGTAGTGGTCAACAAAAATGACATAATATTTAAAACTATCATGAGACACAACATGAGACGTCCAGACATCAGAGAAAAAAATTTCAAGAGGTCTAGAGGAGACAAGAGAAGAATGAGAGAATGGTAACTTATGACTTTTATTGCAATGACAGGAATGACATACAAAATCCTTTGACATAGGAGAGGACACATCTAAATTAAAGCTAGAAACAATACGTTGTAAAATAGAAAAAGCAGGATGACCTAGTCTATGATGCCAATTTGAGGAGGAGGTTTTGACGCTTGAAAAAGCAAGAACTGGTGAGGAGACGGAGCTGGAATTCGGCCATTCATACACCCCATCCTTGGTTTTGCCTCTCAGAAGAATTGCCCCCGTGCGAATATCCTTCACATGAAAAGATGAAGATAAGAACTCAACAGAAACCGCATTAGTAGCACAAAATTGAGAAATCGAAATCAAGTTCTTTTTCATATTAGGTACACAGAGAACATCATGCAATTTAAAGGTGTTATGAGAAGCACAAAGAGATGTTGAACCAGTGTTTGTGATAGAAAGACCTGTGCCATCTCCAATCATAACATCATCAGAACCACTGTAAGGAGCATGTAGAGACAAGTTGTTCAGGTCCGTTGTCACATGGTGAGAGGCCCCACTATCAAGCAGCTAGGTGGGTGTGGGAGAGGAAGCAGCAGCAGCGTAATGTGCTCTAGGTTGCCAAGGAGAAGTGGCATGCTGTGGGGCAGCTGATGACTGAATTGGAACCATTTGAAAGGAGGGGCATCGCTTGGCCGAGTGGCCTTGAACACCACATACCTGACACTTGCCGAGATAGGGGCGTGGACCATGCTGATTCCCACGATTTGGTAGACCATTGTTGGACGATGGAGGCCTATGTGCTGGAGAAGGAGACTGACGCCAGCTGGTGTTGCTAGAGGATGAAGGACGCCAGTTATTTTGAGGGTGCTGTGGGCGCCAATTCGAACCAGTCCGGGCTGCAGTATTGGCTGTTGCTGGAACATGTGAGATCACCTTTTTGTTATCTTGAAGAATGGCCTCAAAGGTTAGAAGCTTCTCATGAAGCTCATCAAAGGAAATAGGATTATCTCTGGCCTGTACGGCACGAACTAATTCTGTGTAATCATCATCTAGTTCATCTAGGATCCTCTCAGTAAGGTCATCGTCATCCATTGGAGCACCTAGCAGAGCAAGCTCATCCGCACGAGCCTTAACGGAGTGAAGAAAATCAGTGATGGATTGCGTACCCTTTGTGGAATTCTTGAGAAGGGATTTGATTTGCTTGATGCGACCACGTGACGGTTTGGCATACGTGTTGGCAAGGATAGTCCACGCTTCCATGGACGTTTTGGCTCTAGCAACAAACGAGATGATAGTGGGAGATAATGAGCCAATGATTGCATTCAAGATGAGCTGGTCTTGACGAATCCAGATCCCGTAGGCAGGATTTGAAGTGGTAACATCAGCTACTGTTGTTGAGGTTGGAGGACAAGGCTTGGAACCATCAATGTAACCGAGAAGATCATATCCAGTGAAGAGGGTTTGGAACTGAATTTTCCAGGACATATAGTTGTTGGTGGTGAGTTTGAGGGGAGCCTGTGCAGTGATGTTGATGGTAATGAGATGAAACTCATTGGAACGCAGAGAGGTTGAAGTTACATGTGTGACGTTAACAATGGTAGGAGGAGCTGCAGAGGAGCTGTTTTCAGGAGCTGCAGAGGAGCTGATTGAAGTAGTCATTGAGGGAAGAGAAAGAAGAAAATTTTGTGAATTTGGGAAGTAGATCGTATCAGCTCTGATACCATGTAAACAAGAGACAATGTTGGTGTAGAATTCTCTGTCACCGATTTCATTGATGAATTGTTAAATATATAGTGCAGCAGTGAATACATATTTAGAGCTGCTAAAACTCTCATAAAGAAGAGTCCTATACAAAGATAACTATACTAATTCAAATACAAGTATACAACCTACTGATGTTAACAGACTTGGAATGTAACTAGAACTCTGATTACCTAATACTCCATTCTCAGGCAGTAAAACCTTCAAATGCACCATCTGGTTCCTTCTGAACCAAACCATCCACCACAGGACACAAAGAAACTCGAAAAAAATGGTGATCAACAGTCTTTAGCAGACATCACGAAATCAAAAAAGGACACAGTCCAAACCCTTTCCGATACCACTACTGGAGTAGCCGTTATGAACAGATTTTAAAGCAGAGCATTGCCACAAAGCATGTAATGAAGACTCAACATTAAATATAGTATACCTCAAAAATCAACTAGGGCTCACTCCAAAAATCAACTAGGGTTTCTTGTATACCTCTCAAAGGAGTTGAACACAGTATTGTATTTTCTAAGTTACCAATTCAAATCAAAGTCCAATTATGAATTACTTTGTCAATGGCTTTTTCTTTGATTTTTTTTTAAACGGCAAGATTTATTCAACAAGGAACACAATCCACCAGCAACCCAACCAAAACAGAGACCAAAAACTAGCAACTAAGGATCACCATTCGAAGACGAACCCCTCTTAGCCAACATGTATGCGAAAGAGTTTGAAGCTTTGAATTATGGATAACGGAAGTGTTGCCTAAGTAGCCTAGCATAGAACGAATGTCGTAGATCGTATTAACATGAATAAGATTACCGAAATCTTCATTGCTTACTCAGAAGACCGCCACCCAAGAGTCGCTTACAATAAGAATTTTAAATTAATAGCTTTTTAAGGAAAGGTTTATGATTTCTTAGTCATGTAGATACATGTTCACATCTAATCAAGTTTTTTACTATTCCAAAGTCATCCAAGTTATAAAGATTTGCTTTTGTTAGCTAATAATCAAGAGGGTCTTCTCATGAATTCCAATAATTTTTACATCAAAATATATTCATATGTTTTATATTTCAAAATATATTTTTTATTCCAATAATGTTATATGTGGAATTTAAATGGGTGCTTATGGTAGTGATAATTTTTTCACAAATTCACAAATTCAACACCAATTTTTGAATGGTGAATTGGTGAGTAACATAAAAAATTCAATGACATTGACACAAAAAATACTAAATTGCCAAAAATTCCAACAGAAATTAAGAAAGAGTAACTTCAGCACAATAATTACATTTACTCTTTTTTCCATCGAAGTGCTCCAAACACTCCCCCGACTTCTTACTGTCATCAACCTTGTACTTGACACCTTCGATCTTCGATGAATCTGCCATCAATCTCAATGCAAGGGATGTCGGAAATCTTGAACCACTCTTCTCCCTTGCTCTTTTTGCACCGTTTTTTCAACAAGGGACAATCATATATAAACAACTGCACAAGTGAGGGAGGCAGGCTTGACTCTGGAAGGGATGTGAGAGCAGGACAATCGATGATCGACAAATATTCAAGGTTTTGAAGGTCCATGGAAGATAGATATTTCAATCTTGGGAATCCTATAATGGTCAACCTAGTTAGAGAGGTGGGCAATACCAGTCCTGTATAATCCTGTGGAAAAGACTCAGCATATACACATCCCTTAATCTCCAGTGTTTTAAGAGAGGTGAGCTTATGCAACCCCCACTCAATCAATGGCCTGTAGAAACCGAGATCTGCAATTGCAAGTGATGTCAGGCTGGTGGGTAAACCTTCTTTTTCCATAGATGTTATACTTGCACACTCCCCCAATTTTAATTCTTCAAGAGAGTTGAGCTTGTGCATGTGTTCAGGTAGAGCTTTAAGTTCCCTGCATTTGTCGAGTGAGAAAAATCTTAAATTGGTATGCGGAAGCCCTCCTTCTGGGAATGAAATGAGACTTGGACAATCCCATATGCAAATATCACGAAGACAGCTGAGACTGTTGAGGTTCCCAGGTAACAATGTAAGCTCTTCACATCTCCGAATCATGATGTACTCAAGAGACATGTTACTGTGAAACGACTCTGCTATCGACTCTAGCTTTGGACAATTAAAGACGTTGAGATGTTGAAGCGTCTGAGGTAACTGGCCGCTTGATGACAAGGTCACGAGCTTTGGGCACTCTGAAACGTTGAGGTGTTTTAGTACTGCAAGTAGTTCCACTCTGGATGACAAGCATGTGAGGGATGGGCACTCTCAGACTTGCAAATGCTCTAGAAAAGGTAGACTGGTGTTGTAATCGAACAAGTACTGTAATGTCCCACATTTTCTTACCTCCAATCTCTTTAAAGATGAAGCTAGTTGGGTTTTGAAAATGAATGTTTGATTATGACAACCTCTAATTGTCAAGTGTTGAAGACGTGAATTTTGGCGCTGCAATCTCTCCGGTGAGGACATCAAAGCATTGCAATTTTCATCTTTTGCTTCTTCTGTCGAACCCCAATCTATTGGATCTGCCAAAACCTGCTTATCACTTGAAACACCCTCTTTCCGAAAATCAATGCCATTCTCTAAACTTGAAGTCATGAATGGTTTCTGGTAGTCTGCAGTTGAATTTTCTCTTTGGAATCAAACCTTGTTGAAAAGCTTGAACTGGTTTTCTCTTTGGAAAAGCTTGAACAATTTCAGAATCACGAATTCACAGACAATGCCAATAAACTACAATTTATAGGTCATGTCTGTTTGGTATAATAATGGAATCCAACAAGGAAAAGGAATGAAATCCTTGTAAGGAAAGGAATCCATTTCCTAAATAGATTTCAATGTTTGGTTGTATTATAGAGTCCTACACCATATATATTTATATTAATATTCAATTAATAAATAATTTAATATTATTATCACATAATCATTATTTCCCAAAACGATTCAATTTCCTGAAGTTTTTGACTTTCCGGTTTACAGAATAATGGAATCCAACAAGGAAAAGGAATGAAATCCTCATAAGGAAAGGAATCCATTTCCTAGATAGATTTCAATGTTTGGTTGTATTATAGAGTCCTACCCCATATATATTTATATTAATATTCAATTAATAAATAATTTAATATAATTATCTCATAAATACATAATTATTATTTCCAAAATCAAAAAATGCTGACAGATCAAAAAGTGTAACATCAAAATTTTTGGTTTAGGGTCGGTTTTGGCCCAACTCTAATTTTTCAAGTCTAATGCCGTCCGATTTGCATAATTCCAGGGGGTTTGGGTCAGGCCCAACTCCAAATAAACCCCAAACCAGAAAGTTTCTACACCTAAAATGGACTAAATTTAAATTTATCATCTGAAATTCCAAAATCCAAATGAACCCAAAAGGGCACCGCACCTATCAAAAATTCACAAATTCAACACCAGAAATTAAAAAGTTCAACACCAATTTTTGAATGGTGACAGTAACATAAAAAATTCAATGGCATTGAAACAAAAATATTAAATTTGCCAAAAACTCCAAGAAACTGAGAGAGTGAGAGATCATCACTCACTTTTGATTTATTAGCATTGCTTTCTTTTATTTTTAATTAGTTAGGAAACCCTTGCAAGAGTTAAAGTGAAACTTCTTGAATTTTTTAAAGAATGTTGTATTTTTTACAACTACTGTGTTATTTCTTGCATTTGTATTACCACATTCATAATTGGTTTTGGTTAAATATTCCATGTTTTTTTTTTTTTTTTCCAGAAATTACATATTCGAAGTGTTAAAATAAGAAATTTTATATTAAAAAAAAAAAAAAAAAGAAGAAATTAATCATAAATCATGCAATCAGATTTTTTTTTTTTTTTTCGTTTTTTGGAAATATTCACAAACATCGTATTGAAAGTTTTACATGTCATCATATCTTGAATTTTATTAATCTTTTGTTATAATTAATTTTCACAAATCCAGGTATTGAAAGTTATATATATATATATATATATGTGTGTGTGTGTGCATATTTTCAAAAAGCAAAATAAATTGATAATGTGAAGTTGGCTCGAGATGAGGTAAAACCCTCACACCTACCTACATCAATGAGGTTGTGGGTTTAAATCACGTCCCCTCCCCCAATCCTGAAATATTGTAATGGTTGAAAATATTAAACTATTGATCTGTCTCATTTGATTTCATAAATACATTTACAATGTTTCTGCTACAACAATCATTTTCATCACAATTTAGAAATATACAGAGTGAGTCCATCTCTTTTCCTTTTTTGGCTTCCCATAGTTCATGTAAGCAATTTCGATCAGGGAGAAATGGCAATTTAAGATATTACAACAAAGAATTTTGCTCCACCATCTGGGTTCATTTCAGCAACAAGCATGAACCTTCCCTGAAAATCGAGCGAGGACTAATTTTGTTGCTGTTCATGTAGCAGTAGTACTCAACGCCCAATTTTCTGTCATGCCTTGCAAGACTGGCTTGTGTTCTGTATGCTGCCCTGCCTGAAAACCAATCCAAGAAAGCCAATTGAATTAATAGATAGTTTTAGAGAGTGATTCTACATGCTTACAACGATTACCTTCGTTCTTTCTCACTCTGATCTCGAAAGGGAATAACATTATTCCGTATGTAATATCTTCTACATGCATGATTATATATGCAAAAAATGGAACAGTTGCTTGAAATGAAAAGGGTAATCTCTCACATGAACTTGAATGCAAAAAGGTTTGCCTTGAACACCTAGAGGTGTCCTTAGAGTTGCAAAATAATTTCAAACAAGCATGCACACCCATTCTTAAGCTGACAAAACTGTGGTAAATAAAATGTTATGACGCGGTTCAACTGCAAAAGCTTGTACTGACCTTCATTCTTTTCCAATTTTCTTCTGCTACGCCAAAGAAGTCGAATTGGTGTACCATAAAACCCAGCATCTTTACGTAGTTGCTTCTCAATGTAATGTCGGTAAGTCTTAGAAAATAGTTTTGCATCATTTACGAAGAAAACAAATGTGGGTGGCTGGCCTGCTGGCAGCCTGCAAAAGGAAAACCTACTCAATACAAAGTGCCACCAAGGGTCATTAAGACACACCATATATTATGCCATTGTGTATTGCATGAATAAGATAAAGTGAAGATTGATTCATTATATGAGCGATAATGATTTCCACGGACATTTCCACAGAATTTGTCATGCAGGATTGAAGTTGAATTGGCTTAGTGATAAGCCCCTCACGCCCACATCAATAAATTTGTGGGTTTGAACTCAACACCCAAATTAGAAATAATTCGATATATATAAATAAGCTACCGTTTCAGGTCCTTAATGAAAATTCAAGTCACCATGGTATGGCAATGTCTGGAAGTTGAGGCTATCCTTATTAATCCACTTGATCAACAACACGAACAGATTAATTTAATTATAAAAAACTGATGTGATAATCATACTATGAAGGAAATTTAGTGTGTATACAAATTTCAAAAAACAATACAATATGCGTAAGTTTATATCTCTAATATGCAGCCAGAGATTTTCTAACATCCAACATATGAAAAAAAAATGCTGAGTTCAAGGAGCACGAAGATTTCCTGAAACGAAAAAGACAAGACCAAAGAGTTCTTGAGAATTACATGTACAAGTTACATGAAACAAGATTGAGCAAATTTTGATTACCTGATCTCCACTTTGTTTTGACATGCTGTTATGCATATCTTCTTAATGATCATAATTCCAGGTTCTGCTGACAAATTCTTGAGCATTCTTGAGCGTTCAATAAGTCGTCAATTAAAATGAAAATAAGTTAGTAAACACGTTCAATTTAAGGCTGCATTTGAGTTCAAGTTCAACTAATTGAGCAACTGACTACAGTGTGTAAATTGTCTATACAGGAAGCTTACCACTGCGATTTCATTGTTGATAGATTGCATTTGAGAGTTTGAACAGGTGATTCCTGCATGTGACAGAATTGACACTGTTATCGCTAATTAACAGGTTATTGATAGTCTATTATGGCTAAACTAGCTAATTAATGTTAGAGATTGACAGACCTGGGATAAAGCATGATGATGGAAGATGTGATCTCAGATTCTATCCTCTCTATTTGTCTCTGAGATCAAAACAGCTCCTTCTTGCTACTTTCGATCTTCAATGAATCTGCCATCAATCTGAATGCGAGGGATGTGGGAAATCTTGAACCACTCTTCTCCCTTGTCCTTTTTGCACCGTTTTTTCAACAAGGGACAATCATATATTACAACTGCACAAGTGAGGAAGGCAGGCCTGACTCTGGAAGTGATTCGAGAGCAGGGCAATCGCTGATCGACAAATATTCAAGAGAGGACAGGTTTTGAAGTCCCGTGGAAGATAGATATTTCAATTTTGGGAATCTTGCAATGGTCAACCCAGTTAGAGAGGTGGGCAAAACCAGTCCTGTCTCCTCCTGTGGAAAAGACTCTGCATATACGCATCCCCTAATCTCCAGGGTTTTAAGAGAGGTGAGCTTATGCAACCCCCACTCAATCAATGGCCTGTAGATACTGACATCTGCAATTGAAAGTGATGTCAGGCCGGTGGGTAAACCTTCTTCTTCGATAGATGTTATACTTGGACATTGCCGCAATTCAAATTCTCGAAGAGAGTTGAGCCTGTGCATGTGTTGAGGTAGAGCTCTAAGTTGCCTGCATTTGTCGATTGAGAAAAATCTTAAACTGGTATCCGGAAGCCCTCCTTCTGGAAAGGAAACAAGACTTGGACAATCCCATAAATAAATGTCGCGGAGACAGCTGAGACTGTTGAGGTTTCTGGGTATCAATTTAAGCTTTTCACATCTCCAAATCTTGATATATTCAAGAGACATGTTACTGTGAAACGACTCTGCTATTGACACTAGCTTTGGACAATCAACAACATTGAGATGTTGAAGCGTCTCAGGTAACTGGCCGCTTGATAACAAGGTCACGAGCTTTGGGCACCCTGAAATCTCAAGGTGTTTGATTACGGCAAGTAGTTCCACTCTGGATGACAAGCATGTCAGGGATGGGCACTGGGAGACATATAAATACTCTACAAAAGATAGACTGGTGTTGTTGATACTCTCATTGTGCCTAGTTGAAGAAGAAGACGGAGGAGAAGCACGAGTAGCCTCTCCATCATCGAACAAGTACTGTAATTTCCCACAATTTTTTACCTCCAGTCTTTTTAAAGATGAAGGTAGTTGGTTTTTGAAAATGAATGCTAGAGAATGACAACCTCCAATTCGCAAATGTTGAAGACATGCATTTTCGCGCTGCAATCCCTCCGGTAAGGACATCAAAGCATTGCAATTTCCAATCTTGAGTATGCTCAGAACGGAAAGAAAATCGACCTCTGGGATTGCTGAAAGATTTGGACAATTTTCAATACATAGCTCCCGGAGAGTGATGAGGCTATGCAGTCCTTGTGGTGGCTTCTCAAGAAAACTTTCATTCTGCAAGATATATATGAGCTCTTCACAATTGACAAATAGAAAACATTCTACTTTCTGAAACACTTGCTTGAACCAATTGATGATCCGTGAAACATTTGAACGTTTAGAGTTTAATGACCCATAGTCAACTGGACCATGGCACATAATTGCCCTGCATTGATCAATTTCTGATTTATAAGGCATTGGAAGGTTTGAGAATGAAACTATCAACTGCACGCACTCATGAACCACAAGTTCCTGTAATGAAGGAAGCTGGACAGGTAAATTCACTGTGAGTTTTGGACACCTTTTAATGGAAAGCTTACGTAGGCGAGAGAAGACTTCAACATGTTCAGGTTCACCAGTAGGATCCCAATGCTCACATTCATCCAAATCATCAAAAGAAAGAATCTCCAAGGATTGGAAAGGCTTTGAACAACCTTCTCCATAAATCTCGGAACCTATGCTTTTTATCCCCTTCATCCCCCTGATGACGAGCTCCTTAAGTGAACCCAACAGCCCTACAGAAGGCAAAGATTGTTAGTTTTGGCTTGTATTCTCAAATGAACTAATGAACCAAATAAAGACTCAACTGATGTGGAGCTTCCTAGAGACGTGGGATATGTTTGGAAGGTTGAATGGTGGTGTTTTAGGGAGGTTTGAAGTCAAAGAAGAACCAGAGGAACAAATTCGGTGAATTACCGCTACGTAGGACCGTTACGTAGGACCGCTACGTAGGACCGTTATGTAGGACCGCTACGTAGGACCGTTACGTAGGACCGCTACGTAGGCAAGTGCCTAGGGGGCGGTCCTACCTTGCACTGAACTCCAGAGAGTCTCGTTTGAATTACCGCGGCCCAGGCATGTGCCTAGGGGGCGGTCCCAGGCAGCGGTAACAAGCAGAAGACAACGAGAATGAAGCACGTGGATCACGGTTCTGAGTGATCAAGTTTAACACGGTTTAGGAAGCGGGTGGCCAACTGCAACTTGAATCGTAGTTAATTACAAGCACGCGTGAAATCAGGAAATATGCATGGAAGAGGAAATACGTTGCTTCTGGAAGTTCTTGTGCTTGAAGGAAAAGGATTTACTCCCTACAAGAAGACTTGTCATAAAAGGAAATAATATTTATGTGGAACAAGTAAGTCTTGTACGTTTAGGAGTAGGATTTCCTTTTATCTTAAACTCCCTGTAACTAGTATAAATAGAACCTTGTATTTAGGTTGGATGTGTGAGTTGAACACCATGTAAACATCAGAGAGTGTGAGTGAAGATCCGGGGAGACCCAAGGGAATATCCGAGGAGGGATCCAAGGGAATATCGGTGGATCTAGTTAGAGATCCGTGGGTGATATTTAGGGGAGACCTAGGGGATATTGTGGGGGTTCTTGGTGAGGATCTTGTGAGTGGAGTTTGGGTTAGGTGTGAGAGAGAATCCTGGAGTATATGGTTGTAACAATTTATCATATAGTGGAACTTTCTCTGTCGTCCTGACGGCCCGTGGTTTTTTACCCGTTTTGGGTTTTCCACGTATATCTTGTGTTGTGATTGTTTTATTCTCTCTCATCTATTTTTCTGCTTATTGACATTATTATTTGCTATGAGTTATGGGCGTATATTAGGCACGGCGATTCCGCGTTCATCGGTATATAGAGGATTATCCCCAACAATTGGTATCAGAGCCTTATGGTTTGGCGATGGCAATTTCAAGTCTTTACGGGAGATCGTATGAAGGACTTGGTGGCATTGGGATAATGATGATCATGGTTGCCTAGTATGGTTTAGCAAAAGGAGATGCATCTTGAAGGCGGTATTTAAACTCGTTAGGGTTTGATGAAAGGAAGAATTTGATGGATGAGAAGTTTGGCTTATGGTGACAGGTACAAGTCATGGAGATTCAATCTGGGTTACACAATGAGCTGATTGACTATCAAAAAAAAAAAAAAAACTCCTAACTATTAAAAAAAAAAAAAAAAATCTCTCTGTGGTATGGTGTTGGGCTTATCCGGCAAAGCACTCCCAGTTTCTAGTAGCAGTCTTTCACCAGGTATGTGATGCAAGGACAAAAGGTCTTTCACAGGGTTGGGTGATATAAGGACATGCTTATCTTTTTGGCAGTTTTCCCCACTGGCCATGGAAGAGGATATGTTGCTACTAGTGGTCCATAATTGTGCACAAGGCATTGGTCAGAAAGTGATGCAAGGTGTATGGTGGACAAAGATGTCGATGGCTGACGAACTCCCTGGAAATCTGACTTGAGGAGTTGCACCATAAATTTCAGCAAGGTAAATTTCGACATGTGCCGGTGAAATCTTGGGATGGTTCGTTCCTAAGTGGTTATACCTTGTGGTGGGGTATGTTAATTCTCGGTGATGAGAATTGTGGCTGTGGACAAGTTTTGAGAATTCTAGCCAAAGGGGAGAATTGTTAGTTTTGGCTTGTATTCTCAAATGAACTAATGTGAACCAAATAAAGACTCAACTGATGTGGAGCTTCCTAGAGACGTGGGATATGTTTGGAAGGTTGAATGGTGGTGTTTTAGGGAGGTTTGAAGTCAAAGAAGAACCAGAGGAACAAATTCGGTGAATTACCGCTACGTAGGACCGTTACGTAGGACCGCTACGTAGGACCGTTATGTAGGACCGCTACGTAGGACCGTTACGTAGGACCGCTACGTAGGCAAGTGCCTAGGGGGCGGTCCTACCTTGCACTGAACTCCAGAGAGTCTCGTTTGAATTACCGCGGCCCAGGCATGTGCCTAGGGGGCGGTCCCAGGCAGCGGTAACAAGCAGAAGACAACGAGAATGAAGCACGTGGATCACGGTTCTGAGTGATCAAGTTTAACACGGTTTAGGAAGCGGGTGGCCAACTGCAACTTGAATCGTAGTTAATTACAAGCACGCGTGAAATCAGGAAATATGCATGGAAGAGGAAATACGTTGCTTCTGGAAGTTCTTGTGCTTGAAGGAAAAGGATTTACTCCCTACAAGAAGACTTGTCATAAAAGGAAATAATATTTATGTGGAACAAGTAAGTCTTGTACGTTTAGGAGTAGGATTTCCTTTTATCTTAAACTCCCTGTAACTAGTATAAATAGAACCTTGTATTTAGGTTGGATGTGTGAGTTGAACACCATGTAAACATCAGAGAGTGTGAGTGAAGATCCGGGGAGACCCAAGGGAATATCCGAGGAGGGATCCAAGGGAATATCGGTGGATCTAGTTAGAGATCCGTGGGTGATATTTAGGGGAGACCTAGGGGATATTGTGGGGGTTCTTGGTGAGGATCTTGTGAGTGGAGTTTGGGTTAGGTGTGAGAGAGAATCCTGGAGTATATGGTTGTAACAATTTATCATATAGTGGAACTTTCTCTGTCGTCCTGACGGCCCGTGGTTTTTTACCCGTTTTGGGTTTTCCACGTATATCTTGTGTTGTGATTGTTTTATTCTCTCTCATCTATTTTTCTGCTTATTGACATTATTATTTGCTATGAGTTATGGGCGTATATTAGGCACGGCGATTCCGCGTTCATCGGTATATAGAGGATTATCCCCAACAATTGGTATCAGAGCCTTATGGTTTGGCGATGGCAATTTCAAGTCTTTACGGGAGATCGTATGAAGGACTTGGTGGCATTGGGATAATGATGATCATGGTTGCCTAGTATGGTTTAGCAAAAGGAGATGCATCTTGAAGGCGGTATTTAAACTCGTTAGGGTTTGATGAAAGGAAGAATTTGATGGATGAGAAGTTTGGCTTATGGTGACAGGTACAAGTCATGGAGATTCAATCTGGGTTACACAATGAGCTGATTGACTATCAAAAAAAAAAAAAAACTCCTAACTATTAAAAAAAAAAAAAAAAATCTCTCTGTGGTATGGTGTTGGGCTTATCCGGCAAAGCACTCCCAGTTTCTAGTAGCAGTCTTTCACCAGGTATGTGATGCAAGGACAAAAGGTCTTTCACAGGGTTGGGTGATATAAGGACATGCTTATCTTTTTGGCAGTTTTCCCCACTGGCCATGGAAGAGGATATGTTGCTACTAGTGGTCCATAATTGTGCACAAGGCATTGGTCAGAAAGTGATGCAAGGTGTATGGTGGACAAAGATGTCGATGGCTGACGAACTCCCTGGAAATCTGACTTGAGGAGTTGCACCATAAATTTCAGCAAGGTAAATTTCGACATGTGCCGGTGAAATCTTGGGATGGTTCGTTCCTAAGTGGTTATACCTTGTGGTGGGGTATGTTAATTCTCGGTGATGAGAATTGTGGCTGTGGACAAGTTTTGAGAATTCTAGCCAAAGGGGAGAATTGTTAGTTTTGGCTTGTATTCTCAAATGAACTAATGTGAACCAAATAAAGACTCAACTGATGTGGAGCTTCCTAGAGACGTGGGATATGTTTGGAAGGTTGAATGGTGGTGTTTTAGGGAGGTTTGAAGTCAAAGAAGAACCA
This sequence comes from Acer campestre, assembly GCA_954870605.1. Classification (NCBI taxonomy): domain Eukaryota; kingdom Viridiplantae; phylum Streptophyta; class Magnoliopsida; order Sapindales; family Sapindaceae; genus Acer; species Acer campestre. The sequence continues at coordinate 51,175,908 of OX940801.1, read as the reverse complement.
GAGGAACAAATTCGGTGAATTACCGCTACGTAGGACCGTTACGTAGGACCGCTACGTAGGACCGTTATGTAGGACCGCTACGTAGGACCGTTACGTAGGACCGCTACGTAGGCAAGTGCCTAGGGGGCGGTCCTACCTTGCACTGAACTCCAGAGAGTCTCGTTTGAATTACCGCGGCCCAGGCATGTGCCTAGGGGGCGGTCCCAGGCAGCGGTAACAAGCAGAAGACAACGAGAATGAAGCACGTGGATCACGGTTCTGAGTGATCAAGTTTAACACGGTTTAGGAAGCGGGTGGCCAACTGCAACTTGAATCGTAGTTAATTACAAGCACGCGTGAAATCAGGAAATATGCATGGAAGAGGAAATACGTTGCTTCTGGAAGTTCTTGTGCTTGAAGGAAAAGGATTTACTCCCTACAAGAAGACTTGTCATAAAAGGAAATAATATTTATGTGGAACAAGTAAGTCTTGTACGTTTAGGAGTAGGATTTCCTTTTATCTTAAACTCCCTGTAACTAGTATAAATAGAACCTTGTATTTAGGTTGGATGTGTGAGTTGAACACCATGTAAACATCAGAGAGTGTGAGTGAAGATCCGGGGAGACCCAAGGGAATATCCGAGGAGGGATCCAAGGGAATATCGGTGGATCTAGTTAGAGATCCGTGGGTGATATTTAGGGGAGACCTAGGGGATATTGTGGGGGTTCTTGGTGAGGATCTTGTGAGTGGAGTTTGGGTTAGGTGTGAGAGAGAATCCTGGAGTATATGGTTGTAACAATTTATCATATAGTGGAACTTTCTCTGTCGTCCTGACGGCCCGTGGTTTTTTACCCGTTTTGGGTTTTCCACGTATATCTTGTGTTGTGATTGTTTTATTCTCTCTCATCTATTTTTCTGCTTATTGACATTATTATTTGCTATGAGTTATGGGCGTATATTAGGCACGGCGATTCCGCGTTCATCGGTATATAGAGGATTATCCCCAACAAAGATGTGCACTTTTCACAGTTCTCCAATGTTAGAACCACCATATTAGAGAATGATGGATCTCCTAACCAAGATGGAAAACGTATGCCACCATAGCATTTGATTGTGAGCTCTTTTAGGTTTTGATGAGGTTGAAGCTTGTCAAGTACTTCATTTTCTGCTGCCTCACTCCTCAAGTTATCAAACAGAGAACCCCATTCTAGAATTAGTACTTCCAAGCCCTTCTTATCGCATAACACAACCTCCTCTGGAGAATCAATGACATTTTCTAAACTTGAAATGCAAAGTTCTCCGTTCAGAAACTTTAAATCCCTCAAAGCTTTTATACTAAATCCAACACCTTTGCCTATGATAAAATTAGATAATGTCCGGAGAGGTTTCCAATTTTCGATTCCCAGCGGCATCTCTCTTATTAAATTTGCACCCGTAATATCAAGATGACGTAGATTGATCAAATTTCCCATATTGGAAGGCAAATTCACGAGACAAACACAATCTCTTAATATCAAAACTTGCAAGTTGAATAACATATTTGTTGACTCTGGCAAACTTCTAATTTCTGTACCAGAAAAGTTGAGGTACCTTAGACTTGTCAAATTTCCTATCGAATCAGGCACCACAGTGATAAGATAATTTTTTAATGATAGCACCCTCAATTTTTTTAATCTTGTCAATAAATCAGAAAGAATCGTATCAGCCACATAACCAGTATGATCATCCGTGAGTAATAACAAGAATGTCCTTAAGTTCTGAAGCTCACTGATGACTTGAAATTTATTTGTAATATAATAAAAATCACCTGAGCAAGAACAATAACGAGTCCTGTCTGACCTGTATAGTGGCCAGTTGCCCTCCAAGTTATCTGCCAACCTACTACTAATATCTCCGGAATACCGCTGGGCAAAATCTTGGATACGGTAGTGCATTCTAAATTTAGAATCATCATTATCTGATTTTTGAAAAATTGACCTCAACACAAGATCGCGAAAGTATTCACTTCCTAAATCTTCCAATTGCATATTATCATTTGATCGTAGAATAAGACCTTCAGCCATCCACAACAATACAAGTTCCTTCTCTTCGAATTCAGAGTGGTTTGGCAGCATTGCACAATAAGTGAAACATCTCTTGAGATGTGAAGGGAGATAGTCGTAGCATAATGCTAACACTTGGCCAATACCATCTCTATCTCGAAAGTCCCATATTTTTTTGTTCAATATATCTAACCATTCATCCTCCTGTATAGAATGTAGAAGGCCACCAAGAGTCTTGGCTGCCAAAGGCAAGCCCATGCACTTTTGAACAACTTTGTGATGAATTTCCTTCAAATTTGCGTTTGGAGATGCATGCTCTGCAAAGATGAGCCAGCAATCTTCATCCGATAGAAGCTTTAAATCATACCATTTTCCGGTTCCCATTGTGCTTGCAACAGCTATCCATCGTGTGGTCACGATTATCTTACTTCCAGGTGCTCCTTCCATAAAGGGAAACCTCAAGATCTTCCACCACGATGCAGAGTTTCTGCTCGAAATATCATCTAAGACAAACAAGAATTTTCTTCCAGCTAATGACTCTTTCAATTGAAGCTGCACCTGATCTAAACTCTTCATATCACAGGGCCTTGATGTAATTGAGGTGAGAATCGCCTTTGAAATTCTCAAAACATCAAAGTCATAATGGACACGAACCCATGCTCTTAGGTTGAAATTTTCAAGTACTGACTTGTCATTGTAAACCTCTCGAGCCAGTGTTGTTTTACCGATTCCCCCAATGCCAACAATGGGTATTACACTAAAGTTGGCATCAGTGGGTTCATCACTAAACACCATATCAAGTATTTTGGCTTTATCTTCATCTCTCCCATAAATAGCTGGTTCAGTTGGCAGACTTGTTCTGAATGGTCTCCTGTATTCAGCAGTTAAAGTCCTTCCCAAAATCTTTTTGAACCCATATCTAGTCATCTCATGATAGAGTGAATCCAAGCAGTCAGTAGTTTCATCTATCTTCATTCTCATGCTAACATTAAATTTAACTGCAGCGGGGCTCAGACCAGTTAAAAAGGCATGGTTGAGCTTCCTTACCTTGCTGCTACTAGGAGGATGTTCTGTTTTCAATTTGCGCCGTAAGGCTTCAGTTGCAATCTCATCCAGTATGTCCTCCGTGTCATAAGCCAAGTCTCGGAGTTTATCCAGCCACACTTTCACATCCTTGTTTGTCAGTTGCTTCTCCTCTGCATCGACGAGCACTGCTTCAATCATCTTCAAAGTTTTTTCCCATTTTTTCAGTGTTGAAAGTACCACATCTTCGTGTGCAACCTGCAGCAACTCAGGGTTCGTCAATTTCTCGAACAAAACCTGAAGTAAAGCAGAGAGAAAAGGCTCGCCTATGGCCATGTTTTTTTTTTTTTCCTGGTCTGTTGAAGAAAGGAATCAAGAGGATTAATATCACACAAAGAGAAATTAACAATGAAGAAAGACTGGTTTTCTCTTTTGGAAAAGCTTGAACAAATTCTGACTCACAGGTTTAGAACTTTAGAGGATTGTACGCAATTGACGCCAATGAACCTCAAATTAAATCCAGATAATATATCAAATTGCAACCACGCCCCTAAGGTTTTGCATAAATACAAATAAATGAAAACATTTGCATTTTTTTAATTTGACACCAAACGAGGGTCTAACATGTACAAATATTTACTTATACCATACGAAAAAAGTTCCTCACATGTTTTTTGGAGTAGAAAAACCTCGGTGCACCCATCAGCAATCACCATATTCCCCAATGCTGATTTTTATTTTAAAAAAACGGTGAGAGGAAAGAGAAAAACTTTTTAAATAATATATTTAATAAAAAGGTTGACATCAACCTTTTGAGTTATGAGAGGTTTACTATAACCAAATTTATTTAATATTATAAAATTGTAGACAAATTATGGTAAATTCTGGATGAATCAGGATGTTGTCACGTCTCTTCCACTCTTACGACAAGAGTTCCAGTCTAATCGTGGAAAAGAATAAAATAAAATAAAAAAGTGCAAACTCCACAAAATTATTAACTGCGTTATAAATTGATGGAGTCCCCGTGGTTTTGGTGGTTGCAACCATTAGTCTTCCCGTTTTAAAACATTTCCAACCAACACAGCAAAACATCAATTTGGTGTAAAATTGGTGTAAAACCAAGTCCAATGTAATAACCAAATCTCAACTATCCAAAAGAAAAAAAAATTGGTGCAGCTAAACTGATACACCAAATTTGGGCTACACCAATTTTTGCGTGTGACTTTAGCTACACCAAACCTTTTTTTAATTTTTTTTTAAAATGTCACATCAATCTTTTAAAATTTATTAAAATTTTTAATTTAATTATCTCATACTTAATTATAAAGATGTGTATTTTAAAAAAAATATCATAAAATGATATCAATATTGATATACATATTTAATTAAATTAATTTACTTATTAATTATATATTTAACCAATAAAATTTTTTATAATAATTTAAAGATTTATTGGGAAAATATTCTTTAAAGATACTCATTTTGGTGAAAAATTTGGTGTGGAAAATTATTTGGTATAAGCATATTCTCCCAAGACGCACCAAATTGGTGTAAAATTTGGTGTTATACAAGGAGATGCTTTTAGACCATGTATTTTTTATTTTTTATTTTGTTAGACCACGAGGTATCCTTCACTCCGATCGGCAACCAATCGTTAACGGGTGGGACTAATCCCCGCTTCGGTCGGGAGGTCAGTAAAGCCTAGCCACGAGATGCTTTCAGTGGGGTTCGAACTCAGGCAATGCTCGAACCATTCGTCTCACTGGGGGTGTGGTGACCAACCACACCACAGCTCGTGGTTTATTTTATTTTATTTAACCATACTATAACAACTCAAATTTCTAACTCTTTTTTTTTTTAATTTTAATATCTCAACCACTCATTTTCTCATATGCTCTTTAATCTAATTGATGAGATATTGAAGTCAAAAATTTGAATCATAAATTTAAATTAATATAGTCTAGCCATATATATATAATTTATTTTATTTTTCCACTTTTAGATACTAAGAGCATCTCCAATAAAAAAAAATATATTTTTGAGTTTCTAGATGGTGACACATCAGCATTTCTATTCATTATGGATCTACCATAGCAAAAAATATTGGAGGAATACATATTCACATCTCCAATGCAATTATCTAAAATCAAATATACATTCATTTTATAATCAATCATAATAAAACATTTATTTCACTCTCTCCTATTTTATTTTACAATTAGAAATCATAATCAGCATTTCTAGGAGAGTTTCTAGAATTAGTAACTCAACTCCATATTTTCTAGAATTAGAAATCATAGTCCTTTCTGATCGTTGTAATTGCCTGTTTCCCTCCAAGTTATTTGCCAACCTGAGACTAATATCTTCGGACCTCCACTGGGCCAAATCATGGATGATGTCTTGCATTCCAAATTTAGAATCATCACTATCTGATTTTTGAAAAATTGACCTCGACACAAGATCTCGAAAGTATTCACTTCCTAAATCTTCCAATTGCATATTATCATTTGATTGTTGAATAAGACCATCAACCAACCACAACAATACAAGTTCCTTCTCTGTGAATTCATAGTCTGCTGGCAGCATTGCACAATAAGTGAAGCATCTCTTGAGATGTAAAGGGAGATGGTGGTAACTTACTTTGAATACTGGGTCAATAAGATCTTCAAATTGAAAGTTCCATATTTTTTTGTTCAAATTGAGACTTGAGAATAGGTACCTAGCCATTTCAACGAAATTGATTCAATTTTTGAAATCAATTTCGTTGAAACTTTATGTCTAGTATTACTCATAACTTTATCATAGACTGCACTGACGATCCACTAAATATCTTTTTACACCCTATTTTTTTTATTTAATAATTTTATCATGATTAAAATTATTAAAAAAAATTATAAACACACTACAAAACTCCAACATTACTTTTGTTTTTTGTTTTTATCTTTTCGCATTTCACTAACCCTAATTTTTTTTTTTTTTGGATCAGGTTATATACACTCAAATTTCTGACTTAATTTTTTGACTTCACTCTCCCAACCATTGAATTAAATAGCAATGAGCTAATAGAAGGTTAAGATATTGAAGTCAAAAAATTGAGTCAGAAATTTGACTTGATATAGTCCTGGCCCTATTTTTTTTTTTTTTTTTTTTAATATAATAAATGTAAACAACAATTGTTTATAATATATATAGCGCGCACACACACACACATATATATATATATAAATCTCATTGTTTGTAAAAGAAGAAAATCTCATCATTTACTCTTTAATATTTTCTAAAATGTCAAAAGTAACCCTAGACGATAATAAACTGATGTAGGACATCTTTGGAGGGTCCGTTGGGAGGGGCATTTTAGTCTTTATTTTTATTGTTATAATTACTTGGAGCTCAAGTTTAGTCACCTATAAATAAGTCCCAAATGCTTTGTTTTCCTCATTCAGTTTTTCATCAATCAAAAGTTCTTTAGAACAATTGTGTGTTTCTTTGTTTATCGCTTTCCGCTTCATCAAGTGGTATAAGGGCAAGGTTTTCACAGACCTTCTAATGGCGCGCGATGGTCCAGGAAGCAACCATCCTATTGACGGTGATCAAAGTGTAAGGGCAATAGCAACTGAAGTTGTTATTGCCGCTGTTGACAACTTGCAACCACAATTTGAGAGGCTCGAAGGTCAAATGGTCGAAGTTCTTCGACAATTGGGGGTGCTAGTGGCAAACGGCAACATGATGACTAAACAAGGGCGTGGAGGGGCTAGTGAGCTGATTCACGGTCCGATGCTAGTGGCTCAGAATCCTGCTACAATAGTAGTCGTACGGAACCAAAATCTTCCCATTGAGGAGGTGGAAGGCCATGGCTCGAGAAAGACACAAGGAGACAAGGATTATCAAATCCCGGTTAATATTTCTGAATTCAAAGGGACCCAAAATGTGGAGGAATTTTTTACGTGGGTAGATGAGGTAGAATCGAGGTCTGAGGTCATGAACTGTTTAGAAGATCGAAAAATAAAGGTGGTGACCAACAAATTGAAGGGGTCGGCTCTAGCCTATTGGAAGCATCTCAAGAACCAACGAGCATTAAAAGGAAAGGGTCCAATCAACAAGTGGGAGAAGATGAAAGGTAAGTTTATGACTAAATTCCTTCCTCCTAATTATAAATAGAGGTTGTATATGCAGATGCAGAATTGCAAGCAGGGGAATCGGTCAGTGGAAGAATACATCGATGAATTCATCCGATTGAACTCGCGAAATTTGCTTCTCGACAACAAGAACATGCAGATATCAAGATTTCAGGCAGGGTTAAAGCTAGAGATCAAGGAGTACATGAAGATGATTAATACATTCACGTTGAGAGAAGCGTTTGATATGGCGTGAAAGGCGGAGGAACTAGTCAAACCAGTCGTAAAAGGTCGACACAGCAGTCAGTAGTTCTAGGCAGCACACAATAAGGCCGCAGGACTAAGTGAAACTGGAGCGGGAATTGCTAGAGCAAGAGTTACTGGCATTGGAAGTGGAACAACTAGGGCAAAAAGAACCCAAAACAATCTAACTCAACAAAATAATCCATATGCACAGCCTATGCCTAGCACATGTTATCGGTGCCACCAACCTAGGCATTGCTCAAATCAATGTCCTTTAAGGCCAACCGTGAATCTGGTGGAATGTGAGGATGGAGAAGAATATGAGGCAGAGGAAGATGTGGTTGAGGGCATAGAAGATGACGGGGATGATTTTGTGGGAATGGTTCAACGAATTTCCTATATAGTGCAATGAGTTTTCTTCACTCCTAAGAAAGTGATAGAGCTGTCCACTCGCCCGCAAGTATTCAGAACTAACGCAATGGTTAACAGGCAAGTGGCCCGAGTAGTTATTGACACTGGTATTAGCGAGAATCTTGTGTCAAAGGTACTAGTAAAGAAACTGAACTTGCCAACTGAAAAACATCAAACACCCTATGGCCTACGATGGATCCAAAAGGTTGATGGAGCTTCAGATATGGTTGATAAGGTTACTTTGAAGCCTATAGTCTTAAGAACCAGTGGATAGAAAGAAGAAGCAGACCGAGGAGAATCATTTATGTCAATTGTAGAGGAGAATGTAATGGAAGATTGTGATGGATATGTCATGTTGGCGCAAAAGGAGCAGATGAAAGTTGATGCGGTTCCAGAAAAGGTTCAGCCACTTCTGGTAGAGTTTTCAGACTTGACCACCGAACATATGTCAAATGAGTTACCGCCGTTGAGGGACATTCAACATCATATCGACTTGGTTCCAGGATCTAGTCTGCCCAACCTCCCACATTATAGGATGAGCCCGCAAGAGAATGAAATCCTCCAAAATCAAGTGAATGAGTTGCTGCATAAGGGGTACATTCGAGAAAGTAAGAGTCATGTAGCAGTACCAATATTATTAGTGCTAAAGAAGGATGGAAGTTGGCGGATGTGTGTAGATAGCAAAGCCATTAATAAGATCACGGTGAGATATAACTATCCAATTCCCAGGCTGTAAGACATGTTAGATCAACTTGAGGGTGCAAAGATATTCTCCAAAATTGATTTACGGAGTAGGTACCATCAAATTTGAATCCGTCCTGGAGACGAATGGAAAACCGCTTTCAAAACTCGCTCTGGATTGTATGAGTGGCCGGTGAAGCCATTCGGGTTGTCAAATGCACCGAGTACGTTTATGATGGTGATGAACCAGGTATTATGACCCTTTTCCTGTAGATTTGTTATCGTTTATTTCGATGATATTCTCATCTACATCTCTAATGAGGAGACACATTTGGAACATCTGAGGAGGGTGTTAGCAGTTCTGCGAGAGAACAAGTTATGCATCAACAAAAAGAAATGTAGTTTTTTACAGACCAGTTTGCTATTTCTTGGGTTTATTGTAGGAGCTAAGGGAGTCCGAGTTGATTCATCGAAGGTGAAGGCCATACGGGAATGGCCAACTCTAAAATCAGTCAATGAGGTGAGGAGCTTTCACAGATTAGCAACGTTTTATCGACGATTTATTCGTAATTTCAGCAGTATAGCAGCCCCTATCACAGAATGTACCAACAAAGGGAAGTTCCAGTGGGAAGATGAACAAGAGGCGAGTTTCGCGCTGTTGAAAGAGATGTTGAGCTTTGCACATGTCCTAGCATTACCGAATTTTGACAAGCTATTCGAGGTGGAGTGTGATGCGTCTGGAAAGGGAATTAGTACGGTTTTTTCTTAAGAAGGGCTTTCGGTAGAATTTTTCAGTGAGAAATTGAGTGACGCATGACAAAAGTGGACAACGTACGAACAAGAATTCTTTGCAGTATTTCGGGCACTGATGCACTGGCGGCATTTTTTGATCCAGAAGGAATTTGTACTTTTTAGCGATCATCAGGCGTTGAAATATATTAACAGCCAGAACCACATGAACAATATGCATGCCAGATGGATTACTTTCTTACAAAATTTTACCTTTTCACTCAAACACAAGTCTGGACAATTGAATAGGGTAGTAGATGTGTTAAGTAGGCGAGCAACTTTACTGGTTACTGTGGAAGCCCCGATTACTAGTTTTGAAAGTTTAAAGGAGCAGTATGCGGATGATCTAGATTTCCAGAGGGCGCGGGAGTTGTGTTGTAATCACCAGGATGCTGGAGATTTTCTGATTCATGATGGGTTTTTGTTTAAAGCTGGCAGGTTGTGCATTCCGTAGGATTCTTTACGTGAGCAGCTTATTAGGGAACTCCTTGGAGGCGGATTAGGAGGACATTTGGGTCGAGACAAAACAAACAGCATAGTAGTCGAGCGATATTTTTGGCCGCAACTGAAGAGGGACATGGGAAAGATTGTGCAGCATTGCCGAATTTGTCAGGAGTCAAAAGGGCAAGTTCAGAATATTGGATTATACACTCCTTTGCCTATTCCAACGACAATTTGGGAAGATCTGTCCATGGATTTCATTTTGGGGCTTCCCAAAACACAACAACGAAAAGACTCAGTTATGGTAGTTGTTGACCATTTTTCCAAGATGGCTCACTTTGTTTCTTGTAGGAAAACGACAGATGCATGTTATGTGGCCGACTTATTTTTTCTGAAAGTGGTGCGTTTGCATGGGGTTCCAAAGACTATTACCTTGGACCATGATGTCAAGTTTATTAGTCATTTTTGGCGGACTTTGTGGAAGTGGTTTGGCACAAAATTACAATTCAGTGGTACTTATCATCCTCAGACGGACGGTCAGACAGAATTAGTCAATAGGACTTTGGGAAATATGTTGCATTGTATTAGTGGGGAGAGACCAAAAAAGTGGGATTTGGATCTTCCTCAAGCTGAGTTTGCTTACAATAGCATGGTGAATAGATCCACAAGTAAATCCCATTCGAGATCGTTTACACTCAATAGCTGAAGCATATGCTAGATTTGGTTGCTCTTCCTTCACTACCAGGAGTCACCAAAGCTGGAGAAAACATGGCAGAACGAATCCAGCAAATTCATTCCGAGGTAAAAGCCAACTTGGAGGTGGCAAATGAGAAGTATAAAGGAGATGCCGACCAACACAAACGCAAGGAGTTCCAAGAAGGTGATTTGGTGATGGCCTACCTAAGGAGAACAGGTTCCTAGAATTTGCACTAAACTACATAAAAGGAAGTATGGTCCTTTCCGGGTTTCCAAGAAAATTAACGACAATGCGTACATGCTGCAGTTACCAACTGATTGGAACGTTTCGAACACCTTCAATATTTCGGACTTGTCAGAGTACCATGAAGATAGTCCTATTTATCCGGAGAACTCGGGGGCGAGTTTTCTTCCAAATGGGGGAGGATGATGTAGGACATCTTTGGTGGGTCCGTTGGGAGGGGCATTTTAGTCTTTATTTTTATTGTTATAATTACTTGGAGCCCAAGTAAAATCTATAATATTTATTATTTATTATTTTGGTAATTACTTGGAGCCCAAGTTTAGTCACCTATAAATAAGTCCCAGATGCTTTGTTTTCCTCATTCATTTTTTCATAAATCAAAAGTTCTTTAGAACAATTGTGTGTTTCTTTATTTATCGTTTTCCATTTCATCATAACCACTCAAACCTTGTGATTTTTATCTGTAAACCCATTTCCATATTTGACACCAATAAAAAAAATCTGAAGTATCGAAAAACACTAACTCAAATCATTTGTCAATTAATCTCATTTCATGCGGGAGTTAAGTGTCCATTTATTATGTAAATATGAATTCTTTGAGTATTAAAAAGTGAGATTGGTCATTCATGGATCATGGAAATATGAGGATTCATAAAATATTGTCCAAAGCATTTTCTTTCTTTTATGCAATTTTTTTTTTTGAGAAATTATGATAGGGTAAAAGAAATATTTGCTGGTTAATATTTGTTACTGAGCCAAGCATATATAAGCTTCTTTAATTTCAATTGAAGAAGCAGTGATATTAATAATTGAATCCAACACAACTCATTGATTCACCCAAACTTATTGGTCATTACAAAATCGAAGAAAAAAGATTAAAGTTTTTTTTTTTTTTCTTAAACGAATTTTACTTGAAAAACGAAACAATACTATCTTATGTATTTAGAACCCATTCAATCAATGATTTGTTTCTCTGGTTTTTAATTGCGGTTGAAAAATATCTGGATTATTTATATCTTCATAAAATATTAGGGGTTTTAACGAAGTGGGTGTATTATGGGTGTAGAAGGTAACTATTTTTTTAGTTACTTTGCTATTTTGCTCTGTCCTTTTAAATAATTATATATATATATGTTAATAATAAATAATGCATTGAAATACTGTGTTAAGAGAACTTGTTTGGAAGGCAATAGAGCCACCCTAAATTATTATAAAATACAATCAAGTTTACAATTCCATCCAACATCTTAGTCATGTAGTCCACACGCTACGCAGATCGAGTACAAATAACATATACAATTCCTGACCACCAATTTCCTCTTGTTTTTTTGTTATTTGTTTTTGGATTGATACTGTCAATACATTATTTTTTTCAATTTTAATTCAACATAATTCATGAATAAAAGTATATATAGTAATATTGGTTATGATAAACAAGTGAGGAATTGTATATGTTACCACTAATTATGTTGGCTGATCTATTGCCACCAAAAAGTTTTCACCCACAGATTTTAATGAAATTTTTTATTAATAAAATGGCTATGGTGGTTAAGAGTTAAAACCTTAACTTTCTAAGGAAAGACAAGGTTGGCAAGAAAATGGCTGTTAACCAAGTTACTAAAAAAGACATCTAAAAAAATAAAACCAAGCTAGGTTACTCGCAAAAAAATTCCTAATATATATATTTTGAAGTAAAAATTCATAATATTTTATTCTAAGTTAGAAAGCTGGTTTCATAGTTCGGGTTGAATTCAATATGAATTTTAGAAAATGTTTTTTTTTTTAGAGAAGCAGTAGAAGGGTAACTCAAAGAAGCCATGGAGATTTTTATAGCTTCTCGTGTTGTTCGGATATGGCTTCGGTTCAAGTATCATGACTTTGGACTTTGTTTAAGCCAAAATTAAATTCCACCATAAATAAAAATAGAATCTTTGTAGATTTTTTTTTAATCATTGTTGAATTCCCACTGTGGTATCCCAAAAGAAAAATAAATCGTATTGACATGAATAGATGTTGTCACGTAGGAATCATTGCTAGACTTTTAATTTCAATGACCGGCATCTTTCTAATGTTTACAAATTCATCAAAACTGCATATTTGTTTCTATGGATGAGGCTTCCTCTGATTTGACACCGCCATTTTGCCGTTTTAAAATTTTTTAGCCGATTTATTTGTGATGTCAACACAGTGGCGGGAATTACTTGGTCAAGTTTGATAACAGTCTCTTACAGGTGATCAAGATACTCTCTTATGGATAATAATAATAATAGCATGATCTACCGATGCAGATACGTATGTGTTTCATGACACATATTATGTTAAGGACGAGCAATGATGATTGTATTAAAGCTCACATGTTCTATGGAAAATGGATTTGGATAACTATAGTTACAAGTCCGTAATGACAAACATAAGGATCGCATTGAAAGAAGTCCAAATGTTAATAAAGTTTCAATTTCAAGGGTGGCAACTGCTGATCATTAGGAAATACCTTCAGAACAAGAAAATGGAGTGGGTGCATTTTGTCACTTTGTGAATGCAATTAATGTTGCATGAGGTAAAACTGGAACTAATCATGTAGTGAAGGTTCCGAAGAATATTATGAAAGCTAATAGTCACATCAAACCCTTCTATGGTAAAATGCGATTCAGTAAAGTTTTTTAAAATGGCGTTTAACCTGAAGTTTCTTTCTTGTAGTTGCTTGAAGAGCTCAAAAAGCTAAGGCAGTTGAGAGTGTTGGGCGTTCAACTTGTTAATGGAAATTGGAAGGATATGCTCTCTTCAATTGCAAATATGAATCATCTCAAAAAATTGTGCATAGAGTTGACAAATAGAGATGAGACTTTTGATATAGAATCCGTGGCTTCACCTCCCAAATACCTTAAGTGTCTCGATTTGTCGGAAATTTAAAAAAGCCACCAAATTAGATTTTTAACCTTCAAAATTTAGCCAAAGTAAGTTTACTTCGGTCAGACTTTACCGATGATCCCTTGAGAGTCCTTCATAGCCTTCCTAATTTGTTGGAGCTTAATCTTTCAAAGGCATACAACGGTGAGCAATTGCATATCAAACAAGGTTGGTTTCCGAAACTCCTGGAGTTGTATCTCTGTGACTTGAAAGGATTGAAATTTATTATGATAGAAGATGGTGCCATGTCTCTTCTTGAAACTCTAGTGATTTCGGCATGCCCACTGTTAAAGGTGATTCCAAGTGGAGTTGAGAATCTAAGAAACCTTAGTTTACTTCATTTTCATGATATGTTAATCAAAATTGAGTCAAACTCTACCTCTATAACATATGAGATGTTGGAGAAGCTTAAACATATACCCCAAGTCCTTTTTAGCTACTATGACAAAGAAGAAAAATTCATAGTTATGAATCTCGAAGATAAATGGTATTTGCGGTGTAACTTAGAAAATAAATCTAAGTTAGTCTTTACAACATGTCTCGTAGAAATTTGTGGCAGAATAGAAGCTCACACGCAATTCAAAGTTGATTTTGATGCTTGGGAATTGGTCAAGAGTAAGGTAGGAGAACACCCTCAATAGTGATCCTGAAATTCCCAAGATAGCAAAACTAGTAGCCGAAGAGTGCGATGGTCTACCACTAGCACATATTACAATTGCTCAATCTATGGCTCGCCAAAACACCCTTCAAGAATGGGAACATGTTGTTATTGTCCTGAGGAGGTTGGCCTTTGAATATTGAAGTTTAGTTACGACCGGTTGCCTAGCAACACAATTAGATCCTGTCTTCTTTATTATGGTTATTTCCGGAAGATTATTCTATAGGTAGAAAACAACTGATTGCTGTTGGATAAGTGAAGTATTTTTGAATGATAGAAACGGAGTGTAAAACAAAGGATACCGGCACATAAACATTCTTGTCCATGCTTGTTTACTAAAGCGAAAGAGGATATTGGTAATTGAAAATAAATTGAGAATCTAGAAATCATTCTTATGCCCCATTGTCTCATAACTATTCTTTGTTAATCATTTACAGATGATTAATGGTAACTTCTTTCGGTCTATGTCCTCTCTCAAAGTTTTAAACTTGTCAAACAATCCTTATTTGAACCAACTACCACCAGAAATTTCAAAACTAATTTCACTACGGCATATTAATCTATCAAGGACAGCTATAAAAGAGTTGTTGTGAGAGTTAGAGTCCTTTATAGAACTGTAATGTTTGAAGTTGGAGCATACTTCTGAGCTTCAAAAAATATAGAGGCAACTGATATATAATTTTCCAAAGTAAAAAGTGTTAAGATTGTGGGTGTGGTTCTTCTAGTCAAGCCGCATAAGATAATGTACTATACAATGGTGTTGAATTTTTGATAGAAGAACTGATTTATTTGAAAAAATTGAATATATTGAGCTTCACCATAAAGACCGACCATTCTTTTAAGAATTTTTTTGAGTCCATGAAGTTACAGAATTGTACCTAATCCCTATGCCTTCAATCCTTGCCTCATTGCCTCGTCAAAAGTGTCTGAAAGCTTTTGTAAAAGACTTGCAACTAATGGATTCCTTGAAGTTTATGGGTTGCAAATCTTTGGCTGAGGTTCAGCTTGATTGCTGATGTAGGACACACTACGAGGAGGGGCAAAGCAGTGGATGAGGTGAGTTGCGGAACTCGCTTGGGCAAGTCGCTTGACTTCTTGGACAAGAAGAGGCAATTTGACCTTCATTTTGTAGTTTTCTGTTTTAGGCGTTTTATTATTATTTTCCTTTTTGTTTCTTTGAGTTTGTTTGAGAATCAGTTTTTTTAAGCTTTTAGAAATTACCTATTTGGGGGTTTTATTGTTTAGTCGAATTAGGGTTCCTGATTCCTATTGGAAACATGTTTATTTTTTTATTTAAGCAAAAGCCAATAATAGTGTTATTTAGTTTTTGAGATATTAATTAAAATTGTTCGTTAGAACAAAGTTCTTTGTCATGGATTCGACAATTTTTTTTTTGAACAACACAAAATTTATTAACGCCAAAAGGCAGCAAAAACAGAGGCCGGACCCCAGGCAACAAAAGAACACGCAACCACCTCACACCCCAAACAAACCCAGGCAGAGGCAACGCAAAAACGCACCAAAACCAACCCAACAAAAGCAAACGCAAAACCAAGGCAGCTAGGCACAGCGCCAAAAAAACAAAACAAAAAACGAAACACAACCAGAAAACAGGACAGGAAACAGAGCCCAGCCAAATTTTATTAACGCCAAAACACAGCCAAATTGGATTCGACAATTTTATCGCTTCCGCTACATTAAGTGGTATCAAAGCCAGGTTTTGCAAGCCTTTTGATGGCATGCAAAGACACTGGGAGCAACAATTTGCCTAACGAAGATCAGCGAATGAGGGAAATAGCAACCGGGGTTGTTACTATCGCCATCAAAGACATTCGTCCACTACTAGATGGGATTTCAAAAATTCTCAGACGGCTGGAGGCGTTGTCGCCCAATGTCAACATGGTGCTTGACTAATGTCATGAAGGGGCAGATGAGGAGGCTTGTGGCCTGATGCCATTGATTTTGAATCCGGAACCGTTACCACATGTCAAAAATCTGCAACCGCCACTTATAATTCTGACACAAAATCTACCGGTAGTTGAAGCGGATGATCGGGCCCCCAGGAGGACCCAATGAGATAGAGACTACAAACTCACCATAGACTTGCCAGCGTTCAAAGGTACACAAAACATGGAGGAATTCTTTTCTCGGGTGGATGAGGTTCTGGTTTTGGAGTGATGGATTGTTCAGAAGATAGGAAACTCAAAGTTGTTGCAAACAAGCTGAAGGGATCTAATGCGGCATACTAGAAATAACTTGAATCTTGATAGGAAACTACCGATTTTGTCATGGGAGAAGATGAAGAGTAAGTTCATGGCTAAATTCCTTCCTCTTGATTATGAGTAACTTGTATGTAAGACTGTAGAATTGTAGGCAATGGAATATGAATGTGGAAGAATATATTGATGAATTTATTTGCCTGAATTCGCGGAATTTATTGTCGGATAACGAAAATATGCAGATTGCAGGGTTTTAGGGAGGTTTGAAGCGTGATATACAAGATCAGATGACGATGCTTAATGCGTTGTACACTTGGGCAAGCTTTCAATTTAGCTTGAAAGGTAGAATAACCAACTAGGCTTCCTCATATGCAGGTTAGTTTTTCCAACCAGCAGGTTCAGGTTGGTTCGTGTAAGGCAACGATGCCGAACGAACTTGCCACGGAGGCTTCGGGCGTTGAGAATCGACCCAAACGAACTGCTCCACAACAACCATCGAATCCCTACGGACCCTACGTGAGACCTATGCTGGGATTGTGCTATCGGTAGTGGCGAATGTAGGGGGGGCCATAGGGGGACGATGGCCTCCCCAACCAATAAAAAAAAAAAAAAAAAAAAAAAAAAAAAAAAAATTCTATTATACATTAAATTAGAATATAAACCAATCAAAAAAAAAACTATTATATATAAAATGTGATATATATATATATATATATATTAGGTAATAATATTCTTTTGTCCTTTTATTATTTTAATAATATAAATTAACTTATAATTTTTGTTTTCATAATTCTAATGACCATGAAAAAAGGAGATAAAGTCAGTCCATTTAATATTTTAATTTCCTATTACATATAAGTAATGCTAGGTTTTCCAAAATTTTTCCCAAATTCTTTCCCAAATGTATGCAGCACGTGAGATGCTGAAATGTATGTAAGGTTTTAATTTTATTTTTTTTGGGTTGTGACTTTGAATTTGGGATGATTTTGGATGGTTTAGGGCGGAGTTTAGAAACAATCTGAATATGAAAAACAGAAAAAGTGAAACCTAACTTTATTAAATAACAAACGACCAAACGTGAAACCATGTTATCCCAAGATCCTTAACTATGAGACACGAAAACAAGAAGCCATGTTGATAAAAAAGAAAAAAAGAAAGTGAAATCTTGATCATTACTCAAAAATGTGAAACATGCTGAAAGCTGAAACTTTTTTTTTTTTTTTTTTTTACTTACCATGAGGCATGGCCTCTTGTATAGTTAGGTACCCCCTACCGTTAGGTCAAATTTAACTGTCGACTAAGTTTCATTTTAAAAGACTAAACTACCCATGATCCCTAAATTAAATTAATAAAAAAAAAACAAAAAATTTTTTTTAAAAAAAATGGATCTCCACCATCCATCTTCCATGTCAATTAATGATAACAGCAACGGCAGGGGGTGTGAGTGTCTATTAATGATAAAGTTATTTCTGGGTGCAATAGGTTAAACCTCAAGGAGGTTTAGTGCAATTTTGGTGGATTAGAATTTCAAAATAATAATGAAAAAAAAATCATATACTTTACCATACCATACATAATTTGAAGGCCAATTTTTTTTTATATTGACAAGGAAATTGAGTCCAATTTTAATAAAATAAGTAAATGAAATAACATGTTTTCAAGATTGAAGCAGCACATATTCAATTAATTTGACAAGTCTATTATAAGTATTATTTTGTTTGGAAAAAATAATGTAAATGAAATGGGTATTTTGATAAAATTCAATACATGGTCGATGATGATTGATCTTGAGAAATTGATGCAATTCATGAAAATAATAATAATAAAAAAAAAAAAAAAATACACATGTAATCATGTATATTGTTTAAACATATAAAAAAATAAATCAAGATTTATAAAAAATAAATAAATTGAAGAATGGGTAGGGGCCCATCCTAACCCGTGCATAAGTACCTCCATACTCAATTACCCATAGAGGCCTTTTTCAGATAAAATGGTGGTCTAACTCAGATATGTTTAGATTTTAGAACCAGCATAAAACGTTGGATTAACAGATGTGTTTACACGACACTAAGGGGTCATTTGTTTTTTTGTTTGAAGACTGAATAGTCCTGAATTTTTCTGAAGATTGAATAGGGACCGAAATTTGAACTTAAATGATATACTTGTTTGTTTTTTTTTTTTTTTTTCTCACATTTGAATAATATGTTATGTTTTTTTTTTTTTTTTTTTTTTTTTTTTAACATTTATACTAATGTTAAACAATTATACATATAATATGAAATAATAATAATAAGTATATATGAACACATATGATCATGATTTTCCTCATCCATTACAAACAAACTTCATTGTTACCAAGAAAAGAAAATGTTTTTTTTTTTTTTTTTTTTTTGGAAATATATTATACATGGATGATAGTATCGGAAGAAAAGATTTTGGATTACATTTAATCCAATTAAGTGAAAAATCAAGATTTTTTACTTTTTTTTTTAAGGTTTTTTATTTTTATTTTTATTTTTTTATTTTTGTAAGTTGTTTGACCACTTAAAAAAAACAAACAAAACAACTTAATAATTATGATTCAGACCCATTAAGTTTTAAGTGGAAAAAAAAAAAAAAAAAACAAACGACCCCTAACATTGTCACAAAAGATGAGGTCGAGGAAGTGAGATGCCATCAGTTACAAAAGATAAAAGGTATCAAATATCAAAAGGAATAATCATGTGTTGAATTTCACCTTTTTTTAGTGTGAGATTTGCAACATTACAAAGTTCATTCAAAGTTAATTTGTAACCTTACACATCATGGGCATCTCGCAAGCACAAGAAAAAAAAAAGTACAGAATCGCACCCAATAATTATAACATATCAAAAATCTCCATCGATGTTAATCGATCATAAGTACTCACCACGAACTTGTGAAACAGGGACTAAAAACATTTTGAATGGCTGGATCCACCCATTGCAGGTTCTCCCACCAATCTTGTTCTCCTTCGATAACAATCTTACACTCTTTTGCACTGTTGCGATCAAGTGGAAGCTTCTCCAACTTTGGACATCGAATTACTTTTATTTTTTTTAGATGTCGAAATAGCATGGCGTTCCAGTAGATGCTCTTCAGATTCTGCAAATACTGCATTTCAAGAAATTCCAATTTTGCAAATGGGATTGATTTTTTTATCTTCTCTGGATAATCAGCAAATTTTATATCACAAAATATGTCTTTGATATTAGAGCAAGATGATACCACAAGACGCTTGAGGTTTGGAACAAGAACAAGCCATGTCAAGTCTCTCAATTTAGGACAAGAGCTTACTTTGACTGTGTGAAGGTTTCGAAAACCACGAGTTTCTCGTGTAAGTCCCAATACTCCTGAACAATCCAGCTGCAACTCTGCCAAACATTCACAGTCCTTAATCTTCAAAGTATCCATTTTCTTCAGGTCTGTCACCAAAGCTTTCAGACAATTCTGGCGACGCAAGGATTGAAGGCACATAGTTTGTGTACAATTCTGCAACTTCCCGGAGTTGAAAAATATCTCAAAAGCATGATCATTCTTCAAGGTGATGCTCAGCATATTCAAATGTGGCAAACGAAGCAATTCCTCTGTCAAAAATTCAGCATTGAATAGAACACTATCATCGGTGGCTTGACTCGAAGAACCACACTTCCACAATCTCAACACTTGTAACCTTGAAAAATTAGATATCAATCGACGAGGTATTGTCTGTAGCTGAGACATATGCTCCAAGTTCAAACATTTGAGTTCTCTCAAAGACTCCAACTCTTGTGGCAACTCTTTTATGGCGGTCCGTGATAGATCAAGATGTTGCAGTGAAACCAGTGATGAAATTTCTGAAGGTAAGTTGGTCAAAGAAAGATTGTTTGACAGGTTTAAAACCGTGAGAGAAGGCATAGATAGAAAGAAGTTGCCACTAATCATCTTTAAATCATTATTATTGAGAAACAAAGTTTCGAGACGAAGGCACGTAGGAATCATCACTAGACTATCAATTTTATTTTCAATAACTGACATCCTTCTTATGCTTTCCCATTCATCAATCTCGGGTATTTCAGTTAATCCAACGCTTGTTCGAACAAAAAAACTTCCATTCTCTTTCTCAACTTTCGTTGCTATCCATAGAGCCATATCACGAATTACATCGTGCATTTTTACACAATTATCTTCTGCTTCTTCTAGTAAACATGCACGAACAAGATCATTGATATTGCGATATCCTTCATTTTGCATTCCATTTCTATCCTCTAAAATTCCCTCACTAATCCAGCAATCAATTAACTCTTTTCTAGAAATTGGATGATTTTCCGGAAATAAACTACAATACAAAAAACAAGATCTAATTGCGTCGTCAGGCAAATGATCATAACTAAACTTTAAGAGATGAAATACCTTGTCTTCCATATCTGGAAATTCATAGGCCAATCTCTTCAGGACATCAATAGCAAGGTCCCATTCTTCAGGTGTATTTGAGCGAGACATGGCTGGAGCAACAGTAACAAGTGCAAGTGGTAGACCACCGCACTCTTCGGCTACAATCTCTGCAAGATCAGGAATTTCATGATGACTGTTGAGAGTGCCATCTCCGACCTTACTTTTGAACAATTCCCAAGCATCCTCATGTCTCAAACACTCCACTTTGATATCGTGATCAGCTCCCATATTGCCACAAACTCCAGTGTGACGGGTTGTGAAGACTACCTTGGATTTATTTTCAGAGCTTAGAGGAGGAACACCTATTTTTTTCAAATCAATTTGCTCCCAAATATCATCCAATAATAGAGCAAACTTCTTTTTGCTTAAAATTCTGAAAATGTCCAATGCTTTGTCTTCAATTCTCTTATCTACCCATGAATCATCAAATAGACCTATCCTTTCTCCTATTGTGTTTTGAATGTTCTGGATTTGTGGACTTCTGGACACTGTTACCCAGATAACAGTAAAATCATTTGGCATCTCACGAAATCTGTTGCTGATTTTCTTCAACAGGGTCGTTTTGCCGACTCCACCCATTCCATATAGTCCAATAGTTCCCACTTGTTCTTCAACAAGACATCTCCAAACATCATGCAATGTTGATTCTGAGCCAAACATAATCTCACAGGGTCTTTCCTCTGGTAGATCTTCCAGTCTCTTTTCAGTCACTCGCGTAAATTGATCTCCTTCCGTCTTCAAAGCAGCCACTTCTTCCAACATTCTAGTCACTCTCTCTCCGAATCCATTGCTTGACTTCAAGTTTTTGGTACAAAAGCCTCCAAGACATAGCTTGTCAATTTCTTGAGGACTATCGTTTTTTAGTTTATCAACTTCATCTTCGGCAGCTTCCACCCTTGACAGCCATCCTTTCACTTGTTCTGTCCGTCGGATATGTTGTCGTTGTTCTTCTCTTTCAACAGTGTTCAGCACATCTTTCTTTCTTTCAGTTACCCTTTCTAAGTTTTTCTGCAAAGCAACAAGATTTTCTTGGAGATCATGCTTATATGTTGCTTTTTTGACGACATAATCTTGGCAACCAGAAAAAAGTTTGTCACATGAGATTGAGAATGAGATGCAGTTGCCCATAATTTGTACGTTTCAGAAAAATAGAGGAAGAAGAGATGAGAATAGTGAAAAGGTTGATGTTCCCTTGAGGAATGAGGATAAGATGTTAAAATAAATGAAAAGTAGTCAAGTCAAGGGTTGACAAATTAGATTCATTTTGCACTTTTTTTTTTTTTTTTTTTTCGATTAAAGTGAGATTTAAATCCCAAATAAATATGATTTAAGTGTATTTAACTGACTTTATTGTTTACTTCTGATCGAATGATTTCATATAACAATTGACAAACTTATAATCTTATGTTACTGGGCTATGATATTGTTAGTTACTTGGTAGATATGAAATTATTAATGGAATGGTGAGTCTGTGACCAATAATATCACTTATGACCAATTACTTTTATCTTAAATTATGTTAAATAATAAAAATATATATCAAACTGATTTATTTTGATTTGGGAAAATCAACTTATCTTATAATTTTGACAATATATATACAATGTTTGGTGAAACTTTAAAAAGTGATTAAATGATAATCTATGAAGTTTTAACAGTTATTTTGAGAAGTAGGTAGGGGTTACTTTTTAAAAGTGATTATGAAATAATCTATTTTATTATTTAATAAATGTTTTAAAATATCATTAATATCCTTATGAAATCAAATTAAAATCATTTATATACCTTATTTTAACTAAAAATTAATTATTCTACTTAAATATTGATTTGATTTATAAAAAAAATTCAAAATATTTTTATTGTTCTTAAGGAATTTTTTTTCTAATTTAAATATTCTACTTAAATATTGATTTAATATATATAATTAATGAAAAAAAAATGAAGTAGGGTTATAAAATTATACATATTTTAGCTATTGTAACTAATCTCAACACTTCTGCAATAAAATTACTAAATATATGTACATTGTTTTTGAGTTATACAGTAGTTTTAAAAATACTATTAACCAAACATATACTGATTAACTTCACATCTGATTATTCCTTCAACATAGCTAACGGTGATTATTATAAAAGTTACAGCAATACCAAATTGGTCATAAATAACAAACATGAAACCATGATGTTATCCTAAAAATCGGGTGTCGACTCATGAATAACACTTAGACCGAGTGGAGTGGAGCTCCATGGTCAGAGGGGTCCAGGTATGGACTAGCAAGCCGAATTGTGGTTCGAGGCACGATGTGAGCTCCGGGCTTAGGTGCGAGAAACGGGACCGCCAGTTATATGTGGCGAGGCTATGCCAGTGGCTAGCCAGGACCAGTTCCAGGAAGGCTGGTACCAATCGTGACAGAGACTAGTCAAGACACAAGCTAGACTATACTATCAAGGCATTAGTTCATATAGAGAGTGAATAAATTATGATTCTCATTTATCTAAATAGGTTACAACTTTGATTGATGGGGGTATATCCGTATATGCCTCTCTTTCTCTCTCTCATAATAAGGTTTTAATTGAGGAAACCAGTCGTTTTATAGAAGAAAATTACACCATTCAAGCCTTGAGCTTGAGACTAGTCGTTCTATAGTAGTAAGATGCTCTATTTTTCTCTTAAGAGTCCAACCCTTAACTTTTCTTGAGTTGAGGTATTTATAGAGTGTCATGGATGTGGTAGGCGAGGAGGATCCTCCTATGTGGGAGTCCTTAGCATAATCCTTACCGTTCCTTTGCTCTGGGCCCACAGTGGCACATGCCTCGGAAGGTTGTGATCGCTCTAGCTATGCCCTAGTGCTGACCAGGCAGTCGAGTAAGTAGGTGGAAAGCCTTTCTTTTAGGCAGGATAGTCGTTAGGTACCGTTTTTATCTGTGTCGGGCATAAGCGCGGCATGCGCCTTGGATGTCTAGGATAGTCCCACATATGCCTTAACGTCCACGTGGGAGCCTCGTAGGCGGTTATGTGGCGCTTCTTTCGATTCTAGTTGGCCAAAGGCGCTTGAGTTGGATGTACAGGTCTTTTTCACAAGTGGGGCTTGCTGAGAGGACGACGCCAACGTCTGTCGCATTGCCACTATTAGACGCTTCTTCCTATCATTTCCTCTTTATGCCTATATGCTTTTTGCATCCCTTCTGTCTGCTGGAACTTAGGTTCCTTCTTCGGTGATGATTGGAGTTGACCTGAGGTTGTGCTGAGTTGGACCGCTATCGAGCCGTTGGAGTTAATCGATGGAGCATAATCGAGACTGTTGATTTCTTATCTTTACCTTCCATTGTCAACTGAGTGAAATTAATGCCCACCCACCCCTTGTTATCTGTTGGGTTCCTTCATTAGTCGAGTTGGTCCTTCTGCTAGAGCTTGC
This sequence comes from Acer campestre, assembly GCA_954870605.1. Lineage (NCBI taxonomy): Eukaryota > Viridiplantae > Streptophyta > Magnoliopsida > Sapindales > Sapindaceae > Acer > Acer campestre. Next base: position 51,151,589 of record OX940801.1, on the reverse strand, counting down.
ATCTACCCTTCACGGGCCTGTTGGTGACCTTGGTGGTGATTCTAGATTGTTCTTTAGCATTTAGGGCATCTTAGGGCCCGTCCTGTAACGTTTTTCAAATGCTGTTTTTGTTTTTGTTTTTCGAAAATAAAAATGAAAATGAAAACAGTATTTTTGGTTTCAGTTTCGAAATCCAAATACGTGTCTGGTATCATTTCCTGAAAGCTGGATTCCGAATATGAAAACATAAAAAACGCGTCTGGTAGCATATCCTGGAACTTGTATTTCGAATAATTTAATATTAATTATTATTTTTTAGACTAGATCAATCTCCAGTTTATGAATCATCATCATCATCACTATTTTTTTTCCAATTTATAAGACCAAATCAATCTATTAAAAAAAAAATCAATCATTTTTTTGAAGAAAATGAAATTATATAGATAAAAAAGAAAAATTCAACTGTGCAAGGAACGATATTTGGCCCTAAAAGGAGAAATTGATATATTTCCTCTGGCATTTATAACATGATTAACAAAATCAAAAATAGATAGAAACAAACCACCACTTCAAATAAGAGGAATTATCAAACTAATCTAGAGAAAAAAGTTTTCGAAAGGCCTTCTTCGTCATTATAATTTTTAAGCTATCTTAGGGGACGAGAAACATGACATTTGTTCTCACAAAAAGGACTTGATTAAACTGTATAATGTTGCTGGATTGTATCGATGTCAAGTCCTTTCAGCTTCACCACTGATTCTTCATGTTCCTTCAGAGTATGCAACTCTCTTAGTCAATCATCATTAATCTGTATGTACAAAATCTGAAATCAATATACCAATAAAATCAACACCAACATTTGAAATCAAAATCTGAAATCAAAATCCAAATCAAAATACAACAACACCAAAAACCCATTCAAATCAAACATTTTTTTTAATTAACAAATCTGAAAATCTGGAAATTTTCCAGAAATTTCCAAATGTCCTCTTCCAAATGTTCTTAAAATCTGGAAATTTAAGAAGAAATGTCTCTTAAAATCTGGAAATTGAAGAAGAAGAAGAAGAAGAATCAAAATCCAAATCAAAATACAACAACACCAAAAACTCATTCAAATCAAACAAATTACCAACAAAATACTAGATTTATCAACAAAATACCATATTTTTTTTAATTAACAAATCTGAAAATCTGGAAATTTTCCAGAAATTTCCAAATGTCCTCTCTTAAGCATATCGGAAAGAAGAAGAAGGGAAGAAGAAGAAGAAGAAGAAGAAGAAGAAGAAGAAGAGCTCGGCGGTGAAGAAGGAGAAGATCGACGGAAAGAAGAAGAAGAAGATCTAGACGGCATCGGGCTTCCGTCAGACCGACGCCGTCAGATCTGGACGGAAATCTGGGAAGAAGAAGAAGGAAGAAGAAGAAGAAGAAGAAGGAGAAGGAAGAAGAAGAAGGAGAAGAAGGAAGAAGAAGAAGGAGAAGAAGAAGAAGATCTGACGGACGGGAAGGAGATCTGGACGGCGTCGGTCTGACTGCCGGACGGGAAGAAGAAGAAGGAAGAAGAAGAAGAAGAAGGAGAAGGAAGGAAGAAGAAGAAGAAGAAGAAGAGAGATGGAGAGGAAGGAGATGATCAGTGAAAAAAAGAAAAAAAAATTGAGTTTTTTAATTTAAGTGAAAAACAAAATGAAAAACAAAATGGAAAACATAAAAAAGTTGTTTTGGAAAATTTTCACTTTTAACACTGTTGTTGTTTTTGTTTTAGAAAATAAAATGGAAAATAAAATGAAAAACGGTAACGAACGCGTATTCGAAATCGGATTTAGAAAACAAAAACGAAAACGGGCCTGTAAAACGATACAGGACAGGCCCTTAGTCTTCATAAAAGACTTTGGGGAGCTCAAGCAACCACCTTCTGGCTCAATCTGGCTGGTCAGGCCATCGCGGCTTGATGGTTGGTCCCGGTTGTATCAGGAATCCTGATACCTCCTAGGAATCAATATCGGAGGGGGTAGAGTGGGGTCATGCTAGATCCGGTTATTGTAGGACTAGAGCGGTTCTAGTAGTATCGGGAACCCAAGTACCCCTTGGGGATTGATGTTGAAGGGTAGAATGAGGCCGTGTCAGGCTCAGTTGCGTCGGGGTCGGGGCGACCCTAGGGGGATCGGGAATTCTTGCTCCGGCTCTGGTTCTATTGTGGCATATTGGGGAAAGTGCTTCATTGATTCTTTTGGTCATTTTTGGCGGTTAACACTTGCTATCCCAAGAACCTTAAACCATGAGATACGAAAACATGAAACCATGTTGATAAAAAAAAAAATGTTAAACCATTGAAAAAAAAAAAAAAAAAAGTGAAATCTTGATCATTACTTAAAAATGTGAAACACCTGAAAGCTGAAGCTTTTTTTTTTTTTTTTTTTGAAAAAATATATATATATACACTTTTTATTAATTTAATTTAGAGATTATGGGTAGTTTAGTAAAATATATATATATACACTTTTTATTAATTTAATTTAGAGATTATGGGTAGTTTAGTATTTTAAAGGTAAAACTTAGTTAACAGTTAAAGTTGACCTAACGGCAGAGGGTGTGAGTATCAATTAATAATAAAGTTGTTTCTGGGTGCAATAGGCCAAACCTCAAGGAGTTTAGTGCAATTTGCGCTTTTTTTTTTCTTTTTTTTTTTTTTTTAATCAATGGAAAAACATGAAGCCTATAATGAATATGTGTACAGCATTCTTGGCTACTTTTGAAATAAATATATGGTAGGCCGGTAGGGACGATGGATCATACCCTACAAAGAATTGTTGCATTGACAAAAGCATGGGCTCACTCTTGGCTACTTCTGAAACCGTGTGGATTCCACCATTGAATAGTCCATTTACATCTACCATCCATTTTTGAAAGTTTCTATCTGCCATCAATTTACAAAGGACTCTCCAGTTCTTCTGTTACTTTCTTTGATTTTTTCCATCTGCCATCCATTTACAAAGGACTCCCCAGTTCTTTTGTTACTTTCTTTGATTTTTTCCATCTGCCATCCATTTACATGTGGAATTTTTTCTCACTTGATGGTCCTTATAGCTTTCTTTATAAGCTGTCTTCCGCTCCACACGCTTTTAGATAGAAATTAAGATAAAGATTGTTGGGGATAATTCCGAACCGATGAACATGGAAATGCTGTGCCTAATATACGTCCATAACTCATATCAATTAATAACGTCAATAAGCAGAAAAATAGATGAGAGAGAATAAACAATCACAACATGCACAAGATATACGTGGAAAACCCAAAACGGGAAAAAAACTACGAGCCGTCAGGACGACAGAGAAAATTTCACTATATGATAAACTGTTACAACCATATGCTCTAAGATTCTCTCTCACACCAAACCCCAAACCACGCTCATAAGATCCTCACCAAGAACCTCACAATATCCCCTAGGTCTCCCCTAAATATCACCTACGGATCTCATACTTGATCCACTGATATTCCCTTGGATCCCTCCCCGGATATTCCCTTGGGTCTTCTCGGATCTTACCACACTCCCTCTGATGTTACATGGTGTTTTTTTTGCTCCATAACCTTAAATCTAATAACATAAATATTAGGACTATTTATACTAGTTACATGGAGTTTAAGATAAAAGGAAATCCTACTTCGGCCTAAACGTACAAGACTTACTTGTTTTATATAAATACTATTTTCTTTTATGACAAGTCTTCTAGTAAGGAGTAAATCCTTTTCCTTCAAGCACAAGAACTTCCAAAAGAATACATTTTCCTATTCTATGCAATATTCCTGATCTCAGCAATATATCGTCTCCGTCGTATTGGTCACGGTGTGCACCCCGCTTCCAACACCACGAAACAATTCTGCTCCTGACCGCTCTTGCCACCACTGTGGCTTTCACAGCGCCACTTGCAACGCTCTCCACTGATCTTCAACCGCCCTCATTACCGTTGTCGAAATCCACAACGTACATCATAGCGCTATACCACTGTGAGAACCGTTGTCAAAGCCACAACGCAACCCATAGCGGTTTACTTCATTCTTCCGTTCTTCTAGTCTTCAACCTCCCTCAAACACCATCATTCAAACTTCCAAACATATCCCACATCTCCAGGAAGCTTCACATCAATTGAGTCTTATTTGGTTCACATTTGGTTCACTTAAGAATACAAGTCAAAACCTAACAAAGTTTTCACAAGTCACAAGGATCATAATCATATTGTTTTAAAAAGAGGAGCATACAAGCAATTGTTTATGAAGTTTACATTGCTTTGTAATTAGAATCCAGTATAAACTACATGCACCATACAAAATTCCTTAAGAGGAGCTGATGCAAATTAAAGGTCCAAGTATATATTATCTGGTACAGAACCTTTATAATGTAAACTTAGTCGAAAAAGTCCTAGTTAAAGCTTTCATGTTTTTATAATTAGGTTGTGAAATGATTGACCCGTAAAAGCTTCAATCAAAACTTCTTAAATAAGTTTTGCACTTTTGCATTAAAAACGTGTGTACCGGGTAACAATTAATAATATTCTTAGTTTTAGCTATATAGTGTTTTTAAATATCTAACATATGAAACAAATATTGCTCAGTCCAGGAGCCCAAACACTTGTTCAAAGTAAAGATGGCACCAATTATTACTGGACAGGGGCGATAATTTCGGGTTCAGCTCGGTGGTGGCCCAAAAAGTCTTGGGTTTTGATGTTTGTTAACAGAATAGGTAATTTTTTTTGTTGAGAAAACCGATATTAACTGAGCACTCGAGCAGGTTCGGTTGTGTAGGATTCTTTCTTTTAGTATATTTCTTATTTTAAGCATGTTTTAGAAAATTTTAAAAAATAATCACTTCTCATACTGAAATTTTCATGAGATTGAACAATTGAATTTCTTTAACTCCTACTAAATTCCGGTAAGAATTCTTTATTTTTTTTTTATCAAACTATTTATGTAGTGCTCAATAAATTTCTCTATCATATTGAGTAGATTATGTGGCCCGAAGATATTATAGAATATATATATACACATATGATTCAAGAATCTATTTCAAAAAAAAAAAAAAAAAAATCAAAAACGTTTTTTAATTTGGCTTTTGATGCATATTGAACTTGAACTTTTTTTTTTGACAATAAATTAAACTTGAACTTTGTTTGCAGAATATGCAAAGTTATATTTTTTGATAATTTTTTTTGTTTTGTTAAATTGAACTGTGTTTGTAGAAGAACATACAAAATCTTATAAAGAATAATGCATATTAAATTACATCTTTTAATTAGTATGGGTATAAATGTAAAATTACTTATTTTTAGACAATTTTATTATATATATATATATATATTTGGTAGTACATTCAAATGTGAGAAAAAAAAAATGTCATTCAGGTTCAGATTTCAATCTTTATTCAGCCTTCAGAAAAATTCATGACTATTCAATCTTTTGACAAACAAAAAAAAAAACAAACGATGAAATTCCAAATGAACACAAAAGTGCACCTATCAAAAATTCGCAAATTCAATACCAATTTTCAGCACAATGCTTGCATCTACTGTACTTCTTTTGGCCCCCTTGTTTGGATTTGGAGTAATTGAATTTCACATGGTGGGATTCTCCACTAATTAAAAGTTAAAGTCAAATTCTCAAAGATTCATTGGACTATTTAATTTCTGATTAATAACTTGTTATTTCTTCTTATAGAAAAAATATGATATAAAGTTGTACTATACAGGTTTTAAGATATAGAGCATATTGTTGAAAGAATAATTTGATTTCAAATATGGAGCGAACTTGCTATGCATATTATAAAAACGCTAGTAATTTACATTATTACAATATAATAGTCATTTATATATTTTCTTTTGAAATAAGTAATTTAATTTAATTTAATAATTTATATATTTAGGCATAACATTCATTATTTTTAAATGATTATAATTTAAAATATAAATTGGACTCTAAAACTAAATTTAAATTTAAAATATTAAAGGTTAAAAAAAAGTATTAAATAACTCTCAACACATCACACCTCTTGTCCCATGCATGACAAAAATAAATACTCTTATGCTTGTTAATTATAATTTAATAAGTAGGGTTTATATATTATATCATCAGCAGAAGAAACATGCTTAAACTCGCATGCTTCTTTACTGCAACATTCTCTCATCTGATCCTTTTTGTCTCCCATATCTGATATCTGATTTCTTTAAACTACAACAAAAATGGGTTTTTAATAATAATCAAAACGATGACTTTTGTTACAGAGAAAAATCATACCTTGTGTTGTGACCTGTGAGCATGGAATTGTCTGAATGGGACCATGACAAGAACGAAGAAGATACTAATGGCTTCATGCACTGCCACTTGGCAACACAATGTCCATTTGGATTTTACATACGTGTCCATTTTCCCATATCTTTCTCGAAGCAGAGGTTAACCTCAATATTCATTTTCTTTATTTATTTATTTTTATGTTTTTAAAAACAAAAAAATTAAAAATTAAAAATTGCTTTGTATACCCCTCAAAATTCCATATGTGTCCTTAAAAGTACAATAATTCTACAACGTATCATGTAATATGAAATCTGTCATGTAATAGTGGCATGGCATGTCATGTAACATTGTCGTTAATTTATCATGTACAATATGTTTTTTTTTTTGAAAAGATAATATATAAAAGGCAAAAGCCAAGGCACAAAGAGCAGAGCAAGGGCTGCTGGCACAGGCCACCAGCTAGCCAAAACACTCACCCAAACAGCACACACACAGCCCAGACACCAGCAGCAGAGCCACCCCAAACAACACACCCACACGACAACAGACCCAACACGACCCCCACAACAACAACGACACAGCCCACCCCCAAAACAACCAAAACCAAAAACAAAACAGCACCAGCAGCAACCCCCACACATCAAACATCACCCCAATCCACAAAGTCCCCTGCCATTTTAGCTCCCATTTTAGCCAGGCTGTCAGCAAAAGAATTAAAGATTCTAGAATCGAACACAACCCTCACGAGATTCGACTTCTTAAGGATCTCACGAATGTCATAGATCTCCTTGACCTGATCAATATTACCAAAATCACCTTGATTGACCCAAGACACAGCCACTTTCGAGTCACTCACAATAGAAATGTCGCGATCCTTTAAACTCGGATTTTCAGCAATTAACATCGCAGCTCTTTTAATAGCCAAAAGCTCAGTCGTGTTCGAATCCAGAATCCCCATATGAAAAGAAAAAAGGCAAAGAACTTTGCCGTTCGAATCCCTCAACACTCCACCAATACCAGACGGGCCTGGTTTCCCCACCACAGAACCATCCACATTGAATTTCAGCTTGTCAGGCTCAGGGGGAATCCAATCCACAATTTTGGACAATTTACCCTTCGTATGATCTATACAAAGCTCTTTTAAGTTCCTCAACAAAGAATCAACAGCCTCATGCGATCCTTTTCCAAGATGTTTGAACCACCAGACTGTTCGAAACTTCACCAAATCTGCCGCCTGCCCAACCTCAGAACTCTTGTCTTCAAAAATTTTCAGATTGCGACATTCCCAAACAATCCACACAATAGCACAAAACATCGAACACCAAGCTCTCTCCTGTTTATTACCAGGACTCAGACATCCAACCACCTAACCGCATGAATTTTTCTTTTAATAACCCCATCCCCCCATAGAAAGCTTCTTTGAATTTTTTCAATCTTTTTCACCACACCCATTGGCATCTTAAAGACTGAAAAGTAGTACGTAGGTATGCTCGAAATCACCGAATTAATTAAGACCATTCTCCCACCTTTAGAAAGGAATCTCAACTTCCAAGGGGTTAAACGGTTCTCAATTTTGGCAATAAGTGGCGTGGGTGGATTAGAGATTGTATTTCCTCTTCGAGTGTGTCTGTATTGGTAAATGGGAGCCCTATGAATCAGGTTGTTATGGAAAAGGGTCTTAGGCAAGGTGACCCCATATCTCCTCTTCTTTTTAATATAGCAGCGGAGGGTTTGAATGGATTGTTTCAGAAAGCAAGTAGGTTGGGCTTAATTGAAGGTGAGCGGTTTGGTGATTCTCCTATACACATTACGCACCTCCAATTTGCGGACGATACTATGATTTTTTTGAAACCTAGGATGGAATATGCTCTTAATGCTAAAAGAATTTTAAGGTGTTTTGAGCTGGCGTCAGGATTAAGAATCAATTTTCATAAATCCTGTGTGGTCCAAGTGGGAATTAAAACTGAGCAGCTATCTCCTAGGTGGGCTGCAGCTCTCAATTGCAAACAAGCAAGCCTCCCTATTACTTACCTTGGCTTCCCGTTGGGGGGAAGACCGGGTAGGATTAGTTAGGCCATCCCAAGACAAATTCGGTCTATGCCACACATCCTTCCTAAAATGGTTCCTAAAGAAGTTGACAATCCCTTCTCTAATGCCTATAGGGTCTGAAACCGAGACCCCATCCAAAACCAACTCTGAAATTCGATTACTTCTCCTCCTCCCATTAGCAATACTATGAAAGAAGGTTGTGTTTTTATCCCCCTCCCTAAGCCAATTAACACGAGATTTTTGCCTCCAAGCAATTTCTTCCCGCCTCATCCTCCTCCATAATTCCTCTAGCAGCCCATGACGGTCCTTTTTAGACTGCTCCGACCAGCCCTCTATTTCTGCCTTCTCGTCCAACTTCCCTATTTTCTCCTCAATTTCCTTTGGGTCCAACACTTTACTTTTAGCCATCTTTAACCACTTCTTCAAGGAGATTTTCGCAGCCTTAGCTTTAGAAAAAAGACGGAAAGCCATCGAGCCTGTCTTCCTACAATCCTTCCACCCTCTTATGGCATCTTTCATCATATCTTTCTCATCCAACCACCAATTGCAAAATCTGAATGGACCTGGCCCCCAAACTCTCGGCTCATCAACTATCATAACCGAATTATGGTCCGACAAACACCTCGGAAGACTTCTTTGCGTTAAATTCGGAACCCATAGTAATATTGCCGGAGAAAGAAGAAAACGGTCTAACCTAGCCCAAGCTTGAACTACTCTATTGTTAGACCAAGTAAAGGCTGAACCCTGCATTGGGATATCAAGAATGCCCGCCTGTTGCACAAAATTTCTGAAGTTAGGCATCTGACTCATGTTGCAACTCACCCCAACCCTTTCCGACGGATCCAAAACAGCGTTGAAATCACCACCCACACACCAAGCCTCAGGTAAAGACCCCATAGCACCAAAAATGAACTCCCACAGATCTCTCCTCTCATTCTCCAGAGACGACGCATACACATTGCAGAAAACAATTCTTTTATTCAGACTTTTGAGAATCCCTGAGACAATAATGCACCTACTATTAGTAATGCAATCTTCAACCTCAAAACTTTCCTCATTCCAGAGAATCATCAGGCCACCAGAAGCCCCAATTGCCTCCACCCCTATACCCCTTGACAGCCACTGACCCCCCACCGCCTGAACCACTCTACTGTCAAAACACTTCAACTTTGATTCCTGAATAAATAACAACTCAGGCCTATGACGCAAGACCAACCCCCTAACCATCCTCCGTTTAACACCCGACCCCAGACCTCTCACATTCCAAGATAAAATTAACATAAAAAAAAGAGGAAACCGAAAAAGAGACAGAGCACACTTAACTGACGATCGTCTCTGCCAGTCTTCTCTCATCTTCAACTTCCCTCTGAGCAATAAGTGTCCCTATGGAATCCTCCCTGCCTTGGAAATCAACACCCAATGCCACCCCGACCTCTATCACCTTGGCAATCTCCACTCCCAAGCTCCAACTCTGATTCTGAACCGAATTCCCAGCTGCTGAATTACCTCCCTCTTCTTCCCTCTTTCTTGCATTGAAAACATAGCCAAGAGAGAATCCCTTCTCAACAACTTTCGCTATTTCAGTTTGAAGGCTCCATCTTGTCTTCTTCATCTCATGATTATTGCTCCCATATTTCCTCTGTTTTCCTAACTCCACAGATAAAGGAACAGACCTCAGTTCCTCAGCTGTTACCTGGCCTCCCTCCGAATTCAAAAGAGGAAAGGGAATTGGGCCATGCAAGGGTAGATTAATATCCCTTCCTTCCTGATCTGAGATGGGCCCAACATTTTGATCAATATGTGCCACCAAAATATTATTGTTATTTTCTCCCTTTGTGTTCCTAACTGTTGGGCTTACTCCCCATGACCCAGATCCCTCTTCAGAAGTCTCTGAATGGGCTTCAGATCTCCTCCAAGGCCCACATTCACTTGAAACCATTTCAGGCCCACCTTTCCTGACAGACCCATTTTCCTTTATATCTTGTCTCCATCTTGAGCACTCACCATTTCCTTCAACCTCACGCCCCACACCCCCCATTTCTGATTCTGAGTCTGACGTTGACGTTGTGCTTCCAACTCCTCTGACAAGGCTAACTTTCCTCTTCTCCAGATCCAACTTGCCTGCTCTGACACTACCTACGACTGGTTTCTTTTTCAAAATCCCAATCGCAGCTTGTTTTCCTTTACACTTTCTTCTTTTCTGACTACTGTCCTGTCTGAGCATAGAGAGAGGTAGATTGTCCACATCTTTAGAAAGTTTCCTGCCATCCTTCCTACTACTGACATATACCCACTCCTCACAGTCTTTTTCCTTCCTGTCACCTCTGTTGGACCAGTTGACATCACTTTCCGATGAACCACTCAGATCTTCCGATCCCCTTTCAAAATTCAAATCCAGTTCTTTTGAGATCCACTCAAAAGACACCGGCGTCGGATCCTTCTCCAATGACACAGTGAAAACCTTGTTACCATCCTTCACTTTCAGTTTCTGAGACCATAGATGATCTTCATACAGGGAAATCATCATCTTCCCCCTGTCCACTCTTCTTCTAAGCAAGGTGTCTTCTTCAATGAGAAGCACTTTTCCCACTAATTTACCTATCTTCAAAAAGACTGATTCATTCCACCTTCTCAACGGAACCCCTGTGAACGTGATCCAAACTGGTTCAGTTTGTCTCTGGACTTTCTCTGACCATTTCTCTATTGTTATGAAAGTATCATCCCAGAAAAAACGATTTTTGATGAAGCCCATACAATCAATAGCTGAGTCAAATTCCCAGAGAACAGCATTCCCACCGAGATAAACCGATGTAAACCGGAAACCTCTATCCATCAACCTCTTGTTAACCCTGTTGATAGTGGAAAATTCCTTAAGAAATCCGACTGCACTGAACTCCAGCCCTTGACTGGCACTATCCTGCTTATCCAAATTGATAGTCAGCGTCTCCATCCTCTCCTCCGCTTCTCTACCTTTATGATTGATCCGATTAGCTTGGACTACTTCCGCAAATGAATACTGATCTTTCCGTCTCCCTACCATCACTTCTTGTTCCTTCCATTGACCACCCCTGCTATCCCTATCTATTGTCCCTTCTTCCTTCGTCCTCTTCACTATTCTGTCCCTCTTCTCCACTTTACCACCTTCCTTCCTCCTGCTATTCCATCCATATTGCGCAACCTTGACATCAATTGGCCATCCGTAGACATGCATTCCTTTTGTCTTCTCAGCCACCCTTCTAGCTTCCTCCATTGTTGCAAATCTCACAAAGGCAAAGCCTCTTTTTCTGTCTCTGTTAGCCCCTGAAAGATGGACATCTCTCACCTTACCAAAGGCCTTGAACAGCCCCCAAAGACATAGAAGATCCACTTTCTCATTCAAATTATCCACGAAAATGGAATGCAAGTGTTCCCTGAAGTCACTCCTTCTACCCATCTTAGCATTGTCAGTCATGTACAATATGTTATATTCATCATGTAATATTTGTCTGTCATGTAACATTTTAAGTGGATTATCTAGTAATTTTTTTACATGTGCTTAAGTTATTGAAAAAAGTAACATTTTACTAATATATTTACGATTATGGAGGTTCGTAGATTGCTCATAAAATTCAATGGAAAATGGAAGGATAACAAATATTTTAGAGATGAATCAAGAGGGTTTGTTTTGCCTAAATACAATTTGGTATGCTCAGTTGCCAACGTTGACATAAATAGTTTGGACATCATACTTAGTAGAATGAGTTTCGGACATGGACCACATGACAACCGATATTGTATTTGATATGGACATTAAAGTGCTAGTAGTCTACAATCAATTAAAGGTTCATAACTTGTATTATAATATGACAAAAATAATATATAAATATATTACATATGTCTATCTATGCATTTTAATTATATATTTTAATTATATAAATTAACACATATTGATTATATTAAAATAAATAACATAACAAAAGCATGACATGGTATTAGGATGAGATCAGATAAGTAAGATTGGATGGGAGAACAAAATTATTTGAATGGGAAAATAATATTAATTAAGATAGAAAATATATATGTTATAATTTTATTTTCATTTATATTTAAGATATATATAAAGAAATACTATGTATATATAAAATCAAAACATTTATTATGTGAGTTGAATGAAAAATATTAAGATTTCAGACAAGAAAAACAAACTCTAAATTTCTCGTTTATAGAAAAATTAGCAAATAGTGTTTTTTATTTTTTATTTATTTTTATTTTTTTATTTTTTATAATTATTTTTTTTAAATAACATTATAAAAATAAAAATAAAGTAAGGGGTAAAAACATAAATATCTGAAAATGAAGGATTTTACAAAACTTGACATAGAGTCAATTTTGAAAATTTTGAAAACTTCAGGGGGGCAGTGGCCACCCCTCGCCCTATGCAGCTATGCTGCCTCCTCCGTTTATGATTATCATAACCAGCCTTTTTTTTTTTTTTTTTGAAGCTATTGAGATACGAAAACATGAAATCATGTTGATAGAAAATGTGAAACCATTATAGAAAAAAACTTGAAATTTTGATCATTAATACTGAAAAATGGGAAACATGCTGAAGCTGGAACTTTATTTATAATGGAAAAAGTGAAACCTAAAATGAATATCATGTGGACAGCATAATTCTTGGCTACTTGAGAAATGAATATATGGTAGAGACGATGGATCATACCTACAAAGAATTGTTGCATTGACAGAAGCGCGGGCTCACTCTTGGCTACTTCTGAAACCGTGTGGACTATTCAATTCAATATTGAATGATTGTGGCCTGTGGACTCCACCATTGATGGTTTGGTTTTTGGTTCACTGTGCAACTTATTTGAAAGGACTCTCCAGTTTTTAACCATGCATGGCTGTTTATGGCAGCTGGTCAAGCCAGTTACTTTCTTTGATTTTTTCCATCTGCCATCCATTTGCATGTGGAAGTTTTTCTCACTTGATGGTCCTTATAAGTTATAGCTTTCTTTATAAGCTGTCTTCCACTCCACATACTTTTAGATAGAAATTAAGATAAAGATTTCATAAATCACAAGGATCATAATCATATTGTTTTAATTAAAAGAGAAGCATACAAGCAATTATTTATGAAGTTTACATTGCTTTGTAATCCTGAGAATCTAGTATAAACTACATGCACCATACAAAATTCCTTAAGAGGAGTTAATGCAAAATTCCTTAAGAGGACTTAAATTATTTGTTTTCTTGACATGAGACCGAACAATCAATTTTCTCCTACTTTTATTATTCGTTTTCTCGACATGGACCCTGCGATGCATGAAAAAAATCAGAAAATGATTTTAGTTTCGGAAACTTCCCTACGTTTTAAATTATCACCCTTTTTTTTTTTTTTTTTTTGAAAATTAATATTTTTGACGAAAATTGTCCCTAATTCCCCAAGTGGATATCTGTCAAACATATCAAATTTATTGAGGGAAAATTTCTAAAATAATAAAATAGTCTCCATATTTTTGTAAAATACCAATACATTCCCCTTTTGTTTGAAAATATATCATTTTAATCATTCATTCAATTTTTTTAGTCAAATTACGCGGCCAATGGTATAAACTTTTTACACAAATAAAATTTAATGACAATTTATTTTTAATGGATAAGATAAAAAAAAATGTTATTAATAATTTTCAAAATGTAAAAACAAAATTAAACAATGCTTCAAGGATGTGAACAAAATAGAATATCAATTTCCCAAAATTATCAAGATATGGTAATTGCTAGTTTGCTACCATGCTAAATAATAGACTATTTGAGTTGGTCAATTTGGGGTATTGAAACTTCATTTTGCATTTAATTTTAGCTGGCAAGAAAAGCTTTGAATAATTGCACAAAATCACTCAATTTGGAATCTTTGCATCGTAGGGACTCACCCTAACACCCATCTTTGCCATGATAAGTTGTGTTGTTTGTACTTAGTTAACTCTGGTTGGAATAACAAGAATATGGATATATTCATTCAAATACTCATCATACCAAGGTTGAGATACGAAAACATGAAACCATGTTGATAAAAAATGTGAAACCATTATAGAAAGAAAAAAAACGTGAAACATAATTCTTGGCTACTTCTGAAATGAATACAAACTAGAAAAAAAAAATGGATCTCCACCATTCATTTTCCATGTCAATTAATGATTACGGCAACATCAGGGGGTGTGAAAGTCAATTAATGATATAGTTGTTTCTGAGTGCAGTAAGTCAAACCTTAAGGAGTTTAGTGCAATTTGTTTTTATTTTATTTTTAATTTTTTTTTAATTATTATGGAAAAAGTGAAACCTAAAATGAATATGTGGACAGCATAACTTTTGGCTACTTTTGAAATGAATATATGGTAGAGACGATGGATCATAAATTCATACCGTACAAAGAACTGTTGCATTGACAGAAGAGTGGGCTCACTCTTGGCTACTTCTGAAACCGTGTGGACTCCACCATTGAATAACCTGTGGAGTGTGGACTCCACCATTGATGGTTTGGTTCACTGTGCAACCATGTGGGCATAGCTGTTTGTGTCAGCTGGACAAGCCAGTTATGCCATACTTTTTGAAAGTATACTTTCTTTGATTTTTCCCATCTGCCATCCATTTGCATGTGGAATTTTTTTGATCACTTGATGGTCCTTAAGTTAAAGATTTCATAAGTCACGACTCACAAGGATCATAATCATATTGTTTTAATTAAAAGAGAAGCTTACAAGCAATTATTTATGAAGTTTAATTTACATTGCTTTGTAAATTGTAATCCTGAGAATCTAGTATAAACTACAGAGTGCATTTTTGCTCACCCACATTAACTAGGGTGAACCATTACCACCTACTCTAAGTGTTGACACGTATCCCAAACTTAATCTAAAGCCCAAAGTTAACCCAAAATTAACTCAAAGTTCGGGACACGTATCAACACCTAGAATGGGTGGTAATGGTTCACCCTAGTTAGTGTGGATGAACAAAAATGCACTCATAAACTTCATGCACCGTACAAAATTCCTTAAAGAGGATTTAATGTGGTAGGTTGACACAGAAAATGATACACCTAACGCTATTGGTAATTTTTGGAGAAAGTAACTTTATTTTGATTTTATAATACTGTACTAATCTTGGGCAGATATATATTTAATTTGAATGAGTTATATTATTTGGTACAGAACCTTTAAAACGTAAACCACTTATTCGAAAAAGTCCTAGTTAAAGTTTTCATGTTTTTATAATTAGGTTGTGAAATGACTGACTGGCCGTAAATGCTTTAATCAAAACTTAGTTTTAGCTAGGTTCAAGATATTTAGTGTTTTTAAATGTTTGTATGTCTGTGATCTATATAGAAGAGTGAATATTAGTTTCTCGATCTTCCAAGTTCTAAGAAGTATTTGCTTTACAATTACATATTTCTTTTTGGTGGATGAGGGAGGATTCACATGGCGCAATTGACCATGAAGAACTAAAGAGTAAAAGGAAATGAAAAATATTCTATTCATCAAATCACAATGTAAAAAAACAACAAATCAAGAAGCTTATCACAAATTTGATTCTATTAGAATAGAAAATAGTGACATAATCACACCCCTCCAAATTTGTAAATATGACATTATGACCAACAATATTGCATAAATGAAAAGCTGGTATGAATGAAATTTTCCATCATTGATCTGTTACATGAAAATTGTAAGTGTTATTACATCCAAAAACTAGTTTAATTTTTAAAAATGATAAAAGTTCGTTTGGTAAAATATGTTAATAATTAAATATAAATATATTATATATGTCTATCTATGTTTGGTTTATATATTTTAATTATATTAAAATAAATAACATAACAAAAGTATGACATGGTATTAGGCTGAGATAAGTAAGATTGGATGGGAGAACAAAATTATTTGAATGGGAAAATAATATATGTTATAAATCTATTTTCATTTATATTTAAGATATATATAAAGAAATACTATCTATATATAAAATCAAAGACATTTATTAAGTGATTTGAGTGAAAAATATTAAGATCGATTTCAGACAAGAAAAAAAACTCTAAATTTCTCGTTTATAGAAACATTAGCAAATAGTTTTTTTATTTTATTTTATTTTATTTTTTTTAATAACATTATAAAAATAAAAATAAAGTAAGGGGTAAAAACATAAATATCTGAAAATGAAAGATTTTACAAAAATTGACAAAAATATCTGAAAATGAAGGATTTAGCAAATAGTCAATTTTGAAAATTTTGAAAACTTCAGGGGGACAGTGGCCACCTCTCGCCCTATGCAGCTAATGCTGCCTCCGTTCATGATTATCATAACCAGCGCTGTTTTTTTTTTTTAAGCTATTGAGATACGAAAACATGAAACATGAAACCATGTTGGTAAAAAATGTGAAACCATTATAGAAAAAAAAAAAAAAAAAAAACTTGAAATTTTGATCATTAATACTGAAAAATGGACTGGAACTTTTTTTATTATGGAAAAAGTGAAACCTAAAATGAATATCATGTGGACAGCATAATTCTTGGCTACTTCTGAAACCGTGTGGACTATTCAATTCAATATATGGTAGAGACGATGGATCATACCCTACAAAGAATTATTGCATTGACAGAAGCGCGGGCTCACTCTTGGCTACTTCTGAAAACCGTGTGGACTATTCAATTCAATATTGAATGATTGTGGCCTGTGGACTCCACCATTCACCATTGATGGTTTGGTTTTTGGTTCACTGTGCAACCATATAAGTGGAGTGGGGGACAACTTATTTGAAAGGACTCTCCAGTTTTTAACCATGCATGGCTGTTTGTGGCAGCCGGTCAAGCCAGTTACTTTCTTTGATTTTTTCCATCTGCCATCCATTTACATGTGGAAGTTTTTCTCACTTGATGGTCCTTATAAGTTATAGCTTTCTTTATAAGATGTCTTCCACTCCACATGCTTTTAGATAGAAATTAAGATAAAGATTTCATAAATCACAAGGATCATAATCATATTGTTTTAATTAAAAGAGAAGCATACAAGCAATTATTTATGAAGTTTACATTGCTTTGTAATCCTGAGAATCTAGTATAAACTACATGCACCATACAAAATTCCTTAAGAGGAGTTGATGCAAATTAAAGGTAGGTTGACACAGAAAATGATACATCAAACGCTACTGTTAATTTTTTGGAGAAAGTAATTACTTTATTTTGATTTTATAATACTGTAATCTTAGTATATATTTAATTTGACTGACTTATAATTATCTGGTACAGAACCTTTATAATGTAAACCACTTATTCGAAAAAGTCCTAGTTAAAGCTTTCATGTTCTTATAATTAGGTTGTGAAATGATTGTCAACATGTAAAAGCTTCAATCAAAACTTCTTAAATAAGTTTTGCATTATAAATGTGTGTACAGGATAACAATTAATATTCTTAGTTTTAGCTAGGTTCAAGATATAAGTGTTTTTAAATGCTTGTATGTCTGTGATCTATATAGAAGAGTGAATAGTAGTTTCTCGATCTTCCAAGTTCTAAGAAGTATCTGCTTTACAATTACATATTTCTTTTTGGTGGATGAGGGAGGATTCACATGGCGCAATTGACCATGAAGAACTAAAGTGATTCCATAATCTCCAAATTAATTTCACAGAGGAAAAAATCAGTACTTCTCTGCCTTGTGTGTATCTTCTCTTAATAATCCAGCTGCGCTCTTCATGCTGTATCCTAGATGTGGTACTTTATTTTTCATTTTTAAGCCAGACTATATACATCTCATAGATATGCATGCAACTAATTACTATCGAATGGTACAGACATTCTTTCCAAGAGGGACGACAATGGTACCGGAAGGGAAAGAAAAAAAAAAGTAGAAGGAAATGAAAAATATTCTATTCAACAAATTACAATGTAAAAAAACAACAAATCAAGAAGCTTATCACAGATTTGATTCTATTAGAATAGAAAATAGTGACATAGTCACACCCCTCCAAATTTGTAAATATGACATTAGGACCATGGCACGGCCAACAATGTTGCATAAATGAAAAGCTGGTATGAAATTTTCCATCATTGAATCATTGATCTATTACATGAAAATTGTAAGTGTTATTATTATTTTTTCCATTTTTCACATACAAATTCACACATAAAATTGTAACCGAAAAGGTTCGGTTTGGTTTCCTCGGTTTTGGGAAGGCCCAAAATCTAATTTTATAAGTCTAATGCTAGTCCAATTTGCATAATTCCAGGGTTTCAAATGAATTTGGGTCAGGCCCAACTCCAAATAAACTCCAAACCAGACTGTTTCTACACCTAAAATGGACTAAATTCATCATCTGAAATTCCAAATGAACCCAAACAGGCACCTGTCAAAAATTCACAAATTCAACACCAGAAACTAAAAAGTTGAACACCAATTTTTGAATGGTGACAGTAACATAAAAAATTCAATGGCATTGAGAAAAGAAAAAATAAAAAATACTAAATTGCCAAAAATTCCAAGAAGCTGAGAAAAAATATGATATAAAGTTGTACTATATATACAGGTTTTAAGATATAGAGTATATTGTTGAAAGAATAATTTGATTTCAAATATGGAGCGAACTTGTTATGCATATTACAAAAAAGGTAGTAATTTACATTGTTACAATTAATATAATAGAAATTTATATGTTTTCTTTTGAAATAAGTAATTTAATTTAGTTTATTAATTTATATATTTAGACATAACATTCATTATTTTTAAATGATTATAATTTAAAATATAAATTGGACTCTAAAACTAAATTTAAATTTAAAATATTAAAGGTAAAAAAAAAAAAGAGTATTAAATAACTCTCAACACATCACACCTCTTGTCCCATGCATGACAAAAATAAATGCTATTATGCTAGTTATTTGTAATAGAATATATATTGTATAATATATGAATTGAGAGTTTATTTATTTCTTTAATATCGTATGAAAATGTATATATAAAAAATATTGTAAGAAAATTCTTACTGTGATCGACCTTGTTTTTGCCACCTTCGATCTTTGATGAATCTGCCATCAATCTCAATGCAAGCGATACGGGAAATCTTAAACCACTCTTCTCTCTCATTCTTTTTACACCGTTTTTTCAACAATGGACAATCATTTATAGACAACTGCACAAGTGAGGGAGGCAGGCTTGACTCTGGAAGGGATGTGAGAGTAGGACGAACAATCAATGATCGACAAATATTCAAGGTTTTGAAGGTCCATGGAAGATAGATATTTCAATCTTGGGAATCCTATAATGGTTAAACTAGTTAGAGAGGTGGTCAATACCAATCCTGTGGAATCCTATATAGAAGAGTGAATATTAATAGCTTCTCTTCCAAATAGTATTGGACACTACGGGGGCGGGAATTTCGGGTTCAAGTCGGTGGTGGCCCAAAACCGAACACGACCTGCATGTCTTGTTAACAGAATAGGGGATTTTTTGTTGAGAAAACCGACACTAACCTAACAGGTTTGGTTGTGATTCCTCGGTTTTGGGCCTTTAGCCCAAAATTTAATTTTTCAAGTCTAATGCCAGTCCAATTTGCATAATTCTAGGGTTTCAAATGAATTTGGGTCAGCCCAACTCCAAATAAACCCCAAAATAATTCTAGACTAATTTCAGCACAATGCTTGCATCTACTTCTTTTTTTTCCCCTTGTTTGGATTTGGAGTATTAGAATTTCATATGGTGGGATTCTCCACCAATTAAAAATTAAAGTAAAATTCTCAAAGATTCATTATTTCTGATTAGTAACTTGTTATTTCTTTTATAGAAAAATATGATATAAAGTTGTACTATT
This sequence comes from Acer campestre, assembly GCA_954870605.1. NCBI lineage: Eukaryota > Viridiplantae > Streptophyta > Magnoliopsida > Sapindales > Sapindaceae > Acer > Acer campestre. The sequence continues at coordinate 51,131,453 of OX940801.1, read as the reverse complement.
TATACAGGTTTTAAGATATATTGCATATAGTTGAAAGAATAATTTGATTTCAAATATGGAGCGAACTTGTTATGCATATTACAAAAACGGTAGTAATTTATATTGTTACAATATAATAGTAATTTTTATATATTTTTTCTTTTGAAATAAGTAATTTAATTTAATTTAGTAATTTATATATTTAGACATAACATTCATTAATTTTAAATGATTATAATTTAAAATATTAAAAGTAAAAAAAAAAGTATTATGCTGCTTCAATTTTGCAAACAACTCTAATTAACACATCGCACTTCTTTTCCCATGCATGACAAAAATAGATGCTCTTATGCTAGTTACTTGTAGGTAGAATATTGTATAATATATGAATTGAGAGTTTATTTATTTTCTTTAGTATTGTATGAATATATATATATGTATTGTATGAAAATTCTCATACATTTAATATTTTTAATGATCGATAAATTGTGTTTTATAATAAAAACTAGTTTTCTAACCCAAGCGTTGCACAGGCTTTGTATAAAAAATTGTTTGTAAAACATTGTATTGTTTATACCGATATTTTTGATGCAAACATGTTTAAACTTAATGAACATGTAGTTTTTCCTTTCAATAAAGCATCAGTCATCAGATAGCAGGAAAAAATAAAACACACCAACATTGATGATATATATAGATCCTCAAATTAAGGAGAAATGTTAAATATATATATATATATATATATTTGACATGTCTATTGACTTCCCCAACAAATAATGTTCATTGAATTGTAATGTTAAATTCATTAATGATTGAATTATTGATATTATTAATAAATAACTAATTATATTATTATAAAAAAATAAAAAAAAACTAATTATAAAACAACAAAGCAAGATGAACTGATTTTTAAGTAGTTAATAAATCTGATTTAATTAAATCATTATCAATTATAATAATCCGTTAAGGAAACACTTAGGTCTCCAATATCATTAATGCACAGAGACTCTCCATTTCTATCACTATTATTCCAATTTAAATGAACAGATTTCTTAAGGATTATTTAATTTATTATATAGGTTAATTAAAAATTATTTTTTGTATTAATTGAAAAGCTCTCTATCTCTATAGCAATATATATATATATATATTATGACAAATTATTAATTTTTGCTATGTTATCATTAATATATTTCTATTGATATGCTTTTAAAATTTACCATTAATTCCATAAAAAAAAATAAAGAAATATATATATATATATATATAACAGATTACGCTTGATTTGATAATACAATTACTATTTTAATTTTCTTTGTAAAATATTTATTTATTGCCATTTATAAGAATAATTAAAATTCAAAAACTTTTATTTTTAGAAATAAACATATTGTATTTAATGCATAGTTAATACATTCTAAACAATCTAAAAGAAAAGAAAACAAAAAGATAAAAAAAAATAGAAAAAGAATTATAAATATTTATAATTATATAGAGTTAAATAACTATTGAGATTAGCTATTTACAATCCATTTTTTTTCACATTTATTTTCTTAAGACATTTCATTTTAATAAATTAAAATTTTGAAACCTCTAAATACACCCCAATTTACTCGAAAATATTATATATATATATTATAAAAATGCTCATTCTAGAAATACATGTAGAAGTATTAATTTAAAAAATTTTTAAAAAAAAAATCAAACCAAGTGATAAGTTAATTTATTTTTCCACACTTTTTTTCTAAAAACATTCTATTTTTTAATAAATTCTTGATTAGATTTTTTTTAAACATCCATCTCATAGATGATTCAATAAAAAAAATGGTGAAAATTTTTATGGAGATGCAAATAGTAGTAGGAGTTATTTGTTATTTATTACCATATATATATGAAAAAAAAATAATTAAGAGTGAATTTCATATATTTAGAAAATGAATCTATTTAATTGAATGTAATAATTAATGTTTTTGATGTGTTACCATTAATAATTGATCAAAAACTATTATTTTAATTTTTTTTGAAACCATTATTTTAATTATTTGTTATTAATATCTTACAATTAATAATTTTTAGAATTTATCATTAATTCTTAAAAAAAAAAGAAAAAGGATTACTATTAATTTGGTACTAACAATTGATGTTTGAAAAGTATTTATTTATTATCATTTATATGGATAATTAAAATTCTAATAGTTATTTGTGGAATAATAATCTTGTATTCAATGCATAATTAATACATTCTAAAAAACCAAAAAGAAAAGAGAACAAAAGAGAACAAAAAGGTTAAAAATATATATAAAGAAAAAAACTGCCAAAAAAATGTATAAATTACCTTTAAAAAATCCGGGGAAAAATTGGGTATTTAATTCCCAAAAACTGGAGTAGATAGACCATTTTATTGATTTTTTGCATTGGTGGTTATGAACAGGATGCTAGCCTTACTGGATGGTTCCATAACAAACATCTCAGTTGACAGCTAATTGAAAATCCGAGACCGCCAAAGTTAAAATTCCATAATCAATTCAAAATTACCTTTTTAACTACTAAAGCGTTTCCTACAATTTTTTTTTAAAAAATTATTCAATCAAATATTAAAACAAAATCCGTAGAAATTACTTTCACCACCCAACGCTATCAAATTCCCCACCACTTGTTTTGAGTTTGCTCGTGAGGAAGAGTTAATAGGCTGAGATGGAAAAAATATGAGATTAAAAAAAAAAATAATAATAATAATAATAAAAGGATTAAAATTATTCAACCAAATATTAAAAAAAAAAAAAAAATCTATAGAAATTTCTCTTACCACCCAATGGCATCTAATTCTCCACCGTTTGTTTTGAGTTTGCTGAGAAAGTCAATGGAATGAGATGGAAAAAAAATATATAAGATTTTGGATGGTTTTTATAGAGAAAATTGAGGGAGATGAGAGGGCATAAATGGTTTAGAGAGAGAGGATGGTTTAAATAATGGAGTCTACAAAACCACAATTGTCATTAATCAAATAAAAATAATTGTTTTAATTCCTTGAATTTAGCTTGGCAGTTTAAGAATCTAAGATATTCCACATTAAGGTTGAATAGGAAAGGGTTATTATTTATTTGCTTTTATTATTATTATTATTATTTACTAAATTGATTAAAGAAATAAATGGTTTAATTGTAGCATTTATTTCTTTATTATTTTGAAGAAATGAAAAAAGCATTTAATTCAAAAGCTCTCTTACGCTGACACGTGGCACTTTGAAACTCTATTATTATATATATATATATATGATTGTGTTGATAAAAAATGTAGCTGGGTGGGGATGGAGATAGGAAATCCTCCCCCCAAAAAGTAGATTACCCATCCCGTCCAAAGTGGGGAAAGGGGGTAGGGACAACCAAAAAGAATCCCTGTTACATTTGAGTTTGGAATAACAACACTATTTTGTCATGCATCCGTCTCATTGGCATTCCTAAGCAAAATATTTTAACAAAATTGTACAATCCAAAATCAATCGATTAAATAACCAATCATAAAAAGAATTTTAGCCGTTTAGTTTTCCAAAATTAATGATGCATTAATGTATTATCCTTGATTTAAATCATATTAACATGACCACTGTCTAATGTAACTTGGTGGTAAAGACGTTTATTCAGTTTGACAATATCTGAGGTACGCATTGCTATCACCGTGGTATCTCAAAAGAAAAATAAATCGTATTGACATGAATAGATGTTGTCACATAGGAATCATTGCTAGACTTTTAATTTCAATAACCGGCATCTTTCTAATGTTTACAAATTCATCAAAACTACATATTTGTTTCTATGGATGAGGCTTCCTCTGATTTGACACCGTCATTTTGCCGTTTAAAATTTTTTAGCCAATTTATTTGTGATGTCAACACAGTGGCGGGAATTACTTGGTCAAGTTTGATAACGATCTCTTATAGGTGATCAAGATACTCTCTTATGGATAATAATAATAATAATAGTATGATCTACTGATGCAGATACTTATGTGTTTCATGACACATATTATGGTAAGGACGAGCAATGATGATTGTATTAAAGCTCACATGTTCTATGGAAAATGGATTTGGATAACTATAGTTACAAGTCCATAATGACAAACATAAGGATCGCATTGAAAGAAGTCCAAATGTTAATAAAGTTTCAATTTCGAGGGTGGCAACTGCTGATCATAAGGAAATACCTTTAGAACAAGAAAATGGAGTGGGTGCATTTTGTCACTTTGTGAATGCAATTAATGTTGCATGAGGTAAAACTGGAACTAATCATGTAGTGAAGGTTCTGAAGAATATTATGAAAGCTCACAGTCACATCAAACCCTTCTATGGCAAAACGCAATTCGAGTGTTGGGCGTTCAACTTGTTAATGGAAATTGGAAGGATATGTTCTCTTCAATTGCAAATATGAATCATCTCAAAAAATTGTGCATAGAGTTGACAAATAGAGATGAGACTTTTGATATAGAATCCGTGGCTTCACCTCCCAAATACCTTGAGTGTCTCGATTTGTCGGGAAATTTGAAGAAGCTGCCAAATTGGAATTTTAACCTTCAAAATTTAGCCAAAGTAAGTTTAGTTCGGTCAGACTTTACCGATGATCCCTTGAGAGTCCTTCATAGCCTTCCTAATTTGTTGGAGCTTAATCTTTCGGAGGCATACAATGGTGAGCAATTGCATATCAAACAAGGTTGGTTTCCAAAACTCCTGGAGTTGTATCTTTTGTGACTTGAAAGGATTGAAATTTATTATGATAGAAGATGATGCCATGTCTCTTCTTGAAACTCTAGTGATTTCGGCATGCCCACTGTTAAAGGTGATTCCAAGTGGAGTTGAGAATCTAAGAAACCTTAGTTTACTTCATTCAAAATCAAACCAATATTCAAACACACCACTTATTTAAATTGATGGAGTGAAGATGAAGCAAGATGTGACTTCGTACATTGGGAAGAGAATGGCATACATCTACAAGGTAGAGACGAAAAAGAATGGCTCCCACTACTAATGCATTTGGGGAAAGGTTACTTGGCATCATGGTAACAACGACATTGTTTGAGCCAAGTTCAAATCGAATCTACCACCCAAATCGATTGGAAGTAGGGTCAAGGTCTTCATGTACCCGAGCAACATTTGAGATTCTGAGGTAAGTAGGTCATTAATTTGGTGGTTAAAGACTATAGTAAAAAACATTGTTAGTGTTCTTTAGAGTTGTCTCGTATGCTCGTTTATTTTGTGCTGAATTATTATTTATTCATTTTTTTTATAAAAAAGTTCCATAATTATTAGAATCAATGTAGTAAGAATCTTTCTCATAAGCAAATACAATTGTATACAATCTTAGATTTCTATGGTTTGAAGAATGTCTAGAAAACGAAGGTACGATTGCTTTCACTCAATTTACCATTGAAGTGGGTGCAATGGAAGTAGCGTAGACGTTGACTGATGTACACCAACTGGCAATAAGAACAACGAAGTTAGGTTTGCTTCCCTAATGATTCATGGGCAGAAAAGTGTTTTGAAGACAAAACCGTGGATATCTTCAGGATTTTATGCAAAAAGAAATTTGTGCTCCTATTGGATGATACGGGATCAAATAGATTTGAGAAGAATAGGTGTTCATTTTCCTAACTTAGAAAATAAATATAAGTTAGTCTTCACAACACGTCTCGTAGAAATTTATGGCAAAATGGAAGCTCACAAGCAATTCAAAGACGATTGTTTGAGCCGTCAAGATGCTTGGGAATTGTTCAAAAGTAAGGTAAGATAGAATACCCTATCTTACATGCTTTGTCAGTTCGTGACAATAAATATATCAGTTTGAAGAATGTTGACTTCTAGATTTACACACTTTGACTTGTCAAAACTTCTCCATAATCTATAGTCCATATTTTTTGTCCTAATATATTTATTGTCAGGACGAAATGACAATAAAAAGACTATATATATATTCAATGTTTCAATTTTATTTTTTATTTTTGCTTTTTAAAATTGTTTTGTTTTTAATTTTCTGTTTTTGTTTTAATTTATATATATATTTTAATTCAATTCAATTTTCAATTATTTAAAATTTTATTTAATCTCCATTTCTTCACCATCCATGTTTGAGATGGATGGTGGGGATACATTTAAAAAAAAAATATATATATATGTATATATATATATTTTATTAATTTAATTTAGTGATCAGAGGTAGTTTAGCCTTTTAAAGGTAACAGTTAAGTTTGACTTAATGGCAAGAGTGTGAATGTCAATTAATGATAAAGTTGTTTTTAGATGTACGAGGCCAAACCTAAGAGAGATTGAGTGCAATTTGCTCCCATTTTATTAATAAAACTTTTCATTAAAATCTGTAGGTGTCGTGAAAACCTTTTGGTGGCAATAGGGCCGCCCAAAAACAAAAGGTCCACCAACTTCCAACATAATTAGTGGCAACCCTTTTTTATTATTATTATTTATCACAAAGCCTCACTTGTTTATCAAAATTTCATAATGTTAGTCGGAAGTGTGGGAATCTAATGTCCAATATTTGTTAAATTAAAATTGAAAAAAAATAATAATATATTGACGGTATCTATCCAAAAACAAATAACAAAAAGACAAGGGGAAATTGGTACTTGTCAGGAATTGTATATGTTATTTGTACTTGATCTACATAGCATGTGGACTACATGACTAGGACGTTGGATGGAAAGAATCGTAAACTAAGGGGTCGTTTGTTTTTTTTCACTCAAGACTTAATGGGTCTGAATCATAATTATTAAGTTGTTTTGTTTGTTTTTTTTAATTGGTCAAACAACTTAAAAATACCAAAAAACAACTTAAAATAAAATATAAAAAATCCTGACTTTTCATTTAATTGTAAATCACTGAATTGTATTAAATGCAATCTAAAATCTTTTCTTCCGATACTATCCTCCATATATAACATATTTCCAATTTTATCATAATTATATATTGTATAGAAATCTTTATTTTAATATATTGCATATTTTAAATAGCTTTAAAAATAAAAAAAGAACTCTAATCACTTCTCATATTGGTATTTAATATCAGGACTTTGTTATGATATTAGGGTGATGTATTTATATATTATTTTTTTTAGAGTGTTGTGTGAGTTTTCCTGCTCCCCTTTTATTTTTATTTTTTTATTTTTAAAAAAAATCCTTTTTCTTTTCTTAGTAAAAACAAAGTTTGTTTGTAATCGAAGAAGAAGATCATGATCATATGTGTTCATATATAATTATTATTTTTGGATTGTTTTTATTCTATATTATATGTATAATTGTTTAACATGGGTATAGATATAAAATTACTTCTTTTTAGACAATTTTATTTGTAAAAAACAAACATGTTGACAGTACATACAGATGTGAGGAAATAAAAAAAAAAAAAAACATGTCATTCAGATTCAGGTTTCAGTCACTATTCAGTCTTCAGTAAAATTCAAGACTATTCAGTCTTCAGACAAAAAAACAAACAACCCCTAACTTTAAAAATTAGTCTCTTTAATTATATCATTTTTCTCTCTAAACCCATTATTTGTTAAATAAACAAACCTATTTTTTTTTACGGATTAATCGAAGAGTGATCGAGGCTGAAAAAACTAGGGCTTGCAGTCTATTTTTTTGTTGTTGTTTTGGAAGAGCCAACGGAGGCGAAGATCAACGCTGAAAAGTGATACAAATTCAACAAAGACAAAAATTATTATGTGTGTGAAATCAACAACGATTCAATCTTTATTTATGGTGGAATTTAATTTTGGCTTAAACAAATTCCAAAGTCATACTTGAACCAAAGCCATAACCGAACAATACGAGAAGTGATAAAAATCTCCATGGCTTCTTTGAGTTACTCTTCCATGGCTTCTCTCAAAAACATGTAATATTCATGATAATTCAACCCAAACTATGAATAGAATAAAAAATCAAGAAGCTTTTCAAAAATTTGATTCTATTAGAATAGAAAATTATTAACACAATATTTGCCAGCATTCTGTTACATGAAAATTGTAAGTGTTCTTTCTTTCAATTTTTTGCACACAAATTCTGTCCTAATTGTCAATAGAAAATCTTTGCTTCTTAAGAAATTATGACATACTTCTATCACAGCAGCAGGAAGAATCAGAAACTAAAAATAATAAAATAAACATGGAGATGGAAATCCAGGATGTGCAATGTACACATCCAATAGAACCTACACCAGTTACAATTCACATAAAGATTTTTTTCTCTTCATCTATCATTTACATAAGTGATCGCAACAAACATCAATAATTAACCTTTGTATCTGATCATTGTTTACATTGAGAAATATAACAAATAGGTAACACATTAGGCAAAAGAATCTCCAAAGTTCAGGTATCAACTTATTTGAATATGTTTGAGCTCTTCATCTCTTGAGCCTTTTTCAACTGATCATCTCATGAATCATGATCAAAAAGGGTTCCATAAAACTCAAATTACTATATCACTGTGTTTAAGCCTCACGAGACACTCTTCACAGCGTGAAACTCTGATAAGCAGTGAATCTAGAAACAAGGAAAAACAATAAAGCTTCTCAAGACTCAAAAATACAAACAATAATGTATAAAACTCTTAAGCATACAAAATGTGTACTAGACATTCTCTAATTATATACCCCTTTCTTACCTTTACAAAAATCATTTTTGAAAGGTCTAGTCTCTTAGATTAGATTTGACTATAAGTCTAACAAATATGCTTTGTGCTTGCCATTAAATAGCATCCTGCTACATTTGATAGGTATCAGAGTTTATATCGAGTTTAAAAGTCTATATGAGATTCCTGTGTTAGACCTTGGAACTTCTTTCAAATAAAGGAGCTTTTACGCATTAGAAGAGATCATACAATCAAGAGGTACTTCGACAAGTTGGTCTTGTTGCCAGTTTAGCCAGAGAGAGCTTTTAAGGCATCTTTGACTAATCCCAGTCAAGTCTAGATAGTTAAGATTTCTTTCCATTAGAATTTTAAGGTCCTCTTCTAGGCCATCTCAAGAAAAATCTGTTCAGAACAAAGAAATTGTCCCAATACAAGATGTTGAACAGCATCTTCAAAATTGGGATATTCCAAAAGTTTATACCAGCAAGATATATAATAAAGGCTTGCTCGGCGCAAAAACAGAATGCCAATCGGGACCAAGTTATTGAATAAAAAAGATGGATCAATCAAGCTAAGATTTGATGTTCAAGGAAGTGTCATTAGAATATTTATCTTTTATATCTCAAAGGTCTACATCAAGCATTCCAAATAATTTGGTCTTTGTGTTAAGAGAAGCTGCAAATGGGATAAGCAAACCTGCTTACAAAGTTTCTCAGGGCTCAAAAATACAAGCAATAATCTATAACAGAAAAAAGATAAAATATTGGACCTAGTGAATCCAACAACTGAAAGGACAAGACTAAATATCTATAAAGCCTTTCAGTTTAAAAAATGTGTAGCACACTCTTGTCATCAAAGCGAAAAGAAAGTATTGGACTCTTATTATTCTTCACACATATAACTAGTAACTTAAAATAAGCAAATAAAACAAATCAATTCGAAAAGCAAGAGTAGTCTTCCTACATTGGGATTCAGCTAGCAAACGAGAAAGGTTTTTGTCCTAAAATATACAAATCAATGGATAAACGAGGAGTTCAGCACAAATAATATCACATTTGTTTTTCTCTTCATATCGATAACATCACATAATCTTGAGGAAAATTAAAGTAGAAGTCTCTGAAATCTACTCATGTTAGTATTAATCTGAAACTTGATTTATGATATAACATTTACTTTTCAGGAGGAAAATGAACAAAACAAAAACTATGTGTCAACTATTCTATTCTTAATGCACTCCATATACACAAATAAAACAAAACATCAAATAAGCCATTTCTACAAAGCAACTTACCACTTCCAAACCTTTTGTTTTCAAGGTCCATCAGTTCTCCAGTACAACTACAAGGAGCTCTTCTTCATCTGCCATTACAAATGAAAAAGAATAAAACCATTAAAAAAAAGGTAGAAGCTAACAAGTGCAGAATTTGGGAGTTTACATGGCTGCAGCAGCAACATGAGATCCAAAAAAAAAAAACAAAAAAGTACTATTTATAAACTGCAATGGAAAACTTAGATCAGAATTTTAGTTTTTAAACATTAATGCAGGAATGTATAGAGATGATTTTCATTCAATTGGAGAAAAAGTTTACAGACCCGGCCAGTAATAATTATCAAATAACGAAGGAAAAAAATACCATTTTTCATACAAAATCAAAGCGTCAATTTGAAGACAAATAACCAAAGTCTCGTCATTGCTCTCAAGCCACTTCAATGTTATCAATCAGCATCATTCAATTTCAATTTCAATTTCAAAGGAAACTAGTGATCTGTTAAAGTAACTAAATCTCTCCTCAGCAAACGGAAGCAATCAACTTAAACCTCCTCTCCTTTGCATTTTCTCAGAAACATAAAAAAACATATTCTTTCAATACAAAAAAGAAAACTTTGTATTCAAACACCAGCCAGAATCTCAATTGAGAGAAAATGAAATTATAAAAACACACCCACAAACATATCAAAACTAAGCAAAAAATTACAAAGGAGACATTAATAATAAAGTGAAGAAATAAGAACCTGATTAGAAGGGGAGTGTTGAAGCTCGTATTGGATCTCTCTATGAATGTTGTCTTCGAAGTCGACCTTGCGCATCTCTGTGACGTAGCTTCCGGTGGTTGTGATTTGAGAAACCGGGTGCAGTTTCGATGTAAAGAGAGATGGGTTTTGTTTAGTGGTGTTGAACAAGTTGGAAATGGAGAGGCTTTGATGGCTTCTTCTAAGACTTGGCATCAATTTCGCGGATTTCGCCATTTTTGTTGGTGTCTGGATTATCTGGAAGTAGTCTAGAAATAATGAGAAAAGAGATGACTTTTGACAGATCGGTGCCGTTTTTGAGATTTAAGTAGTGAGGTGTCAGGGCACGAATACGTGTTGACGTGTCTGAACACGTCATCGAATTTTAACCAAATAAGTAATGACGTGTACGGCCACATCATCATGTATGTGTGACTTGTCCAGTCACGTGACACACCATCGCATGTTAATGAAATGTTTCTCGACATGTCATTAAATGAGTGGCGATGTGGCTAAGCACGTTTAACAAATGGTAACTGAAAAGTCAGTGACGTGCCCACACATGTCATTAAATGACGTCATAACCTGGTTTGAGCAGAAAAGTTGCGAAGCATGAAAGATGATGCTACCATTTCCTCTTCTCTGCATATTTAAACCATCTTATTCTTCCTCCGCTGGTTATCTCTTTCTCTGTGGAGGAACTTCTCGAGTCGGAGCAAGGAAAAATAATAATAAAACCTGTTTGGGGTGCGGGAAAGAGATGGAAAAGCAAAGAAAAACTGGAAATTTTTGCTTGTCCATGAAAGAAACCCGTTTTGTGCGTTGACTTGCTTTTAAAAAGGATTTTTTTTAAGCAAAAAGTTGATTCAGAGAACTAAACTTGGTAAGGATCAATAATTAATTCATACGTGTATCCTTCCTTTTGATAACACTGAAAAGTGTTTGATAGAAGTGATAAAGTGTTCGACAAAATGACTGAGAGAGAAACTATAAAAGTGAAAAGCTTGAAGAGACTCCATTAATGGAGTTTTCACAGAGATATCTCTCTTATATGTATTGATTAAGAATTCGTTTACAATAGCCTTGTTTATATACAAGTGGATTCTAACATGTAAAAAGCATTCCCTTAAATTCTGGAATTGACAACAGCAGTCACTGAAATAAGACAAGCTTAGAAAATCCCCATAGACATGCTATATCCAGATATTGTTTTCAGCGGCAGTTCTGTAATATCCCTTCCCGTGCAGCTGCTTGCAAAATTACTAGCTAGAGGTGAGAGGATTCCAGTTCTGTATGAAGAAAGAAACAACGATAACAATAAGAAGGTTGGCACAGAACAACTGGAAAAATTCCTTCTTATAACAGATTAGTATATAATAAAACTTACATTTCTATTGAGATTCAACCCCAAGAAAATATGGCTGTAACCCTTCAGAAGTAATCATTCAAGTTCGGTGTCAAATGAAGGTGACCACTGCAGAGAGGCTGGCATCGTCCTCTGCTTACACACTCACAATTCGAGGTGTTGTCAGACACGGAAAAGCTCCAAAAGCCCAAATGCAGATTGATTAGAGTACATGCCAATACTCACATTGTTGGTCGCCACAAGATTGAGCAACTACAAGTATCTCACATGCTGGAGCTATTCAAGCATGGACATTTCTCGATCTAATCAGTAATGTACATCAAAAAGGCCTTCCAGGACCAACAACAGCACCAAACTAAGTTGTACCGCAATATCAAATAATCATAAGCTGCTGCAGATGTTCAAAAAAGAAAAACGTTAGATAACATCAAACCAAGCTATGTTCATTCATACATGATAATACTTGTCAACTACAACATCAATTCTGATTGCCCTCTTAAGAACAAGACATTTCACAATAAATGTGTTGCAGCAGCCCATAACAAGAAGAATTGAAATGTGCATTGTCATTTAAGCATATCTGTAGAAGACTTCAAAATTCAAGAGCTTGTACTCCACCTTGTCAATAAAGATGAACTGATCATATCTGTACAAGTCCAGGAAATTCTTGTGCCTGGTCCCAAATAATAATTGAAATTCTGGGGCAAGGAGGTGAACCAGATCCAAGATGCTAGAAAAGGAGCATACAGTCACATGCATACAAGCCTATCATTAGAAAATCCATTTGGCAACCAAGTGCATGGGCTGATTTTCAGCAAAAATTTGAAGAAAAGAATTACATTCTCCTGAAATAAGAAGAAACTAAAACTCATTTTTGAATTACTGATATGCCTATGGCAGGCTGGCAGCATCTAAAGAGCTTAGGCCACTCTTAGATTAAAAATGATTTTACAATTTTAGAATTTAAAAACATAAGAAATGAGAAGAGTAACAAGAATATATGGGAATACATGCATTAAACTAAAGCTAGCAAAGAAACACAGGCAAGGTTAAATTTTCTTACCTGTGGTTGGAGAAGAAAGCACCACAAAAAAGAAGACTTTTCAAGTAAAACTGCAAACACAACCTCCTTTTAGGCATCAGAAATTGAGTAAGTGCAATAATCTCCTGAAAGAAACCTATATGTGGCAGTGGAAAAAAAATGAACTTAAGAAATTGAAAACATCAAAATTGGAGAAAGTTCACATATTTCTTCCAGTTACTTTTCGCGGGTAACAGTTCAAAAAAAAATCAATGAAGAGAAGAAGCAGTCAAATTTCAAGAATAGAGATGAAGATTTTGATTTCAAGTATCTGCACAGCCCAATGCCAATAAGCCTAAGTTTTCAAAGATCTATTGGGTGATGTCCACCACTTCTGGACAGAAAAGTCGCTTGCTTCCCACCGGAAAGACAAAAAAAAAAAAGTAAACATTAAAACCAAAGAAGGAAAACAAGGATAAAAGTATAGACTAAAACTTAATGTTGTTCAAAATTAACGTTACTAGACAACCTGAATTTTCTGTACAACTTTAAAGCTGCAATATGAATTCTGACTAAATAAAATGAAATGAAGAAATTTTTTTTTTTTTTTAAAGGCGAAATGAAGAAATTATTGATTACCTGACCACAAGCTTCCATGTAAAAGATCAATCAACATCATTCAATTTCAAAGGAAACTCACGAAAAATAAAATCTAATGATTTATTAGTAACTAAATCTCTCCTTAGCCAAACCAATTAAATAGTGTCAGGATTTTGTTTCATTTTCTTGCAATCAACTCAAACCTCCTCCTTTGCATTTTCTCAGAACCTAATAACAATATCTAACCAATCAACCAACCAGACTCTCATTAAAAATAATGAATTGAAACAAATATCACATAAATAGAACAAAATGTCATTTACAGAGACCCACTTCAAAACACGCAATCAGAAAACTTTGTATTATTCTTTTAATACAAAAAAGAAAACTTTGTATTTAAACACAAACCAGAGTCTCATTTGAGAGAAAATGAAATTATAAAAACAGAAGCACAAACATATCAAAACTACAACAGAGACAATAATAATAATAATAATAATAATAATAATGTGAAGAAATAAGAACCTGTTTAGAAGGGGGTGTGTTTATCGAGTCTCTCTGAAAAATTGGTGCAGCGAAGAAGAATGAAGAAGGAAGATGACTCACTCTCACAACAAATCGTATAACGACGTGTTGTCTCAGTAATCATTACTGATGAATGATTTCTGTATCTAGGTTCGGCTGCTAACACCGACCCCAGCTAAGCTTCACTGTTTTTTTCTTCTTCTGAGAGGCAAAAAAATAAAAAAAATAAAAAATAAAAAAAATAAAAAAAATAAAAAAATCAATACTAGATAAAGTAAATGATTATTTCAATTAAAGGCAGACAGAAAACTAATTACTATATGATGACAGAAGATTAAAGGTAGAGAGTAAAAAAAATTTGTGATATAGTAAACGTTGTTATACCATTACAATCTGAAAAATGGTTGGTGTGTTACAAATTTGACAGACCTGGCATAATTTATAAAGACTGAATGGGGTTTTTCTTTGATTCTTCTCTTTTTCTTTGTTGTTTCTCAGATGAGATTGAGCTCATTCTTCTTCCTCTAGATCGTATATGAATTTGTCGTCTATTTCAACACGAGGGATATGGGCTATCTTGGACCACTCTCGTCCCCTATCCCTTTTGCACTGCTTTTTCAGCAAAGGACACTTCCAAATAAGTAATCGCAAAAGTGAGGATGGCAAGCCTACTTCTGGGAAGGATGTGAGATTTGGGCAATTAAAGATCCATAGAGATTCAAGGGAGGTGAGGTTTTGAAAACCGTTGGAAAACATGTATTTTAATTTTGGGAAACTTCCAATCGTCAAATATACAAGAGAAGGGGGCAACATCATTCCGATCTCTTCCTGTGGGAAAGACTCTGTTTCCAGACATCCATTAATTTCAAGCAATGTAAGAGAGGTGAGGTTGTGCAACCCCCACTCAACCAGTGGCTTATATATATTGGGACCTTCAATGGTAAGATCTGTTAGGTTGGTGGAAAAACCGTCTTCTGGAAAGGATGTGATACTTTGACATCGTTCAATGTATAATCTTTGAAGTGAGTTGATGTCGTGCAAGTGATTGGGTAGGGCTCTGAGTTTCTTACAGCGAGAAATATAAAGAATTTCTAAATTGGTTTTGGGAAGCCCTCCTTCAGGGAAGGAAATAAGACTTGGGCAATCAAATATAGTGAAGTCACTTAGATGGATAAGATTGTGTAGGCCCGTGGGTATAGATTTAAGACTTTTACAAGACCAGAATTGTATACGATTAAGAGACGTGTTGTTAAGAAACCTCTCTGCTACAGATTCCAGCTTTGGGCATTCTTCAATCACGAGCTCTTCAAGCGCCTCGGGCAACCAGCCTCTTGGGGATAAGATCGTGAGCTCCGAGCAATCCTTAAGCTTAAGGTGTTTAAGTGATGCAGGAAACCGACCTTTCGAAAATATGCATGTGAGAGATGAGCAATGGGAGATAGACAACTTCTCAAGAAGAGATATGCTGCTCTTGTTGATATTCTCCATGTGAATTGTTGGAGAAGAAGACAAAGAAGTACAAGTATCCTCTCTGTGATCCACCAAATGCTGCAACTTCTCGCAATTCTTTATCTTGAGCTGTTTCACAGAAGAAGGTAAATGGTCTATTACAATAAATGTAATAGAATGACAATCTTTAATCTTCAACCATTGAAGATGTGCAATGTTGTGCTTTATTCCCTCAGGTAAGGATGTCAGAGCATTACAACCTTCAATACAAAGCTCTCTAAGGGAAGTGAAGCTATGAAATCCTTTTGGTGGCTGCTCAACACAAATCTTATTCTGCCATAAATAAATCAGTTCTTCACAACCTGATATCTTTAAATGTTCTACTTTCTGAAACCCTTGCCTTAACCAATTCCCGAATTCTGAAAAATGTGAAAGTGCCATAGACTTCAATGACTCGTAGTCCATCACACTGCTGCATGTCATACCTTTGCATCCATCTATTTAATAACTCACAAAGCACCAGAAGACTTGAAAATGAAACTACCAAATGCTGACATTCACAAACCACAAGTTTCTCCAGTGAAGGAAGATGGTTGGGTAGTCTTCCAGAGAGCTTCGAGCATTTTAGAATGGAAAGCTCTCGAAGACAAGGAAATCTCCCGATATGCTGCTCATCTTCATCCATAGGATTCCAGCACTCCCATTCTTGTAAATCCTCAAAACAAAGAATCTCCAATTTTTGGAAAGAGCAATCCCCTCCATAAATTTCAGAACCTATGTTTTTTAAATTCCACATTCCTTTTATGGTGAGGTCTTTAAGTGAGCTCAATAACCCAAGTGATGGCAATGAAGTGCATTTATGACAATTTTCCAATCTTAACACCATCATATTGGAGAATGATGGATCCCCAACCCAAGATGGAAATCTCCTTCCACCATAGAACTTGACGGAGAGCTCTGTAAGATTTGTATGAGGTTGAAGCATGCCAAGTACATTTTCTTTTGCTTCCTCATTTCGTGAGCCGTCAAATTGAAACCCCCACTCCAAATGTAACACATTTAGGCCATTTTTATCACCTAACATCGCCTCTCTCGTGTCCTGCAAATTAGTGGCATTTTCTAATCTTGAAATATGAAGTTCTCCACTAAGAAATTTTAAATACTTCAAATCTTTCAAGTCACATCCACTTCTTTTGCCTACTATAAAATTAGACAATGTACAAAGATTTTTCAAATCTTTCATCCCTACCGGCATCTCTTCCAAACTTACACCCATGATATCAAGATGACGTAGATTGATCAAATTCCTCATATTATAAGGCAACTTCTTGATGCATATACAATCTCTTAATAGCAAAGTTTGCAAGTTAATAAGCAAGCTTGTTGATTTAGGTAGACTAGTGATCATAGTGCCAGAAAGATTGAGATACCTTAGATGCCTTAAATCTCCTATTGAATTAGGTAGCTCAGTGATATAATATGTTTTCAAAGACAAAGCTCTCAGTTTTTTGAATTTTGGCAGCAAATTCAAAACAACATAACTAGTAATGTAGTTATTGCCAGACATTTCATACATGAAAATTGGCAAAAATGTTCTTATAAGCTCAACTTCATGAAACACATTAAATTTATCTTTGCGATCAAAATGACCACAAACATAAGAAGAATGGCGAGACCTTTCTAATCTATTTGATTGCTTATTGAGCTTCAAGTTACTCTCCAATCTAAAACACGTATCTCCTGAAACCAATTGCGCCAAATCGTTGACAAGGTCATGCATACCAAATTTAGTATCATTACCGATTGATCGTTGGAATACTGACCTTGACAAGAGATCGCGAAAATACTCGTTGCCTAAATCTTCCGGCCGTCTATCGTCTTCAGAAGGTTGAATCAGACCTTCTGCCATCCATAACAGGACAATTTCATTCTCTTCGAATTCATAATCCTTTGGAAGGATTGCACAAAAAGCGAAGCATCTTTTCAAATGTGAAGGAAGATGATGGTAACTTAATATTAAGACTGGGAGAACACCATTTTTATTAGACAAATTCCATATTTGGCTTTTCAATATGTGCTCCCAATCTAATCTTGGCTTACAACGAAGAAGGCCACCAAGAGTTCGTGCTGCCAGGGGCAAACCTCTGCACTTTTCAACAACTTTCGCACGAGTTGGTTCTGACTGTGCACCAACAACCTCACTCTCAAAGGCATGCTTCTTGAACAGAGACCAGCAATCATCATCAGACAAAAGTTTTAACTTATAAAAATCAATTTCTCGTCCCACTATCAATGCAACATCTTCAAGACGAGTCGTCACAATCATCTTACTTCCCTTTGCTCCACCTATAAAGGGAGATTTTAAGATTTCCCACAAGCCATAGTCTGTGTTCCAAACATCGTCTAAGACTAGCAAGAATTTTTTCCCAGCTACTTGATTTTTCAATTGAATCTGCACTTCATTCAAATTGTTGAGGTTGCAAGGAGAGCATGTGATTGACTCGAGAATTGCTTTTGAGATTCCCAATACATCAAACTCCTCAGACACACAAACCCATATTCTTGGGTTGAAATCTTCCATTGCCTTGTCATTATACACCTCCCGTGCCAGTGTTGTTTTACCAACTCCTCCCATGGCAACAATGGATATCACACGAAAGTTGGCATCAGCATCAGGTCCATCTCTCTGCACCATTTCAAGTACTTCAGCTTTATCTTGATCTCTTCCATAAACAGCAGGTTCAGGTTGCACACTTGAAGTGGGTGGTCGTCTCTGCTGTCCAAGTGTTGATACCCCTCCGACGTTCATTTGCAATCCCATACCAAGTCTTTGCTCATAGATTCCTTCCAACCGGCTACTTATATCTTTGATCTGGGACCTCATATGAGCACTAAACTTGACAGCACTTGGACTCCAGTTACTCAAACGAGATGGGATGAGTTTTCGTACCTTGCTAGTGCTGGCCTGATCACGTTGTTGCATCTTCAACTTCCTTGACAAAGCTTCGGTTGCAAACTCATCAAGTATGTCCTCCACATCATAAGCCAAGTCTCGGAGATTGTCCAGCCAATTCTTCACAGCCATGTCAGTCAGTTGTTTCTCCTCTGCATCGCCGAGCACTGCCTGAATCATATTCAGAGTTTGTTCCCACTTCTTGAGCTTTGAATGCAACCCCTCCTGACGCAGGAACTCCAGCAGCTCACGAGAAGCCAATCTGTCGAACAGCACCTGAAGGAAAGCAGAGAGAAAGAGCTCTCCTACTGCCATGATTTTGTTTGTAGAAAGCAAAGAAAGAGATTTGATTGAGAGCAAGAAATTGTTTGTGGAAATCAAAGAAAGAGAAGTATGTGAGCAAGGGTAGGAGAGGCTTGTTTGTAGAAAGCAAAAAAGGAGACTTGCTTTGTGTGTTCAGACTTACTTTTTGACTTACTTTTTAGAAGGATCTTGGTTCTTTCGTTCAAGAGAGAAGTATAAAGCCGGCCAAGGGTAATAATTTATATGTGGACTCCACCAATCACTAGTACAATAATTGACTTTGATTTATTATAACTTATGATGGATCAATGGCCACCGCACGAGTAATTTCTGATTGAGGCACAGATGAGAAATTTCCAAGAAGCAACCATGCCTAGAATTTATTTGTATAATTACTGAAATTGGTTTATTTATTTATTTATTTTTATTTTTTTTGAAGGATGAAATTGGTTTATTGAAACTTTATTTTGCTGTCAATTTTAGCTGCCAAAAATTTCTATGTATAATTGCACAAATCAATCAACATGGAATCTTTCCATTGCAGGGACTCACCCTTACACCCATCTCTGCTCTTCTTGGTGAATCCTACTCAAAGGTGGACGTTCAAATTCAAATGAATTTGTTTATGCAATTCAAGAGGCCTTGAGATAAGCAATCGGTAGTCTTTTTGAAAGTGAGATGTTGTCGTCCAAAATCTTAGCTGAAGGGATGTCGATTGTGGTTGGTAATGGCAGCAGAGCTAGTTTTTGGCATGACCCTCTTGTGATGAAAACTCCTCTCAAACTTGCTTGCCCCAGGTTGTTTGCTCTGGCAGCCAATAAAGAGGGTGTTGTAGCGGACTTTGGTAGGTGGTCTAATTCGGGGTGGAGTTGGGAGGTCCCTTTAAGGAGGCAAGTTTTTGGTTGGGAGAAGAGAGAATGGGACATTTTGATGGTGATCCTTGGTTGTCTCAACATGCAGCACCGTGTTTCTGACTCCATTTGCTGGATGCTATGCCCGGATGGGGTGTTTTCTGTCAGTTCTTTCAGGCGATCTTTGGAGGGTTTCGAGCCCAATCATTATGAGGATCATTCTCTGATATGGAATAATCTTTGCCCGCCGAAGGTGGAAGTTTTTATGTGGCAGCTTTTACACGGTAGAGTCATGGTTCGTAGTGTTTTGCGCAGGTTTGGTTGTGTTCCAGGGCCCTCTGTTGACTGTGCTTTGTGCAATTCGTGCGAGGAATCGATTGACCATCTTTTCCTTCATTGTCGGTGGACGAGGGAGTTGTGGGTGAGAAGTATGAAGCTTTGGGGGGGTGCAGTGTTGTATCAATAATTCGGTGGTGGAGTGGGCTAGGGGGTGGTCGGGTTTAATGCGCACGAAGAGATTTTGTCGTGCTTGGAATACGTTATTTCGTGCTATTGTTTGGACGGTTTGGGAGAGTAGAAATAACTTGATCTTCAATGGGAAGCAACCCGATATTCCTGTGGCTGTTGATATGGTGATTTTTAGGGTGGTGTGGTGGTTCAAGTTCGTTGGTAAATCGTCAAAGGATCCGATAACGCTTATGATTTCTAATTTTCCTGACAGTGTTTCTTCTAGTTCCCTGCTTAAGTTTGCCTCTTCTCAGCCCGGCACTCCTCTCTTTTTTGATGGCCTTAATTTTTTTGTGGATGGTTCCTCGAGAGGGAATCCCGGTTCAGCTGGTATTGGGGGTATTTTGAGAGGTGATTCCGGGAAGGTCTTGGGTTTGTTCTCTAGTAGTATTGGCTTTGCTAACGCTTTGGTTGCGGAAGCCACTGCTATCCTCAAAGCTTGTCATTTGTGCTTTCTTTCGGTGGGGTTAAGAAGGAAGTCTATCTTTATTTTCAGTGATTCTAAAGATTCGGTTTCTTGGGTGAACGGGGATGGGGATGCTGAGCCTACGGTTGCGTCTATTATAAATGAGATTCGGAGCTATTTGGTTTTGTTGTTCAGAGTTAGGGTGGTGTTTCTCCCTAGAATCAGAAATTACGTGGCTGATTCCTTAGCCAAGATGGGGTCTGGGGCTCAGGGGGAAGTGTTGTTATGAGATTTTGGGTAGTTTCTGCTGTTCCGTCTCTTTGTTTCTTTTGCCGGTTGCTTTTTGTGGCCTTGGGGTTTTTCCTTGTTTTTCTGGCGCCCCTGCAGGGGTTTTGCGTTGTTTTTGGTGGCCGTTTGTGCCTTTTTTAAAGATCTATTGGTTTCAAAAAAAAAGAGGCCTTGAGATAAAATAGATCCACAGATTTAGAAATGCTTCAGCCACAAATATGTACAATATATTTCAAACAAATCATCAAACAATAAGATGAAAGCAAATACATTTTGCAATAGAGGATTGCAAGAACTGCCTTTTAAAACAAAAATCTAAACCAAGTACAAATAACACTCCAACCCATCCCACCAGCATTAAGGTAAACCACCGGTGGCTTCACTTTCTGTATAAAAACCATACCTTAAACTACCTTGCATTTAAATATCCAAACCATTGATAGTTTATCAAAACTCTCATTACAAGCTTTATAATAATATGGCCTAATAATAAAAATATATATTTTAGATAACATAAATGTATCTTAAATCTGAAAGTTAGAAAAAAATTCATCTTTATAAATAAATTTTTTTAAACAATTTAATAATAAATAAATTTTAAATTTTAAATTTATTTAAAATCAAGGGGAAATTGCACAAACTAAATTTTTTATTTTTATTTTTTATTTTTGAAGATGAATTTTTTTTCCAACTTTCAGATTTAAGATACATTCATATTTTCTAAAAGATTTTTTAATATTTTTTTATCTTACTTTTGAATTTTTTATTTCGTTTAAAATAAAAATATGGGGTATTTTAGACTTTTATCACGTTTGACCATTGACTAACAAATTCATTTAACGGTAGGAGATGTTTGTACAACAATTTTCAAATATTTAGGGAAGTTTGTGCATATATGGTCAAAACTGTTATATTTGTATAATTTTATCAAACCTCGGGGGATGTTTGTACAATTCCTCCTATTTTTAAAAATATATATTATCAAAAAAAAAAGTAATGTTACTTTATTTAAAAATATATATGATGCATGTGGTATTGTGGTATTACTAAAATCTAATTATTTCTAGTAAAATCTAATTACGAAATCATAAAAAAAAATTAAAGTTTTAACATTATTTGAACACTAAATTTTGACATCAAATTTTAACAAAGTAGTATTACACTATTACCTATTCTTAAAAAAATAATGTATTGATAGTATCAATCCAAAAACAAATAACAAAAAAACAAGAGGAAATTGGTGGTCAGGAATTGTATATGTTATTTGTACTCGATCGGCGTAGCATGTGGACTACATG
Source organism: Acer campestre (assembly GCA_954870605.1). Taxonomy (NCBI): domain Eukaryota; kingdom Viridiplantae; phylum Streptophyta; class Magnoliopsida; order Sapindales; family Sapindaceae; genus Acer; species Acer campestre. Next base: position 51,109,269 of record OX940801.1, on the reverse strand, counting down.
AATAGGATGTTGGATGGAATTGTATTTTATAATTTAGGGTGGCTCTATCGCCGTCCTGACAAGTCTCTTAACATGTATAGTATTTCAATACATTATTTATTATTGTAATAAAAAAAAACATTATTTATTATTAAAATATTCAATATATATAATATCATAAATGTTCACGTCAGTGCGCGATATAGCTAGTTTTATCAATGCGTACTGATATATCTTCATCAGTATTTTGGATGTTGACCATTAGATTTACATATTTTGACTCAAAGTGTATGCACTTATCAAAACTTTTCCATGATCTGTAGTCCACATACATTAGTACTGATATAGTTACATACTTACATCAGTACGTGCGTACTGACTAGAACAGAACTATATATCATACAATTATTTAAAATTAGTAATGTAACTAAAAAAAAAAAATAGTTACCTACTACACCCACTTTCTTAAAGCCCCTAATATTTTATGAAGATATAAATAATCCAGATATTTTTCAACTACAATTAAAAACTTGAGAAACAAATCATTGATTGATCGAATGGGTTCTAAATACATAAGATAGTTTTGTCTCGTTTTTCATCTAAAATCGTTTGTTGATTAAGAAGAGAAAAAAACTTAAATCTTTTTTCGTTGATTTTGTAAGGACCAATGAGTTTGGTTCTATATATATATATATATGTTTGGCTCACTAACAATATTTTTATATTTTATGATCCACGAAAAAAAAAAAAAAAAATTCATCAAAAAAAAAATTCATTTCACACCCACCCTAAAAGTCCCTAAGACCCTAACCCATTATAAAATTAAAATTTTATTATTTACTCACTACACCCTATATAATACCAAAACTAACCTTAAAAAATAGTCTCTTTAATTATATCACTTCTCTCTCTAAACCCATTATTTGTTAACCAAACAAACCTTTTATTTATTTATTTATTTTTATTTTATTTTATGGATTAAAACCTCTGATCAAGGCTGAAAAAAACTAAGGTTTGTTGAATTAAAATGAAACACCATGGTAGGAAATCTATCATCCCTATTGGATTATAAGCCTATAACTGTTGTCTCTATAGATCGATAAAAGATTTACAAATAGCCAACATACTGAACTAATGCTTAGTCCAGGAGCCAAAAGAATTCTTCAAACTAAAGATGAGATCAAAGATTTCCAAGAGAATCTTAATTACTAGTTACATAAAACGAAATGAAAAAAAAAAAAAAAGTATTGATTACCATAGTTTTTCTCTCACGAGCATACTAATACACGTCACTACACTTTTGTCATGTGTATCATTATGATTGATGTTATGTTACTGACATGGCAAAAGTATGGTGATGTGTATTAGTATGCTTAAGATATACTCACAGTTGTGTATTCATGAGAGAAAAATTGTTGATTACCTGACCTCCTCTTAGAAGCATACATAACATAAGCTTCCATGTAAAATATCAATCAACAATTCAACATCATTCAATTTCAAAGGAAACTCAATGAGACATGAATTAAAATCTAATGATTTGTATAATTCTTTCAAGTAACCCATTCAAGTCATATTGTCAAATGAAGGAGAGCTCAGCAGAGAGACCGCCATCCAATATAGATATCGATACGATCAACTAGACCAGTCAGGTAGTCACTGCATAGCTTGAAAAGTAACAGAACCTGTAATTAATGGAGGAGAAATCAAAGCTAAAAAAAAGCATTACTTGCCATTTGCTTAAATGTTCATACAAAGTAACATAACTTGTAATTAATCAATCTTGCATAGTCCATTCTGTTTGTAATTAAACTAATTTTTTAGTTTAATTAGTATTACTTGCTAATCAATCATACATTTTTTTATGAAGTTGGTAAACAAGTTGATTTAGAAAGGAAAAAAAAAGAGAGATTTGATTTTTCAATTAGAGTTGACAGATATTACAGGAAATTAATTGTTCATTAAAAACATAATTATAAAAAAATCAAAACGCGTTTTTTTTCTTTCTTTCTAAATCAACTTGTTTACTAACTTCATAAAAATTTATATGATTGAAAAGCAAGTAATACTAATTAAACTAAAAAACTATTCCTCTAAAGAGGAAAGAGTTTGGCTTGATTCAAAGTCTAATTGTATTCTTCTCTTGTTTAATGAAAGTTCCTTTTCAAAAAAGGAAAAAAAAAAAAAAAAAAAAAAAAAAAAAAACTAATTACAGAAAGTATATTTTATAGAACATAAATTAGGTTGTGTGGTTACAAGTTATGTTTACAAGCACTAATTTGTGAGAGACGTTTGAGGTAACTGGTATTTATGTCTTTGGTTTAACTTTAATATTTTCTAGAGAGTTGCTGGTAAAGCCCTGTTTTTTATGGGCGGGGTTTTGAGGGCTTGGGTCCAGTCCAGTGCAGGCCCTCAAATTGCCAACCCTAGCTGGTATTGTATCCACGTACTGTGTTAGTCTTGCAAGTGTTTATACTGAGAGATAAAAATTAGGAAAGCAAATGTGTTGTAGGAAAAAGGAAGCTGCCATTAACGAATCAAAGTACTATAAAAACTATTACAAAACACTTCAAACAACACAAATTGCATAGGCTATTCAAACAACATTTTACATGCTTCCATTGGGCAAGCTTCACATGAAAATCCTCTGTGTTTACTTGAGTCTGAAAAGTCTCTGCTTTCTCAATTCTCTCTGAAAAGTTGGTGCAGCAAAGAAGAATGAAGAAGGAAGATGGCTCACTCTCACAACAATCGTATTATCCCAACTCAAAATGATTCTACAACGTGTTGTCTCAGCATTACAGACGACAAGTTCCTCATCTGGGTTCGGCTGCAAACCGACCCAAGCCGAGCTTCACTGTTTTTTCTTCATATGAGAGGCAATAAACCTTGAAAACCATAACATTGGCTATAAAAGTAGACCCAAATTGATCCTACCCATATTTGACTCAAATGATGTGGTAAGTAATTTGAGAAACCAGTTGAAACATTTACTTTTCAGGAGGAAAATGAACAAAACAAAAACTATGTGTCAACTATTCTATTCTTAATGCACTCCATATACACAAATAAAACAAAACATCAAATAAGCCATTTCTACCAAGCAACTTACCACTTCCAAACCTTCTGTTTTCTACAAAGCAACTTGCCACTTCAATGTTATCAGTCAGCATCATTCAATTTCAGATTCAATTTCAAAGGAAACTAATGATCTGTTAAAGTAACTAAATCTCTCCTCAGCAAACGGAAGCAATCAACTCAAACCTCCTCCTTTGCATTTTCTCAGAAACATAAAAAAACATTATCTCACCAACCCAACCAGACTCTCATTGAAAAGAACGTATTGAAACAAATATCACAGAAAAGGAACAAAATGTCATTTGCAGAGCACAGACACAGACCCAATCAAATAATATTCTTTCAATACAAAAAAGAAAACCTTTTATTCAAACACCAGCCAGAATCTCAATTGAGAGAAAATGAAATTATAAAAACACACCCACAAACATATCAAAACTAAGCAAAAAATTACAAAGGAGACATTAATAATAAAGTGAAGAAATAAGAACCTGATTAGAAGGGGAGTGTTGAAGCTCGTATTGGATCTCTCTATGAATGTTGTCTTCGAAGTCGACCTTGCGCATCTCTGTGACGCAGCTTCCGGTGGTTGTGATTTGAGAAACCGGGTGCAGTTTCGATGTAAAGAGAGATGGGTTTTGTTTAGTGGTGTTGAACAAGTTGGAAATGGAGAGGCTTTGATGGCTTCTTCTAAGACTTGGCATCAATTTCGCGGATTTCGCCATTTTTGTTGGTGTCTGGATTATCTGGAAGTAGTCTAGAAATAAGAGAAAAACTTGGCTGCACCCGGTGCAACACTCAGCACATGCTGAGTGTTGCACCAAACCAATCAAATTATGACACCTCATCCAACAATCCATCCAACTCAACCATCCAACTACATAACCCGTCCAACTCAGCCCGTCCAACTCAACAATCCATCCAAGAAGAAGAGGAAGAGAGGCTGCCGGAGGAGAAGCGACGACGCCGGAGGAGGAGCGACGCCGGACGCTAAGCGACGGCGCCGGAGGAGGCGAGACGACGGCGATGCGAAGAGCGGAGGAGGACGGCGTCACGTCGCGTCCTCCTCCTCTCTTCGCATCGCCGTCGTCGTGCCTCCTCCGGCACCGTCGCTTCGCGTCCGGCGTCGTCGCTTCTCCTCCGGCGACGCTCCGGCGTCGTCACTCCTCCTCCGCCTGCCGATCTACCTCTTCTTCTTGGATGGGTTGTTGAGTTGGATGGCTGAGTTGGTTTGGTTGTTGGGTTGGATGGCTGAGTTGGATGGATTGTTGGATGAGGTGTAAAAATTTGATTGGTTTGGTGCAACACTCAGCATGTGCTGAGTGTTGCACTGGGTGCAGCCAAGTTTTTCTCCTAGAAATAATGAGAAAAGAGATGACTTTTGACAGATCGGTGCCGTTTTAGAGATTTAAGTAGTGAGGTGTCAGGGCACGAATACGTGTTGACGTGTCTGAACACGTCATCGAATTTTAACCAAATAAGTAATGACGTGTACGGCCACATCATCATGTATGTGTGACTTGTCCAGTCACGTGACACACCATCGCATGTTACTGAAATGTTTCTTGACATGTCATTAAATGAGTGGCGATGTGGCTAAGCACGTTTAACAAATGGTAACTGAAAAGTCAGTGACGTGCCCACACATGTCATTAAATGACGTCATAACCTGGTTTGAGCAGAAAAGTCGCGAAGCATGAACGATGATGCTACCATTTCCTCTTCTCTGCATATTTAAATCATCTTATTCTTCCTCCGCTGGTTATCTCTTTCCCTGTGGAGGAACTTCTCGAGTCGGAGCAAGGAAAAATAATAATAAAACCTGTTTGGGGCGCGGGAAAGAGATGGAAAAGCAAAGAACAACTGGAAATTTTTGCTTGTTCATGAGAGAAACCCGTTTTGTGCGTTGACTTGCTTTTAAAAAGGATTTTTTTTAAGCAAAAAGTTGATTCAGAGAACTAAACTTGGTAAGGATCAATAATTAATTCATACGTGTATCCTTCCTTTTGATAACACTGAAAAGTGTTTGATAGAAGTGCTAAAGTGTTCGACAAAATGACTGAGAGAGAAACTATAAAAGTGAAAAGCTTGAAGAGACTCCATTAATGGAGTTTTCACAGAGATATCTCTCTTATATGTATTGATTAAGAATTCGTTTACAAAAGCCTTGTTTATATACAAGTGGATTCTAACTTGTAAAAAGCATTCCCTTAAATTCTGGAATTGACAACAGCAGTCACTGAAATAAGACAAGCTTAAAAAATCCCCATAGACATGCTATATCCAGATATTGTTTTCAGCGGCAGTTCTGTAATATCCCTTCCCGTGCAGCTGCTTGCAAAATTACTAGCTAGAGGTGAGAGGATTCCAGTTCTGTATGAAGAAAGAAACAACGATAACAATAAGAAGGTTGGCACAGAACAACTGGAAAAATTCCTTCTTACATTTCTATTGAGATTCAACCCCAAGAAAATATGGCTGTAATCCTTCAGAAGTAATCATTCAAGTTCGGTGTCAAATGCAGGTGACCACTGCAGAGAGGCTGGCATCGTCCTCTGCTTACACACTCACAATTTGAGGTGTTGTCAGACACGGAAAAGCTCCAAAAGCCCAAATGCAGATTGATTAGAGTACATGCCAATACTCACATTGTTGGTCGCCACAATATTGAGCAACTACAAGTATCTCACATGCTGGAGCTATTCAAGCATGGACATTTCTCGATCTAATCAGTAATGTACATCAAAAAGGCCTTCCAGGACCAACAACAACACCAAACTAAGTTGTACCACAATATCAAATAATCATAAGCTGCTGCAGATGTTCAAAAAAGAAAAACGTTAGATAACATCAGACCAAGCTATGTTCATTCATACATGATAATACTTGTCAACAACAACATCAATTCTGATTGCCCTCTTAAGAACAAGACATTTCACAATAAATGTGTTGCAGCAGCCCATAACAAGAAGAATTGAAATGTGCATTGTCATTTAAGCATATCTGTAGAAGACTTCGAAATTCAGGAGCTTGTACTCCACCTTGTCAATAAAGATGAATTGATCATATATGTACAAGTCCAGGAAATTCTTGTGCCTGGTCCCAAATAATAATTGAAATTCTGTGGCAAGGAGGTGAACCAGATCCAAGATGCTAGAAAAGGAGCATACAATCACATGCATACAAGCCTATCATTAGAAAATCCATTTGGCAACCAAGTGTATGGGCTGATTTTCAGCAAAAATTGGAAGAAAAGAATTACATTCTCCTGAAATAAAGCGAAGAAACTAAAACTCATTTTTGAATTACTGACATGCCTATGGCAGGCTGGCAGCTCTAAAGAGCTTAGGCCACTCTTAGATTAAAATGATTTTACAATTTTAGAATTTAAAAACATAAGAAATGAGAAGAGTAACAAAAATATATGGGAATACATGCATTAAACTAAAGCTAGCAAAGAAACACAGGCAAGGTTAAATTTTCTTACCTGTGGTTGGAGAAGAAAGCACCACAGAAAAGAAGACTTTTCAAGTAAAACTGTAAACACAACCTCCTTTTAGGCATCAGAAATTGAGTAAGTGCAATGATCTCCTGAAAGAAGCCTATATGTGGCAGTGGAAAAAAAAAAGAACTTAAGAAATTGAAAACATCAAAATTGGAGAAAGTTCACATATTTCTTCTGGTTACCTTTCGCCGGTAACAGTTCAAAAAAAATCAATGAAGAGAAGAAGCAGTCAAATTTCAAGAACAGAGATGAAGATTTTGATTTCAAGTATTTGCAAAGCCCAATGCCAATAAGCCTAAGTTTTCAAAGATCTATTGGGTGATGTCCACCACTTCTGGATAGAAAAGTCGCTTGCTTCCCACTGGAAAGACAAAAAAAAGAAAAGTAAACATTAAAACCAAAGAAGGAAAACAAGGATAAAAGTATAGACTAAAACTTAATGTTTTTCAAAATTAATGTTACTAAACAACCTGAATGTATTGTACAACTTTCAAGCTACAATACGAATTCTGACTAAATAAAAGTAAATGAAGAAATTATTGATTATCTGACCACAAGCTTCCATGTAAAATATCAATCAACATCATTCAATTTCAAAGGAAACTCACGAGAAATAAAATCTAATGATTTGTTTAAGTAACTAAATCTCTCCTTAGCCAAACCAATTAAATAGTGTCAGGATTTTGTTTCATTTTCTTGCAACCCAAAGCAATCAACTCAAACCTCCTCCTTTGCATTTTCTCAGAACCTAATAACATTATCTCACCAATCAACCAACCAGACTCTCATTAAAAATAATGAATTGAAACAAATATCACAGAAATAGAACAAAATGTCATTTACAGAGACCCACTTCAAAACACCCAATCAGAAAACTTTGTATTATTCTTTTAATACAAAAAAGAAAACTTTGTATTTAAACACAAACCAGAGTCTCATTTGAGAGAAAATGAAATTATAAAAACAGAAGCACAAACATATCAAAACTACAACAGAGACAATAATAATAATAATAAAGTGAGAAATAAGAACCTGTTTAGAAGGGGGTGTGTTTTGTCGAGTCTCTTTGAAAAATTGGTGCAGCGAAGAAGAATGAAGAAGGGAGATGACTCACTCTCACAACAATGTATAACGACGTATTGTCTCAGTAATCAGTACCGAGTACCGACGAACAATTTCTGTATCTAGGTTCGGCTGCTAACACTGACCCTAGCTGAGCTTCACTGTTTTTTTCTTCTTCTGAGAGGCAAAAACAAAAAAAAATAATCAATACTAGATAAGTAAATGATTATTTCAATTAAAGTCAGAAAACTAATTACTACATGATAGCAGAAGATTAAAACTAGAGAGTAACAAAAATGTGTGATAAAGTAAACGTTTTATAACATTACAATCTGAAAAAATGGTTGGTGTGTTAGAAATTTGACAGACCTGGTATAAGTTATAATGACTGAATGAGGTGTTTCTCTGATTCTTCTCTGATTCTTTGTTATTTCTCAGATGAGATTCAGCTCATTCTTCTTCCTCTGGATCGTAGATGAATTTCTTGTCTATTATAACACGAGGGACGTGGGCAATCTTAGACCACTCTCGTCCCTTATCCCTTTTGCACTGCTTTTTCAACACAGGACATTTACTAATATGTAATTGCAAAAGTGAGGATGGCAAGCCTACTTCTGGGAAGGATGTGAGATTTGGGCAATTAAAGATCCACAGAATTTCAAGGGAGGTGAGGTTTTGAAAACCCTTGGGAAACAGGTATTTTAATTTTGGGAAACTTCCAATCGTCAAATATTGAAGAGAAGGGGGCAACATCATTCCGATATCTTCCTGTGGGAAAGACTCTGCTTCCGGACATCCATCGATTCCGAGGTGTGTAAGAGAGGTGAGGTTGTGCAACCCCCACTCAACCAGTGGCTTATATATATTGAGACCTTCAATGTCAAGATCTGTTAGGTGGGTGGGAAAACCGTCTCGTGGAAAGGATGTGATACTTGGACAATATAGAATGGATAAGATTTTGAGTGAGTTGAAGTCGTGCACGTGATTGGGTAAGGCTCTGAGTTTCTCACAAATAGAAATAAAAAGATATTTTAAATTGGTTTTGGGAAGCCCTCCTTCAGGGAAGGAAATAAGACTTGGGCAATCAAATAGATTGAAGCGACTTAGATGGATAAGATTGTGTAGGCCCATGGGTAGAGATTTAAGATTTTTACAAGACTCGAATACTAAATGTTTAAGAGACGTGTTGTTAAGAAACTTCTCTGCTATAGATTCCAGCTTTGGGCAATATTTAATCTCAAGCACTTCAAGCGCCTCAGGCAACTGGTCTCTTGGTGATAAGATCGTGAGCTCTGAGCAATACTCAATCTCAAGGTGTTTGAGTGATGCAGGAAACCGACCTTTTGAAAATATGCATGTGAGAGATGAGCAATGGAAGATAGACAACTTCTCAAGAAGAGATATGCTGCTCTTGTTGATATTCTCCATGTGAATTGCTGGAGAAGAAGACGAAGAAGTACAAGTATCCTCTCTGTGATCCACCAAATGCTGCAACTTCTCGCAATTCTTTATCTTGAGCTGTTTCACAGAAGAAGGTAAATGGTCTATTACAATAAATGTAATAGAATGACAATCTTCAATCTCCAAGCATTGAAGATGTGCAATGTTGTGCTTTATTCCCTCAGGTAAGGATGTCAGAGCATTACAACCTTCAATACGAAGCTCTCTATGGGAGGTGAAGCTATGAAACCCTTTTGGTGGCTGCTCAACACAAATCTCATTCTGCCATATATAAATCAGTTCTTCACAACCTTTAATCTTTAAATGTTCTACCTTCTGAAACCCTTGCCTTAACCAATTTCCGAATTCTGAAAAACGTGAAAGAGCCATAGACTTCAATGACTCGTAGTCCATCACATTGCTGCATGTCATACCTTTGCATCCATCAATTTCCAACTCACTAAGCATTGGAAGACCTGAGAATGAAACTACCAACTGCTGACATTCACAAACCACAAGTTTCTCCAGTGAATGAAGATGGTTAGGTAGTCTTCCAGAGAGCTTTGAGCATTTTACAATGGAAAGCTCTCGAAGACAAGGAAATCTCACAATTTGCTGCTCATCTGCATCCATAGGATTCCAACACTCCCATTCTTGTAGATCCTCGAAACAAAGAATCTCCAACGATTGGAAAGAGCAACTCCTTCCATAAATCTCAGAACCTATGCCTTTTAAATTCCACATTCCTTTGATGGTGAGGTCTGTAAGTGAGCTCAATAGCCCAAGTGATGGCAAGGAAGTGCATTTTTGACAATTTTCCAGTCTTAGCACCATCATATTAGAGAATGATGGATCCCCAACCCATGATGGAAATCTCCTGCCACCATAGAATTTGACAGAGAGCACTGTGAGATTTTTATGAGGATGAAGCATGCCAAGTACATTTTCTTCTACTTCCTCATTTCGTGAGTCGTCAAATTGAGACCCCCACTCAAAATGCAATACTTTTAGGCCATTCTTATCCCCTAATATCGCATCTCTTGTGTCTTGAGAATAAGGAGAATTGTCTAATCTTGATATATGAAGTTCTCCACTTAGAAACTTTAAATACTTCAAATCTTTCAGATCACATCCACTATTTTTGCCTACAACAAATTAGACAATGTACGAAGATTTTTCAAATCTTTCATCCCTACCGGCATCTCTTCCAAACTTACACCCGTGATATCAAGATGACGTAGATTAATCAAATTCCTCATATTATAAGGCAACTTCTTGATGCGTATACAATCTCTTAATAGCAAAGTTTGCAAGTTAACAAGCAAGCTTGTTGATTTAGGTAGACTAGTGATCATAGTGTCAGAAAGATTGAGATACCTTAGATGCCTTAAATCTCCTATTGAATTGGGTAGCTCAGTGATATAATATTTTTTCAAAGACAAAGCTCTCAATGAGGTGGGGAAGGTCTGGAAGGATCAGGTGGGGGGAGTGTCGAAGGTTCAGATTTTGTGCAGTAAAATATTTAATTCTAAAACTGTGCTGAAAGGTTGGCTGGCGTTGAATAAGAATTCGTCTTCAGTGGAGGAATGGGAGAAGAAGTTGGCGGTGGTGGACAGCAGAGGGGCTGTAGAGGGTTGGACTGAAACCAATAGAATCACTCGTCTCAAAATTTTGTCTGAGTTATGGAAAAGTTACCGGGTGGAAGAACAAAATTGGAGACAAAAATCTAGGGTCCAATGGCTCAAAGAGGGTGATAAGAACACTAAGTTCTTCCATTTTTTTGCTAATGATAGAGGTAGAAGAAATGTCTTGGGTGATTTGGCTTTAAACGGTAGGATTATTTCGGATCCGACTCTTGTCAGGCAAGGTGTGTTTGGGTTTTTTAAAAATCATTATGAGAAGGAATGGTTGAACCGCCCCAAGATCTCAGGCCTTGGTCTCAAGAAGATTTCGGAGGATGAAAGGAAGAGATTGGAGGAGGAATTCACGGTGGAAGAGGTTTGGGAGGCCTTGAATAAGTGCGATGGTAACAAAGCCCCGGGTCCGGACGGCTTCAATTTAAATTTTTTTAAGGCTAATTGGGAGGTTATCAAGAAGGATGTCATGGAGTTTTTCTTCGAATTTTTTAGAGATGGGTTCAAGATCAAGAGATTTAACCATACCTTTTAGCTCTTATTCCGAAGGTGGTTAAGCCGGAATCCTTGAAGGATTTTCGACCCATTAGTTTGGTTGGAGCGATGTATAAAGTGGTTGCTAAGGTTCTAGCCAATCGTATTAAGAAGGTCATGGGATCGGTCATTAGTGATTGTCAAATGGCCTTTATTCAAGGTAGACAAATCTTAGATAGCTTTGTCATTGCGGAAGAGGTGATTCATAGGTGGCGTAAGGATAGAATTGGAGGTATCATGGTTAAATTAGATTTTGAGAAAGCGTACGATATGGTGGACCATGATTTTTTGGATGATTTATTGTATGGGATGGGTTTTGGTGAGAGATGGAGGCAATGGATGAAGGGTTGTATTTCGACGCCTAGGTTATCGGTCATTGTAAACGGGAGTCCTACGTCTCACTTTGGTATTGAAAAGGGCCTTAGGCAGGGGGATCCGCTCTCTCCTTTCCTTTTCAATATTGTGGCGGAAGGGTTGAGTAAGCTTTTTTGTAAGGCTTCGGACTTGGGATTGATTAAAGGTGAGATGTTTGAGAGGAACGGTCTTCAGGTGTCGCATCTCCAATTTGCGGATGATACTTTAGTTTTTCTAAAGCCGCAAGAGTCCTATCTTTTGAATTTGAAGAGGATTCTAAGGGTTTTTGAACTAGCGTCAGGTTTAAGAATTAACTTTCACAAGTCGTGTATTGTCAGAATTGGGAAAAACCTGTCTGGGGAGGAAAGTTGGGCTGATTTGATTAAGTGTAGGATGGGATCCCTTCCAATTAATTATCTTGGTCTTCCGCTTGGGGCGAGACCTCTCTCAAAAGCGTTTTGGGATCCGGTGGTGGAAACTATTGAGAAAAGGTTGTCTCCGTGGAAGAGAAAATTTCTTTCGAAAGCGGGAAGGTTGATGTTGATTAAATCTGTTTTGAGCAGCATTCCGACTTATTTTATGTCAGTTTTTAAAATGCCGGTGGGAGTGGCGCAGAGGATTGAGAAGCTTCAAAGAGGGTTCCTGTGGGGTGATGGTATAGAAAAGAGAAAATTGCACGCTGTGGACTGGTATTCTGTCTGTGACAGCAAGAAAAGGGGCGGCCTTGGCATTGGGAGAATTAGTGACAAGAATGATGGATTGCTTGCTAAATGGATTTGGAGGTTCGGTTCCGAGGATGAGCCTCTTTGGAAAAGAGTTCTTTGTGCTAAATATGGTTTAGAGGAAGGTATTTTAAAATGGAATTGGCAAGTGAATTCTGCTCCCTCTTACTTCGTGAAAGCTGTAGCCAATCTTCATAAGATTGGTTGTTCCTCCGCGGAGATTATTCAAGATGGCTTCAAGGTGGTTATTGGTAGGGGTGATAAAGCTAATTTTTGGCATGACATTTTGGTGGATTCGGTCCCTTTGGCTGCTGCTTTTCCCAGAATTTTTGCCTTAGCTAGTTGTAAGTTTGGGCGAATTAAGGATTTTGGCAAGTGGGTTGACAATGAGTGGAGGTGGGACGTGAGGTTGAGAAGATTGCCATTTGACTGGGAAGTTAATCAATGGCAGTGTTTTCTAAGAGGTCTTGACAGTGTAGTGATTCGCAGGAGGTTTAGTGATAAATTAGCTTGGGGTTTCTCCAATAATGGGCTGTTTTCGGTGGCCTCTTTTCGAAGAGCTATGGAAGAGATCCAAAGAGGGGAGGTGGAGGAAAAGAAGCTGCCTTGGAGAGGGATTTGTCCTCCTAAAGTTGAGTTATTTTTGTGGCAATTACTTAGAGGGAGGGTAATGGTGGGAGAGGTGCTTAAAAGGTTCGGCATGGGGGTGGATTCTGTTTGTATCCTGTGCAAACAGTGTGAGGAAACTGTGGTTCATTTGTTCTTGGGCTGCCCGTGGTCGTGGAACTTGTGGGGGAATTGTATGAGATGGTGGGATGTCCAAGCTTGCATTTCCAGATCTTTGGCTGATTGGTGGAACGTGTGGGAAGGTTTAATTCCTTCACCAAAGGCTGCTAGAGCTTGGAATTGCTTGTTTTATGCGATTGCTTGGACAATTTGGGATGTCAGAAATCAAGCGGTGTTTAGAAACATTGTGGTGAGTAGCTCTCAAGCTTCTGATATGGTTAAATTCAGGCTGGCTTGGTGGTTTAAACACAACGGTAAGGGGTCCAAGGAAGCGCTTACTATGATTCTTCTCAATATAAAAGATTTATGTGTGGATGTGGTTCCTGCAAAGGTTAAGAAGGTGGAAGCTTGGACCCCTCCTACGGGAGACACTTTGTTCTTTAATGTGGATGGGTCTGCGTTTGGGAAGCCAGGTCCTGCAGGGATTGGGGGGGTTCTTAGGGATTTTTCCGGTAAGGTTTTGTGCCTTTTTTCCCTCAGTATTGGTGTGCATGATTCCAACACTGCTGAGGTCCTAGCTATCCATAAAGCTTGCGAGCTGGTGTCGTCCAATCCTCGGCTCTTCAGTTGCAAGATTGAGATCAGAAGTGACTCTAAGACGGCTGTGTCTTGGATTCTAAACAATGATTTCGGTAACTTTAGGTTGATTAAAGAAATTTATGATATTAGACAGTCCTTGGAGCGTTTCGGAGGGATTAGCGTTTCTCAGCACAGCAGAGCGTCTAATTCTTTCGCTGATGGGCTTGCGAAACAGGGTGCCAGAATGTGTGGTGATTTTGTTGAGTGGAGTGAGTGGGGTTAGCTGTGTTTGTGTTGTTTTTCCCCTCCTTTTTTCTGTTGCTTCGGTTTTGTTTTCTGTGGGTGTTTCCGCTTGGTTGTTGTTGTTTTTTGGTGGGGGCTGTCTTGCCTTCTTTTCTGCCCTGTTTTGTGGCTAATAAAATATCGTTTCAAAAAGACAAAGCTCTCAGTTTTTTGAATTTTGGCAGCAAATTCATAACAACATAACTAGTAATGTAGATATTGTCAGACCATTCATACTTGAAAATTTGCAAAAATGTTCTTATAAGCTCAACTTCATGAAACACCTGAAATTTATCTTTGCCATCATAAAAACCACAATCGTAAGAAGAATAGCGAGACCTATCTAATCTCTTTGATTGCTTATTGAGCTTCAAGTTACTCTCCAATCTAAAACATGTGTCTCCAGAAATCAATTGGGCCAAATCGTTGATAAGGTCGTGCATAACAAATTTAGTATCATTACCAATTGATCGTTGAAAAATTGACCTTGACAATAGATCATGAAAATACTCACTTCCTAAGTCTTCTAGTTGTCTATCGTCGTCTTCTGAAGGTTGAATCAGACCTTCCGCCATCCATAAAAAGACAAGTTCATTTTCTTCGAATTTATAATGCTTTGGAAGGATTGCACAGTAAGCAAAGCATCTCTTTAGATGTGAAGGTAGATGATGGTAACTTAATCTTAGAACCGGGAGAACATCATTTTCATCAGATAAATTCCATATTTGGCTATTCAATATATGCTCCCAATCTGATCTTAGCTTACAACGAAGAAGGCCAGCAAGAGTCCGTGCTGCCAGGGGCAAACCTCTGCACTTCTCAACAACTTGCGAACGAGTTGATTCCAAATTCTGATGTGCACCAACAACCTCACTCTCGAAGGCATGCTTCTTGAACACAGACCAGCAATCATCATTAGACAAAAGTTTTAACTTGTGGCAATCAATGTCCCGTCCCATTATCAATGTAACATTTTCAAGACGTGTCGTCACAATCATCTTACTTCCCTTTTCTCCACCTAGAAAAGGAGATTTTAAGATTTCCCACAAGCCATAGTCTTTATTCCAAACATCATCTAAGACTAGCAAGAATTTTTTTCCAGCTACTTTATTCTTCAATTGAACCTGGACTTCATTCAAACTTTTGAGGTTGCAAGGAGAGCATGTGATTGACTCGAGAATTGCTTTTGAGATCCCTAGTACATCAAACTCATCAGACACACAAACCCATATTCTTGGGTTGAAAACTTCCATTGCCTTGTCATTATACACCTCCCGCGCCAGTGTTGTCTTACCAGCTCCTCCCATAGCAACAATGGATATCACACGAAAGTTGGCATCAGCATCAGGTCCATCTCTCAGCACCATTTCAAGTACTTTAGCTTTATCTTGATCTCTTCCATAAACAGCAGTTTCAGGTTGCACACTTGAAGTGGGTGGTGGTCTCTGCTGTCTAAGTGTTGATACCCCTCCAGCATTCACTTGCAAACCAAGATCAATCCTCTTACAGAGTTCTTCCAACCGGTTACTTATATCTTTGATCTGGGACCTCATATGAGCACTAAACTTGACAGCACTTGGACTCAAGTTACTTAAACGAGCTGGGATGAGTTTTCGTACCTTTCTAGTGCTAGTGCTGGTCTGATCACGTTGTTGCATCTTCAAATTCCTTGACAAAGCTTCGGTTGCAAGCTCATCAAGTATGTCCTCCACATCATAAGCCAAGTCTCGGAGATTGTCCAGCCACATCTTCACAGCTCTGTCAGTCAGTTGTTTCTCCTCTGCATCACCGAGCACTGCCTGAATCATATTCAGAGTTTGTTCCCACTTCTTGAGCTTTGAATGCAACCCCTCTTGATGCAGGAACTCCAGTAGCTCACGAGAAGCAAATCTGTCAAACAACACCTGAAGGAAAGCAGAGAGAAAGAGCTCTCCTACTGCCATGATTTTGTTTGTAGAAATCAAAGAAAAGAAAGAGATTTAATTGAGAGCAAGATTTTGTTTGTAGGAAGCAAAGAAAGAGAATTATGTGAGCAAGGGTTAGAGAGACTTGTTTGTAGAAAGCAAAGAAAGAGACTTGCTTTGTGTGTTTAGACTGACTTAATCACTTTTTGGTAGGATCTTGGTTCTTTCGTTCAAGGGAGAAGTATAATAATATGTGGACTCCACCACTAGTACAATAATTGAATTTGAATTATTACAACTTATGATGGGTCAATGGCGACCCACGAGTAATTTCTGATAGAGGTACAAAGAGAAATTTCCCAGAAGCAACCATGCCTAGCCTATTCGAATTACTGCCAAAAATTTCTTTGTATAATTGCACAAATCAAAAATTTCTTTCCATTGCAGGGACTCACCCAGTCACCCTTAGACCCATCTCTGCTCTTCTTGGTGAATCCTCCTCAAAGGCAGAATTCCGAATTCGAATGAACTGAACATGAGGATTCATATTTACTTGCTGTCATTCATGAATTTGTTTATGCAATTCAAGAGGCTTTGAGATAAAATAGATCCACATATTTAGAAATGCTTCAGCCACAAATATCTTTCTATATACAAATCATCAAACTATAAGATGAAAGAAAATACATTTTGTAATAGAGGATGGCAAGAACTGCCTTTTAAAACAAAAATCTAATACATTTGAACACGCAAGCTCCAATTTGGTTTTTCTTGTGTCCACCGATTTGGTTTTTGATTTTTTTTTTTAATTTTTTATATTTTAAATTTATTTAATAGCCATTAAAAATGGAAAAAATTATATTTGAGTCTAATGCCTTGTGCCACTTTCGTATTGGTCCGTCCCATCCCTTGTCAACTTTTTCTTTTGCTTTATTTTTTTTTTAACAATACTTTTTCTTTTGCTTTGTAAGTATTGAGGTTGGTTCAGAGTACGTTTGGAAGAGCTTCTCAAGTAAATCTTTTTGTGGTAGATCTTTTATAAATAGATTTTTTAGAGATAGAACTTTTAAATAAAAGTCGTTGGTCGTTTGATTGTCAATTAAAAAAGAGCTTTTTTAATGAGAGAATTACCAAAATACTCTAGCAAATATTAAATTATAGGGTTATATTGGAGATTTTAGTGTTATTAAAAAAACTCCAAAAGATCTACTTGGAAAAACTTTAAATTTGGGCTTCTCTAAGTAGACGTAAAACAGATTTTTTAATCATCTAAAAGCTCTACTGAGGGACAACCAAACGATACAAAAAAATAATTGAAAAGAGCTTTTTTAATTAAAAAGACTCTTTTAACTAGTGGACAAGCTCTTTCAAACAGACACTCAGTAGTTTAAACCCAATTTTATGGGTTCATATTGTAATATTTTAAAAAAAATATATTCTCGAATATTTTTTTAGTTGGTGACCATACATCACTAAATCTAATTGTTTATTTGAATACAAAATTTTAACATTAAATTTGAACAAACTAATATTACACTCTACCCATCTATGTAGAACGGATACGGATACAGATACGGGATATGGATACGGCACGATACGAGGATACGGTAAATCTTCAAAAACTAGGATACGGATACGGCAGGATACGTCAATTAAAATAATATATATTTATATTTAAAAAATAATAGTAATATATGAAAACATATTTGATAATTCATTCAAAATAAAAACATATTCAGAGTCCAAATAAAACATGTCATATAACTACATAAGTCATAATAATGTAACATATTACAAGATCCAAATAAAACATGTCACATAAGTCGAACATATTACAAAATTCAAATAAAACATACGTCACATAAGTCATAACATATTACAATATCCAAATATTACATAAAAAAAACTCATAAAACATATTTTAAATTCCTAATTAACTTCATTATCATCATTTATATTGTTAAAGGATTTAAATAATTCTGCCTTTAACTCTGGTTCATCAAGAGAAATGTTTGCAATCTCAAGTATCCCAGTATTCTCCATGTCAATGGAATCAAAACCAAAATTTCCTTATAATTTCATTTTGACTCCTAAAATTTTGAAATTATAATTTGACCCTGTTTTATACTAAAATAATTATAATATTGCCCTAAACGTATCCTCCAAGTATCCCCTAAGTATCCTCAAAGTATCCACCAAGTATCCCTCAAGTATTCTCTAGTCAAACTTGTGAAAAAGTCAACGGATACGTCATTTGACGTATCAGATACGTATCCTGGAGTATCCGGGGAGTATCTGAACTGGATACGAGTTCGATACGAGTTACCTCCACCAAATGGAGTATCCGTGCTTCCTAGCTACCCATTCTCGTAAATATATAACATGTGATATTATCTCAACATATTGACTTTTTAATGGTGGGCTGCTGCAAGCAAATTTTATACTAATTTTTTTTTTTTTTTTTTGGAGGCAAAAATTTTCTACTAAAATTATTTGTTTTCTTGACATGTGACCGAACACTCAATTTTCTCCTACTTTTTTTATTCGTTTTCTCGACATGGGAGTATGGGACCCTGCAGTGCATAAAAAAAAATAAAAAATTAGAAAATGATTTTAGTTTCGGAAACTTCCCTACCTTTTAAATTAGGCTAATTGGCACAGATACCCCCTGAACTATACCCGAATTTGCACCTTACCCCCTGAACTCTTGTAATTTGTCAATCGCTGAAGGAATTTGCCCCCTCACCAGGGGTAGATTCCTTCAGCGATTGCAAATTTACAAGAGTTCAGGGGGTTTAGTGCCGAAAAAAAAAGTTTATGGTGCACAGTGCAACTTTTTGAAGAGTTCAGGGGGCATCTGTGCCAATTAGCCTTTAAATTATATCACTTTTATTGACGAAAATTGTCCCTAATTTCTCAAGTAGATGTCTATCAGACGTATCAAATTTATTGAGAGAAAATTTCTAAACTAGTCTCCATATTTTTGTAAAATACCAATACATTCCCCTTTTGTTTGAAAATATATCATTTTAATCATTCATTCAATTTTTTTAGTTAAATTACACGGCCAATTGTATAAACTTTTACACAAGGGAGAATCGCAAATACCCCCCCGACTTTTAACCAAATGGCAAATCAAACCCTCTGGTTTGAACAATCAGCAAACAACCCCCTACCGTTAAGAACCCTTGCATTTTTTGCTGCATGTAGGGGGTTATTTGCTGATTTGTAGGGGGTTATTTGCTGATTGTTCAAATTTGTAGGGGGTTGTTTGCTGATTGTTCAAACCAGAGGGTTTGATTTGCCATTAGCTTAAAAGTCAGGGGGGTATTTGCGATTCTCCCTTTACACAAATAAAATTTAATGACAATTTTTTTTTTTTTAATGGATAAGATGTAAAAAAAAAAAAAAAAATGTTATTAATAATGTTCAAAATGGTCAAAACAAAATGAAACAATGCTTCAAGGATGTGAACAAAATAGAATATCAATTTCCCAGAATTATCAAGATATGGTAATTGCTAGTTTGCTACCATGCTATATAGACTATTTGAGTTGTTCAATTTGGGGTATTGAAACTTCATTTTGCAGTTAATTTTAGCTGGCAAGAAAAGCTTTGAATAATTGCACAAAATCACTCAATTTGGAATCTTTGCATTGTAGGCAGGGGCGGCTCAAGCTATAGGCAACTAAGGTAGTTGCCTAAGGCCCCACCTAAAATCAAGGCCCCATATTTTCATTTTCAAAAAATATGTATATATATCTTAACAATTAATATTCAATATTTTTCTTTCTATTTATTATTCAAAAAATATCTCTTTTTTACTTCTATATTACTGTTTATTCCTATTTTCAAGTAATAGATTCCTATTTTTAAGTAAATCACATTTAAGTGAACTTAAATACTCATTAATGTTTTTTTTTTCTTTCAAGTTTCAATGGTTATTTTTTATTATTCTTATATATTGTTAATAAAATCTATTGTTTTATATATTCTATATTCAATCAAGTCCTCCTATTGCAATTTGCAAATTGAAATCAAACCTACTGCAATCAAACTTTTTTTTTTTTTTTTTTGACGAAGGTTTGCAATCAAACTCTCTTACTATAGCTTCCTTCCGTGAAAATTTTGAATTCAAAAATTTAATAAACAATTTTGCATCCCAAAAAGCAAGAAAAATTAATTTTAAATAAACTGTTTTTACTATATATTTAATATATTTTGACATACACATCCAAGGCCTCATTTTATAATTTCGCCTAAGGCCCCGGATACCCTTGAGCCGCCCCTGATTGTAGGGACTCACCCTAACACCCATCTTTGCCATGATAAGCTGTGTTGTTTGTACTTAGTTAACTCTGGTTGGAACCGTACCTAGATTCGGGTGAAATTTACTTAATTTCTATTGCTGAGATGAATTATTTCTGGTAGAATCTGTGCCTCTGTGGGTTCTGCTGGTAGATTTTGTGTGTCAAATTATTTATGAGATGAATTAAAAAAAACTGGAGAGTGGAGGTGGTTAGAACAATGGAGGAGGGTGTGAAGCATTGAAGCCTCTGGCTTGAAGTCGGAGAAGAGAAGAGTGTCTCTAATTTCTAAACGAAGAAGATAGATTTGGTGGAGAAAGATTGCTTTTATTTTTGTTTAAACTTAGGACGGTTTCGTTAATAAGTTGTCGTTTAAAGTATAAAAAGGAAAAAAATAATTAAAGCAAATAATCTACACCGTCCAACAATTTAATACACACGTGTCATCGGATCCTCAAAAGTCAAAAGCTCAACACAGATCAGTAGAGAATGAGCTGAGCAGGGGATCCTTGTCCATTTCGATGATCCATTAAAAAAAATCATCCAAAAAAAAAATTCATTTCACACCCATGACCCACGTCCCTAACCCACCTTAAAATTTAAAATTTTATTATTTACTCACTACACCCTATATAATACTAAAACTAACCTTAAAAATTAGTCTCTTTAATTATATCACTTTTCTCTCTAAACCCATTATTTGTTATCTAAACAAACTTTTTTTTTTTTTTTTTCCATGGATTAAACAAAGAGTGATCAAGGCTGAAAAAACTAGGGCTTGTTGAATTAAAATGAGACACCGGCCAGGTGAAGAAATCAATCATCCTTATTGAATTACAAGCCTATAACTGAAGTCTCCATTTTCCTTTTTTGAAAAAAGAGTTGCATCCATAAATTCGCATCCATAAACTAGGCCTTGCAGACTATTTTTTTTTTTTTTTTTTGGGAAAAGCCAACAGAGGCGAACATCAATGCTGAAAAGTGATACAATTTCAATAAAGACCTATATAATAACCTTAATGAAATTATATCGATTTTTATGAATTTGGATCTGAATTTTTTTGTGGATGATAAGTTCATTGAAATCTACTTATAAATAAAATTTGAGAATTTTTTAAGTACTAAAAATATTTTTCTTGAATTTTCCTATATTTTGCCTATCTTCCGATGTCTTCATATTTAACAAAATCGGAAAAAAAAAAATAGTTGTAGTGCTTGAAAAATTTTCAACTTTTATTCATAGATACATTTCATTGAACTTATCATCCATAAAAAAAATTAAGATAAAAAATCATAAAAATCGATGCGATTTCATCAAGGTCCTTACCGAAATTAAAATAAGGGATCTCTTATGAGAGACTCACACTAAATATATATATATATATATATATAAATGTTCAAGTCAGTACATCCTAATATAACTTTGTGAGGATATTGAATGTGAGCTACTCGTTTTACATACTTTGACTCAAGTGTGTATGCACTTGTCAAAACTAGTGGCTTACATTCAATATCCTGATAAGGTTATATCAGGATGCACTGACCGGATCGGGACCGATATAGAAATAAAATTAGGAGTTTTTTTGAGAGTAACCTTGTTTTATTTTATTGGATGTCCTTTTTAGTAACTATTTTCTTGCCAACCTTGTCTTTCCTAAGAAAGTTAAAGGTCTTAACACTTAACCACCAAACAAGTTCATAAGTTCATAGCCATTTTATTAATAAAACTTTTCATTAAAATCTGCGGGTGTCGTGAAAACTTTTTGGTGGCAATAGAGACGCCCAAAAACAAAAGGACCACCGCCTTCCAACATAATTAGTGGGAAACCTTTTTTATTATTTATTATTTTATTTTTTTAGTACAAAGCCTCACTTGTTTATCATAACGTTAGTTGAAAGAGTGGGAATCTAATGACCAATATTACTATACTTTTATTCTTGAATTATGTTGAATTAAAATTGAAAAAAAAATATATATTGACGATATCGATACAAAAACAAATAACAAAAAAACAAGAGGAAATTGGTACTGGTCAGGAATTATATATGTTATTTGTACTCGATCTGCGTAGCATGTGGACTACATGAATAGGATGTTGGATGGAATTGTATTTTATAATTTAGGGTGGCTCTATCGCCGTCCACAAGTTCTCTTAACATGAATAGTATTTCAATACATTATTTTTTATTGTAATAAAAAAAAAACATTATTTATTATTAAAATATTCAATATATATATAATACCATAAATGTTCACGTCGGTGCGCATTGATATAACTTCGTCAGTGTGTACTGATATAACTTCATTAATGCGTTAGATGTGGACCATTAGATTTATATATTTTGACTCAAAGTGTATGCACTTGTCAAAACTTCTCCATAATCGGTGATCAACATGCATTGGTACTGATGTCGTTACATACTTATATCAGTGCGTACTGACCAGAACGGAACCGTATATCATACAATTATTTAAAATTAGTAATGTAACTAAAAAAAATAGTTACCTACTACACCCACTTTCTTAAAACCCCTAATATTTTATGAAGATATAAATAATCCAGATATTTTTCAACTACAATTAAAAACTTGAGAAACAAATCATTGATTGATCGAATGGGTTCTAAATACATAAGATAGTTTTGTCTCGTTTTTCATCTAAAAATCGTTTGTTGATTAAGAAGAGAAAAAAACTTAAATCTTTTTTCTTTGATTTTGTAAGGACCAATGAGTTTGGGTGAATCAACGGGTTCTATATGTATATATATGTTTGGCTCACTAACAATATTTTTATATTTTATGATCCACGAAAAAAAAAAATTCATCCAAAAAAAATTCATTTCACACACCCACCCTAAGTCCCTAACCCATGGTAGGAAATCTATCATCCCTATTGGATTATAAGCCTATAACTGTTGTCTCTATTTTTCTTTATGGAAAAAAAAAATTGCATCTATAAATTTATATAACTGTAGTCGTGTTTTTTTGAAAAGACAATAGAGGGATTAAAGACGAACATCAATGCTGAAAAGTGATAAAAATTCAATAAATATCAAAATATTGTGTGAATATTCAATGATGATTCAATCTTTATTTATGGTGGAATATTTTAATTTTGACTCAAACAAAATCCAAAGTCAAAATGAACCAATCGAAGCCATAACCGAACAATACGAGAAGTGATAAAAATCTGCATTGCTTCTTCGAGTTACCCTTCCACGGCTTCTCTCAAAAACATGTTCTAACTTCTAATACTCATGATGAATTCAACCCAAACTACGAATTTAGCTTTATGACTTACGATAAAATATTTGGAATTTTCATTAGAGTAACTTTTTTATAAATAAAAAAACAATAACTATGTACTTTTTAGTAATTTAGTATCGGACCATTTAGTAATAAAACTTTTCATCAAAATCTGGGTAATAGAGCCACCCAAAAACAATAGGACCACCAATTTCCTGCATAATCTGGGTAATAGCCCTTTTTTATTGTTTATTTTATTTTATTTTATCACAAAGCCTCACTTGTTTATAATAATGTTAGTTGGAAGATATGGGTGAGTGGGAATCTAATGATCAATATTACTATACTTTTATTCTTAATTTATGTTAAATTAAAATTGAAAAAAATAATAATAATGTATTGATAGTATCAATCCAAAAACAAAAACCAAAAAAACAAAAGGACCACCAACTTCCAACAAAATTAATGGCAGGAATTGTCTATGTTATATGTACTCTGTAGCATGTGGACTACATGACTAGGATGTTGGATGGAATTGTAAACTTGATTGTATTTTATAATTTAGGGTGGCTCTAGTGCTGGCAAAATGGGCCGGGCCCTAGTGGGCGGCCCGACCCATCAGCTTAATGGGCCAGGCCCAATCCTGTTAAGCTAGCAGGCCAAGCCGAGCCTAGGTGGCCAAATCGTGGGCCGGGCCTGGTAAGGCCCGCTAGGTCCGCGGGCCTTAAAAAATTGCAAAAAACAATTTTGGGAGCCTTAACAGGCTGGCCCACGAGTGGCCTGTTAGGGCCCACCATAATTCAAAAAAAAAAATTCTTTTCAAAATTTGAATTGAGGGGTGGCTTTTATAATTAACCAGGTGACCGCTAGGGGAGGAAAAAAAATATCCAAAACTTTTTAAAATCTTTTACAGTTTTGTTCCAATTATACCATAACCTAACATTTTCCTATAAATACCCCCATCACCCTCACCTCATTCTTTACATTTTCTATACTTCCCTAATCCTTACTCTCTTATTCTCTCTATTCTCTACAATCTCCAACATCTCTCACTCACTCTTTCAACTATTTTGTAATTTATTTTATTTATTTATTTAATATATTATTTATATACTATATACTATTATACTAATATACTATACACTATACATTATATATTATATATTTTCCACTCATGGATGACTTCTCCAGCATAACCATCGAAGAGAGTTCCGGTAGCAACCAGCCGGCGAGCTAATGTTATTGTAAATACTTAATTATTTTTTTTCGTTTGCCCCCTTTTTCCCTTACCAAGTTTTTATCCCATTAGGTTTTTCTTGGTAAGGTTTTTAACGAAGCAATCATGATTTATAATTTATACTTTTTACCACAAATTTAATACGAAATTATAAAAATATTATTCATCAAAAACTAATTAAGTGTTGTATGAAATGACAAATATTATATTTCATATTAAAATTATTACATTAATAATTACACAAAATTATTACAATGTATAAAAAAATAATATTATATAAAAAATGTTTTAAAAAAAATTGAAGCCCGTTGGGCTTGGCCCGTTAAGGCCTTAACAAGCCGGCCCATTAAAAGCACGTTAAGGGCCCACCCCGGCCTGTCCCATAACGAGCTTGGGCCCAGGCCGGGCTCACCCTTTCGCCTAACGGGCCGGCCCGTTAAGCGAAATGGGCCTAACGGGCCGGGCCGGCCCGTTTTGCCACCACTAGGTGGCTCTATTGCCATCCAAACAAGTTTCTTATTTTTTAGATATACCAAATACAATGGTGGCAACTCAAATCGAATGGGCGCTCAGTGCACTTACAAACAAGTTCTCTTTAACAAATGCATATTTTTACTATTAAAATGTTATATATCAAATTACTTAAGAGGACATAGCAATGTAACTAAAAAAATAGTTACCTTCTACACCCATAATACACCCACTTCATTAAAACCCCTAATATTCACGTAAATTAACATCATGCTTCAATAGGGTCCTTCTTTGATCAGGTCAGGTCCTTGAAAAAAAAAAAATTCAAGACCAAGACTATGTAACATTACATAACGGCACAAAAAATCAACATTACATGATAGCGGTCTTGAATTTTTTTCTGTTCAGGACTGACTTGATCACTAGAGAATTATCATGCTAAATATAAAAGAAAGAAAACAAGGTCATTGATTTGGTTGCTCTACTCAGTCTCAGCTGTCAATACCAAGGTTGTAGTAGAAAAGGTAACACCATATTCTACTTGGAAAGACCTTCCTCCTTCACAGTATCATTGAACATTTGCTGTTTCTCAAAGATATCTTAGTTTTTGTCCTAAATAAAAAGAGAAATAAGTTGAGTAGACATTTCTATCCAAGAGAGTGTTGGGGTTTTGTGAAGCCTGAAATAGCCTTGAGAATTTTTTCTCGGCATTTACAGCTAGCTAGGCAAGTGCCTACGCAGCGGTCCTACGTAGCAGTCAGCTCCAGAGGTTTTTCATGTTGAATTACTGCGACCCAGGCAAGTGCCTATGGGGCGGTCCTACGCAGTGGTCAACTCCAGAGAGTCACGTTGCACATACCGCTGGGTAGACACATGCCTAGGTGGCGGTCCTACGCAGTGGTAATGTAAGAAATTGCGCGAATCAGGAATGTTCACACGGAAAAGGAAAGAGTCCTTGTTAGGTTTTTGGCTTACCCTAGTGTTCCCATACAAATACTACATTATGTAAACCCTTAAATGTGTTAAGAAAAAAAGTGGGAGAGATATTGAGAGCAAATTGTAAAGAGACTTGAGAGAGACAAAGAGATTGTAATCAACTCAAAAAGTAGTGGATTGAGTGCGGTGCGCTCCGTGGATGTAGGCAAATTGCTGAACCACGTAAAATCTTTGGTGTCGTTCTTTATTCTTATTGCTTTCTTATTTGTGATTGTATGTTCCTGTGCTTTAGATTTGTGTGATACCCATTCTTTCTTGACAACAATTGGTATCAGAGCCCCAGGTTTGGGTAGGTTATTTTTCACATAAATCGAGGTTATCTCGAGGTCAACGATTTTATCGCAGGGATGGGATCTTAGAAAGATTCTCATAAGATTGAGAAATTCGATGGGACGAATTTCAGTTTCTGGAAGATGCAGATGGAGGATTATCTGTACTAGAAGGACCTGCATTGGCCGATAAAAGAGAAGCCGGCAACCATGACCGATGCTGGTAATATTAATATTTTAATATTTTGGTTTCTAAAATTTTAATATTTTCTAGAGAGTTGCTGGTAATATTAAAATTTTAATATTTTGGTTTTGGGTAAAGACTTGTTTTTTGTGGGCCGGGTTCCAACCCTACCCTCCTGCATAATATTCTTATTTGGGTTGGGTTTAAGCACTTTGAAATTATGAGGGCTTTTTGAGGGTTTGGGTCCCGTACAGGCTTGGGCCCTCAAATTGCCAACCCTAGCTGGTATTGTATCCATGTACTCTGTTAGTCTCGCAAGTGTTTATACTTAGAGATCAAAATTATGAAAGCAAATGTGTTGTAGGAAAAAGGAAGCTGCCATTAATGAATCAAAGTACTATGAAAACTGTTACAAAACACTTCAAACAACACAAATTGCATAGAATATTCAAACAACATTTTACATGCTTCCGTTGGGCAAGCTTTACATGAAAATCCTGTGTGTTTACTTGACTCTGAAAAGTCTGCTTTCTCAATTCTCTCTGAAAAGTTGGTGCAGCAAAGAAGAATGAAGAAGGAAGATGGCTCACTCTCACAACAATCGTATTATCCCAACTCAAAACGATCTGACAACGTGTTATCTCAGCATTACAGATGACAAGTTCCTCATCTGGGTTCGGCTGCAAACCGACCCAAGCCGAGCTTCACTGTTTTTTCTTCATATGAGAGGCAATAAACCTTGAAAACCATAACAATGGCTATAAAAGTAGACCCAAATTGATCCTACCCATATTTGACTCAAATGATATGGTAAGTAATTTGAGAAACCAGTGTCTCATGTGGTCTGTCCTAGGATAGATTGGGACTCTTGTATTCATTGATATTGCTAGGAATCACAGATCAAGGATTGGGGACACATTTGAAACATTGGTTGATGCATTTGTATTCTTGGACAAGATCAAGGATGGTTGTGTCAGCAAAACCAGACACAGGACGTAAGAATGAGGGCAGGCACTCTCAGCTCTCACTTCCCCCCGAGGTATGTAGGAGACATGAGAAAGTGAGATTTAGTGGAATGTGAATTTGATGGTGTTTCCTTTTTCATGAGCAAGTTCAAATAGAGTGCAAATGATGATTCCACTCCTTTATGAAAATCATTTTTGAAAGGTCTTAGATTGGATTTGACTATAAGTCTAACAAATATGCTTTGTACTAGCATCCTGCTACAAGATGTTGAACATCATCTTCAAAATTGTGATATTCCAAAAGTTTATACCAATCTAGGCAAGATATATAATAAAGGTTTGCTCAGCACAAAAACAAAATACCAATCAGGACCAAGTCATTGAATAAAAAAGATGGATCAATCAAGCTAAGATTTGATGTTCAAGGAAGTGTCATTAGAATATTTATCACTTATATCTCAAAGGTTTACATCAAGCATTCCAAATAATTTGGTCTTTGTGTTAAGAGAAGCTGCAAATGGGATAAGCAAACCTGCTTACAAAGTTTCTCAGGGCTCAAAAATACAAGCAATAATCTATAACAGAACAAAGATAAAATATTGGACCCAGTGAATCCAACAACTGAAAGGACGAGACTAAATATCTATAAAGCCTTTCAGTTTAAAAAATGTGTAGCACACTCTTGTCATCAAAGCGAAAAGAAAGTATTGGACTCTTATTATTCTTCACACGTATAACTAGTAACTTAAATTAAGCAAATAAAACAAATCAATTCGAAAAGCAAGAGTAGTCTTCCTACATTGGGATTCAGCTAGAAAACGAGAAAGGTTTTTGTCCTTAAATATACAAATCAATGGATAAACAACGAATTCAGCACAAATAATATCACATTTGTTTTTCTCTTCATATCGATAACATCACATAATCTTGAGGAAAATTAAAGTAGAAGTCTCTGAAATCTACTCATGTTAGTATTAATCTGAAACTTGATTTATGATATAACATTTACTTTTAAGGAGGAAAATGAACAAAACAAAAACTATGTGTCAACTATTCTATTCTTAATGCACTCAATATACATAAATAAAACAAAACATCAAATAAGCCACTCTTGTCATTAACACCGAAAGGACAAGACTAAATATCTATATATAATCCTAAAGCCTTTCGGTTTAAGAAATGTGTAGCACACTCTTGTCATCAAAGCAAAAAGAAAGTATTGGACTCTTATTATTCTTCACAAGTATAACTGGTAACTTAAAATAAGCAAATAAAACAAACCAATTCGAAAAGCGAGAGTAGTCTTCCTACATTAATGGGATTCAGCTAGCAAACGAGTAAGGTTTGTCCTAAAATATGCAAATCAATGGATAAACGAGGAGTACAGCACAAAAAATATCACATTTGTTTTTCTCTTCATATAGATTTTTTTTGAACAACTGAATTTATTGAAGCCAAAGGCAAGAGCAAACAACAGAAACAGGGCAGAGCCCAACACCAACAAACACCCAAGCCCCAAACCCAGAGGACAAAAACCAAGAAACACCAGCAACCAACAAGAAGCAACAGCAGAGCAAAAACCAAACGCACCAGAAAAACAGAAAGGAAAAAGAAAGCAAAACAGAACAATTACACCTCCCAAACAATGAAATCCCCATCCGAATTAGACCCTTTCCTAGCCAAAGAATCCGCGAAACAGTTGGTAGACCTAGGATTGTAAGCAATCTCCGTTCTGCCCAAGCAACTCAGCATCGACCGAGTTTCATAAATGAGGTTTATGTGCTTTAGACTCCCAAAATCTGCACTCTTGACCCAACTGACAGCCACCTTCGAGTCACTAATGACGGTGATCTCTTTATCGCTCAAGGCCAAAGAATTAGCACATAACGTCACAGCCTGATGAATTGCCATAATTTCTGCTGTGTTGGCATCGGCTATGCCAATATTCCTTGAGAAAGAGCCAAGAACCTTGCCTAAGTGATCCCGCAAAACTCCTCCAATGCCCGCAGCCCCCGGACTACCCCTAGCCGACCCATCCACATTGAACTTCAGGGCTCCAAAAGAAGGAGGGGACCAATCTCCCTTAAGAGCAGCCTTTACAGGTCTCGACACCACACACCTCTCAGCTAAGTTTTGCATCAGAACACTGACCGAATCAGAGCTGCCTTCTTTGTGGTACTTGAACCACCAAGCTAATATGATTTTAACCATGTCAACAGCTTGATCAACCCCCTGAACCGAGCTCCTGAAAACCACCTGATTTCTCGAATCCCAAATGGTCCACACAATGGCAAAGAAAAGCGTATTCCAAGCTCTTCTTTGTCTCAAGTTTGGGCAGAGACGAAACCAACCTAAAGCCCAATGAGGAAGGGACTGATTAGCACACGAAATCACTCCCCACCACGCCATCCCCTTCTGCCACAAATCAGACGCCCACTTGCAATGAAGGAAAAGGTGATCAACTGATTCAACATCACAACTGCACATGGGACAATCTTGAGATAGATTTGAGCTGAAACCAAACTTATTCAAAACTTGTCTCACCAAAATTCTGCCCCTCAGCAATTGCCAGGTGAAAATCTCAATCTTGCTAGGACAAATTCCTTTCCAGATGAAGGAGGAATCAGTCGTAACAGCCTCCAAGCCCAAGTCTTCCAGCTTTCTACGAAAGGAACGGACCGAAAAAATTCCTTTTGAACAAAAGGCCCACGCAATCTTATCCTCAAAGAGCTTGTGAGGACTGAATTGGTCAAGTCTATAAATAAAAGTGTTCCATTGGTCCTTCTCCCAATCGAACAAAGCTCTTCTTAAAAGCACATTCCATACCCAATTCTGGCCAATCCAGGAGCCAAACTCGTTCACTGACCCATATTTCTTAGAAGACAGCACAAAAATCCTTGGGAAAGCTCTCATAAGAGGCATCTCCTCACTACCTAATTCAGACCAAAAATCGACCCTCCTGCCATTACCAAGGATGTTTCTGAAACCCTCCTTAGCCACCTGCTCAGAGATAGACCCTGGGGCAGAAATGCTGTTGACAGCCTGAACAAAATTAGAGGCCACAGCCGAACCAGAACACCTCCAATTCCAGCTCAACGCCTCTTTCCGAATGCAGTACTTAGCGCAAATCACTCTCCTCCAAAGACTATCCTCCTCGTTCCCAAAACGCCAAACCCACTTAGCCAACAAACTCTTGTTTTTATCCTTCATTCTCCCAATTCCCAAACCACCATTATTCTTACTTCTACACATCGAGATCCAATCCACCGAATGAATTTTCTTTTTAAGAACCTCATCCCCCCAAAAAAAGGAGCGTTGAATTTTTTCCATTTTATTTGCCACCCCAATAGGCATATTAAACACGGACAAAAAATAAATCGGGATACTAGAGAGGACCGCTTTAATAAGAGCCAAGTGCCCACCTTTGCTCAAGAATTTTTTCTTCCACGGCACTAATCTAGAATCAACCCTATTTACAAGAGTATCCCAAAAAGATTTTAAACGGGGTTTCGCACCAAGAGGATACCCAAGATACGTTATAGGAAGCTTCACACTTTTACATCTAAAAGTCTCGGCCCACTCGGAAGAATTAGAAAACTTTTTCCCAACCTTAACAACTCACGATTTGTGGAAATTTATACGAAGGCCAGAAACCAATTCAAAACATCTTAGGATCCTTCTAGTGTTCCTAATATAGTGCAAGCAAGGTTTAAGGAAAAGAATGGTATCATCGGCAAATTGCAAATGGGTCAACTGTACCTCATTATCACCAAAGACCGCCCCTTTCAACAGACCCAACTCCATTGCTTTCCTCAGTAAACTACTTAAACCTTCACTAACAATATTAAATAAAAAGGGGGAAAGGGGATCACCTTGTCTTAATCCGCGTTGTAAACCAAATTCAGCCGTAGGACTGCCATTGACAAGGACTGAAAGTCTAGGAGTAGATATGCAATTAATCATCCACATCCTCCACCTATTACCGAAGCCCATCGTTTCCAACATAGAATCAAGAAACCCATGATCAACCGTGTCATACGCCTTTTCAAAATCGAGTTTGATTAAAAGGCCACCCTCCGAATCATTCCTCCACGAATGAATCACCTCTTCCGCAATGACGAAACTATCCGTAATTTGGCGTTTTGACACAAAAGCCATCTGAAAGTCTCCAATAACCGTATCCATGACAATTTTCAGTCTATTAGCCAGGATTTTAGACAAGATTTTGTACAGGGACCCCACCAAACTAATTGGCCTAAAGTCCTTCAAAGATTCGGGATTTCAGCACTTCGGAATGAGAGAAATGAATGTATTGTTCAAGTCTTTAACAATCGAACCATCCTTGTAGAACTCAATAATGTAATTCTTTTCTTCCACTTGTTGCTGAAAATCAGTCCATGCACTTGGTTGCAAAATGGATTTTCTAATGATAGGCTTGTATGCATGTGACTGGGTGCTCCTTTTCTAGCATCTTGGATCTGGTTCACCTCCTTTCCGCGGAATTTCAGTTATTATTCAGGACCAGGCACAAGCATTTCCTGGACTTGTACAGATATGATCAATTCATCTTTCTTGACGAGGTGGAGTACAAGCCCTTGAATTCCAAAGTCTTCTACAGATATACTTAAATGACAATGCACATTTCAATTCTTGTTGTTATGGGCTGCTGCAACACATTTACTGTGAAATGTCTTGTTCTTAAGAGGGCAATCAGAATTGATGTTGTAGTTGACAAATACTATCATGTATGAATGAAAATAGCTTGGTCTGATGTTATCTAACGTTTTTCTTTTTTGAACATCTGCAGCAGCTTATGATTATTTGATATTGTGGTACAACTTAGTTTGGTGCTCCTTGGTCCTGGAGGTGACTCACTTAAGTGAAGCTGCTATACATTTTCTCTGATAAATGTGTGGAGTTGTTGTTGGTCCTCAAAGGCCTTTTTGATGTACATTACTGATTAGACTGAGAAATGTACATACTTGAATAGCGCGAGCATGTGAGATACTTGTAGTCGCTCAATCTTGTCGTGACCAACAATGTGAGTATTGGCATGGACTCTAATCAATCTGCATTTGAGCTTTAGGAGCTTTTCTGTGTCTAACAACACCTCGAATTGTGAGTGTGTAAGCAGAGGACGATGCCAGCCTCTCTGCAGTGGTCACCTTCATTTGACACCGAACTTAAATGATTACTTCTGAAGGATTACAGCCATATTTTCTTGGGGTTGAATCTCAATAGAAATGCAAGTTTTATTACTTACTTATCTGTCATTAGATGGAATTTTCCGGTTGTTCTGTGCCAACCTTCTCATTGTTATCGTTGTTTCTTTCTTCATACAGTACTGGAATCCTATTTCCTCTGGTTTTGTCAAGGTTGCTGCCTTGTTTGGAAGAAGCCTGGCCAGTAATTTTGCAAGCTGCCGCATTGGATGCAGTTCCAATGAATTCTGACGGGATGGGATATTCCAGAACTGCTGCTGAAAACAATATCTGGATATAGCATGTCTACGGGCATGTCAGTAAGTCAAAAATGAGTAAATATTAGTTTCTTTGCTTTATTTCAGGAGAATGTAATTCTTTTCTTCCAATTTTGGCTGAAAATCAGTCCATGCGCTTGGTTGCAAAATGGATTTTCTAATGATAGGCTTGTTGTATGAGTGTGAATGGGGCTCCTTTTCTAGCATCTTGGATCTGGCTCACCTCCTTGCCATGGAATTTCAATTATTATTCAGGACCATGCCACAAGCATTTCGGTTTGGTACTCTTCCTGGTTTTAGATTTGGATCCCCTGAATTTCCTAGACTTCTACGTACATGATCAGTTCATCTTATTGATGAGGTGGAGTACAAGCCCTTAAATTTCGAAATCTTCTGCAAAGATGCTTAAATGACAATGCACGTTTCAATTCTTCATGTATGAAAGCACATAGCTTGGTATGATGTTATCTAATGTTTTTCTATTTTTGAACATCTGCAGCAGTTTATGATTATTTGATGTTGGGGTACAACTTAGTTAACGGAGATGACTCACTTAAGCGGAGCTGCTATTCGTCTACTCTGATGAATGTGTGGAGATGTTATTGGTCCCGAAAAGCCATTTTGATGCACATGACCAATTAGACCGCAAAATGTTCATGCTTGAATAACGCTAGCATGTGAGATACTTGCAGAGTTGCAGTTGCTCAATCCTGCCGAGACCAACAATGTGAGGATTGGTATGAACTCTAATCAATCTGCATTTGGGCTTTTGGATCTTTTTCGGTGTCTGACAACACCTCGCATTATGAGTGTGTAAGCAGAGGACGATGCCAGCCTCTCTGCAGTGGTCACCTTCTTTTGACACCGAACTTGAATGATTACTCCTGAAGGATTACAGCAATATTTTCTTGGGGTTGAATCTCCTTAGAAATGTAAGTTTTATTATTTACTAATCTGTTATAAGATGGAATTTTTCCAGTTGTTCTGTGCCAACCTTCTTATTGTTATCGTTGTTTCTTTCTTCATACAGTACTGGAATCCAATCACCCCTGGTTTTGTCGAGGTTGCTGCCTTGTTTGGAAGAAGCCTGGCCAGTAATTTTTCAAGCAGCCGCATTGGATGCAGTTCCAATGAATTCTGACGGGAAGGGATTTTCCAGAACTGCTGCTGAAAACAATATCTGGATATAGCATGTCTATGGGGATATCAATTTCTATGGGGATTTTTCTAAGCCTGTCTTATTTCAGGGACCGCAAACAAATGATATTCATTTGAATTCATATTAGCAGAGAATAATTGTTTGTTCATATAAAATTCCATCCTCTATAGTTACTGTGTAATCTGTTCAAATTAATTTCCTTGTAACAAAACCAATTGACATGGATAGTAGAATCCAAATTTCATTGTTCAAGTTCTCATATTCAAAATGAAGGCAGGCTCTGCAGAGTCCATTATCTCCAAAATCATGTTTAGTTTTCTGTATCAACTTTTTGCTTGAAAGAGTTTTAGTTTATTCTACGTTAATTTGCATCTCAAAGATTGGGTTATATTTTACAGAACTGTCCTGAAGATTTTTTCAAAGCTTTTCTTGGCAGCTAAAATTAACAACAAAATGAAGTTTCAACAGCCATATTTACCAAAATCCTTTTTAAAAAGCCAATCAACGCACAAAACAGGTTTCTGTTATGAGCAAGCAAAAATTTCCCAGTTTTTCTTTGCTTTTCCATCTCTTTCCCGCGCCCCAAACAGGTTGACATACTCACATACCTAGCCACGTCACCACTTATTTGATGACATGTCGAGAAACTTTTTAGTAACCATGCGATGATGTGTCACCACACATGTCCGGCCACATGACTACTTTAAACACTAAGAGCATCCCCAATAGGCCGAAATTGGGGACCTCCTTGACTATGTTTAGGGAGCCACGATCGGAAAGTGCTCAAATAAGCTCCCTATCCCGCTCCCTATTTTTAATTCCGGCCAAAGCCTCCCTAAATTTAGGGAGCCAAGACATCCTCTCTATTTTTCAATTCTCTCTCCTCAAATGAAATGGATGGTGAGGATGAGTCAACATCACTCATTTTTAATGGTTCAAATTCATTTTCCCTATTTTTTATTTAACTCAACTTCTTTTAATTTAAACATAAATAATTCATTTATTTTCCTCCATTTTATTCTTTTCCAACGGCTAGGCACTGCAAAATTCAATTATTATTTTTAACCTAAATTGCTAGTTTGCAACAGCTACGATCATGATTCTGTATTGATTTTATTTTTTGGCAGATGCAACGGCTCTTGTGTAGATGTGGAATGACTCTTTTTTTTTTCAATTTTTTTTTTATTAATACAATTGAACTACTTCAATTTTTATTACACTTTCAACTTTCAATAATATTTAAATTTATTTATAAATAATAATTTTTTAATTTAAAAATAAATAAATAATAATAGAAAGCCATTTTTAGGGAGGTTTGTTGGAGTCTTCACTCCTTATATGGAGAGCAATTTTGCTCACCCACCCTAACTGTGGGTAAGCATTACCCCCCACTCCAATGACTTACACGTGTCCCCAACTTAACTTTGGTTAACAACTTTTAACTTTTATTTTGGTTCTACCATTTTTACCCCTAAACTTAACCAAAGACAAGTTTGTGTCTTGTTCGTTGTCCCTTTTTTTTTTTTTTTTGACAAAGCAAACAGAAACACAGAACAAAGCAGAGGTAAGTCTGCCCTGATTGATCCAGCTGCTACACAAGAGGTAGTCTTCCAACCAAAAATTATCTTCAGAACAGCCCAGAGCATATTTTGTAAGATCATGTGCTGCTTGATCGTCTTTTTGGTCGTTATTGTTCTCGATCTTCTTCGTCTTCTCAATCTTCTTCGTCTTCTTTGTGGTTTCGTCTCCAAATACCACACACTAGGTTCACTTCTTCTTGTTCTGCATCATTGTTGGGGTTGGATCAGGTGTCAATCTATTGGGTGATTTTTGCTTGAAATAAAAAAGTTAGGTTTGATTAATTTAATAGATTGATTGGTTTTCATCGGTTTTTGATTGATTTGTGAAATTAGTTAGCTTTAATGGTTTGATTGATTTTTGATGAAATAAAAAAGTTAGGTTTGGATCAGGCGTTGATCTATTGGAATGTCGTCGGGGTTTTTTGTTGCTGTTTCTAACTTGTTAGTGGTTGGCCTGGGTGTTATGTTTTGCTTCCAATTCCTGTATTTTGTTTTGATTTGTTGTTGTTTTCATTTTGGGGCGTTTTTGTGCAGAGGTGTTGGCTCTGCTTTCTTTATCGGTTGGAGCCTTGCCTTCTTGCTTCATGTTTGTTAGCTTTTGCCATTTTTTCTTCAGAGTTTCTTTGGAATAAAGTTGGCCGTTCAAATAAAAGAGCCCTATTTTTGCCAGATTCAAATATGCATTTTGATATTTTCGGTAGTTTTGTTGTGAGAGTTTGCATTTGTTTGTGCTTGATTAAGTACACCGGGAGTCTTGGTTGTTCTGGATGCGTGTCTTGATGGAATTATATACAGAGATATCATACCAGAATATGTAGATTTCGCAAGAACCATCTACAAAGATGATTTAGGGGACGCGGTTAAACTACTTGAATGTTGGAGGTGAAGTGGCTGATTATCATATCTTCATTTGCTGACACTCTATTTCTAGTAGGCAGCACTTGTTTTCACTTATGACTTGTGACTTCTGATTACTGTTTTTACAAAGCGTCTTTGTTTCATGTGATTTCAGCCAAGGATAAGATTAGAATCTTCTCAATGAAATAATCCCCACCAAAATCTGTCAAGCTCATTTACTTTTACATTACAGATGTATATTCCATTCTTTAATCATCTAAGAATTGTAGTTTCATGTATAATCTATAATCATATAATATATGCTGATAATTACTTTTTTTTAAAAAAAAAATGTGCACCGGAATAAGTACAAACAATAATCTGCATCAAAAACAAGAGTAATATACCTGATTAACTAAACAATTGGACCAAAGTAGAAATACATCAACATGCAATTTGGACCAAAAGAGCTCCAAATGATTGAGCTAACAAGAATAATAGCAAATTTAGCTGTAACATGTGCTACACTATTACAATATTTAGAAATACGAATTTGATTCAACAATAGCAAGCTAACTTATGTTCATTACAAAGTTTGAAATAAACAAAACACAGATTTATGTTCCTTACAAAGTTTGAAACATACAAAACTCTATTGAACTAAGAGCACAAAAGAATCACATGGTTGCAACCACCTAATATGTTCTTTGCCCTTAAAAATTCAATTGACAAGCTGGTCATTGAGGTCTTGGTCCCTATCAAGTTGTGATAAAAAAATTTAGTTAATCTGCCAAATAAAAAAAAATTGCAATGGATCTTATATAAGGAAAAAAACAACACAAACCTGTGAATATGAGTAATGGTATGCTGATGGATGTTCAATTCGATACCCAAGTGGATGGTAAGGAATTCTTTGTTCGACAGGAACATTTGGAAATCCATTAGGATAATGTGTATATGGGTGGATTTGTTGAGGAATATTGCCTTCACCCACGGGAACAGTCGGAAATCCATTAACATAATGTGTACTCGGATGGTTTTGATAAAAAATGCCTTGACCTCCAGGAATAATTTGAAATATGTCAGAATAATGTGTACTCATGTTGTTTTGATTTGCTTGTCCAGATGATTCCTAAATATTAATACAGTATGAAGTACATCAGTTATATATAATTGGATTCGAATATATGGATATAAATTTGATGAGTCACTAACCTCATTTCCATGTGATTTTTTTTGAAGCTCATCCACATGTGGAGTTGGTTCCTCGCAATCTGTAGTAAATAAAAGTTATAAAAACAAAATAAACAACTATAAAATAAAAAATCAAACAAGATAAATTAATTGTATATATACACCAATACGTACCCTTTCTTTTAGATGACATTTTCTTATTTGAGTGTTTAGCTTCCAATGCAGTTTTCATTCTACCCTTACCTCGGCCTACAGACTTCTGAATTTTTGGGTCACACAACCTCATATTTTCACCATCATCATTCTCGTGATTGTGAGAATTAATATCATCATTTGTTCCAGCATGTTGTTGTTCAGAATTTTTAAGAGTTTCAACTTTTTCCTCTAATTTCAGCAATTCTGACTTCACAAAAGTGTATGATTGGTCATTCCTTGCACCTTTTACTATTATTCTCTGTGCAATATGAGATAATTCACTATATTGAACCATGGAAGATGAGTCCATATTACTTTTAAATGCTTCCATATCTATATCAAAATCAAGCCCATATGTAACATAATTGCTCCACCTCTTTAAATAATACTTAGATGGTAAACTTGAAAATTCTAACTCACGGAATAATTTCAATGCATGTGCACAAAGGATACCATCGAATTCAAACTTTCTACAACTACAACTTACTGACTGAGTAGAAGGGATATAAATGACTGACCGTTTTATTTCTCGAGTCTCTAAATTTCTGGTCAATAATTTCACAACTTTATATTTTTGTGTTTTCCCATCATCATTTTCAAATTCCAACCTCCAATCTACGAGTTTCTTCAACTCATCTTGGAAATAATTAAATATCTTCCTTGTATAAAACTTTGATGCTTCATTTTCCACATTCCAAGCACAAAATAAGTTACGCCTTGTTTGTATGGTGGCAGTTTCCACAAGCCTCTTCTTCTCTCTTCGATCTGCTACAGCTTTGTCATATTGCACAACAAACTCACGAAGAATAAGTTTTCTTTTAAAAAACTTTTTTAGAAACTTATTTATGCTTTCACTTCTCTGTGATGTTGTCATACCTGCACAAAAGTGAGACCGAGCATAGACCTGTGCCCATTTTTCACGCAATTTATATAAACCTTCCAGCCAAGTATTTTCCCCCAATCCGTATTCATCAAGTAAAGCTTGCCATTCTGATTCAAATTCTTCAACAGTTTCTGGGTTGTATACACATCTTTTGAAATCTTTTGAGAATGTTTTAAACTCATTAAAAACTTGACTCAATCTCTTTGCAGCATTCTGAAATATATGCCATAAGCAAAGGCGGTGATGAGAATTAGGTAACACTTCATTAATGGCTGCAGCAATTGCTTGAGCTTGATCTGTAAATATAGTTTCGGGTTCTTTTCCTTCCATGGCTTGTAAAAAAACAGTAAATAACCACTTACAAGCTTCAGTTGTCTCTCCATCTAACAAACCACATCCAAATAGTAAACTCTGACCATGATTAGTAACACCAACAATTGGAGCGCAAACCATGTTGTAATTGTTCGTTTTGAATGTAGTATCAAAGCATATTGCATCACCAAATAAAGCATAGTCTCTTCTTGACTTGCCATCACAAAAAAAGCAACCACATATTTCATTCTCATTATTTGTTCTAATCGCATAAAAGAAAGACTTATCAACGATTTGCTTTTGCTTAAAATATTCAAGTAAACACTGTGCATCACCTTTTTTAAGAAATTCGGCGCGCTTCCTCGCTATGAAATTATTGCAATCAGCTTTAATGAAATTCAAATGCTGAGACCCGCTTGCTTCTGTGGCCATGTATGAGAATATCTGTGAGGGTTGTAATCCAGCAGACTGCATTTGATTAATCAAACCAGCTTGCGAAGGTTGTATTTTTCGTTGTGATCTCAAAATATGTGAACTCGATGCTGGAACAAGATCATGAGTATGTTCAACAATGAATTTTGTCACAACATATTTCCCATCTTTGTTAATTTTGATCTCCATCTTTGCCTCACATTCAAATCTTCTTTCTTCTCTTTTTTTCTGTGGAGTTACTTTTTTACTATAAGAACCTTCACAAGAGCAAGTAAATAGTCTTTTTCGTATCACACCCTGTCTGCTTCTATTTAGTCTATGTTTTCTCACACTAAACCCAATACTTCTAGCATATGAATTGTAATATTGATATGCATCCTCATCATTATCAAAAGTCATACCAATTAATGGAGTCTCGCATGTCATTGCTTCATTGGTATCTCTTCCTTTTTCCTCAACATCATCCAAAATATTAACACTTCCGGAATCAGAATCTGAGTGCATATCATCATTACATTCTTCAATACTGTTTGAGTATTGAGTATTAAATTCATCTTCATGATTTTCCATTATATTGCAACAGTTCATGTACCTGTCATTTTTAATAATATTGACTTTATTTCATTTTGTTAAGAAAATAAAAAAAAACTATTCCAAATTTCACTTCAAAGAACAAAAACTAACTACTTTTTATTGATTTGGAACATGTTTTCCACCCAACAAACAATTAAATTAATCAGAGCATACTAAGGGGTTGTTTGTTTTTTTCCCAATAAGACTTATTACCTCTTATATCTTAAATTAAGATAAATCAGTTTGTTTGTTTTTTCAACTTATATCTTATTTTAAGATATATATGTCTTTTAGAAAAAGTAAAATTTTTTGACTTTTATCTTATTCAAAAAGTGATACAGTAGAGTTTTTTAATAAATTTCCACAAATGTCTTATAACAATTCATACATTTATGATTTTATCCGCACATAATAAAATACTAAAAATCAATTTTCCAAAAATTCTCAATTTTGAAGAAACCCTAACACAACCTAATCAATTTTATATTTGTAATAAATCATCTAAAATGAAAAAAACAAACATATCATAATATCTTAATTTATAAGACTTATCCATATATCTAATAAATTAAGGTCTTATAAGACTTTAGACAAAAAAACAAACAGCCCCTAACTTCACAAATCAATCAAACCAATGAATAATGATTAATCAAATTAATCAAAAAAAATTAATTTCATCTTTTTAAGTTTTTGTAATATTAGGAATCAAAGCAATGAAATGGACTGATTTAGAGCATATTTTCCACCCAACAAACAATTAAATTAATCAAAGCACACTAACATCACAAATCAATTACAAACCAATATTGAAAATCGGTTAATCAAATTAATTAAAAATACTTGATTTCATCTTAGGTTTTGTAATATCATGTATACTTTTTTTTTTTTTTTGAAAAGGCCCACGCCAAAACAACTGCAGCGACACAGTAATATCATGTATACTGACATGAATATTTGGTACAGTAAATAAAGCAAAAATTACATTATCAATAATATATTTAGTACAGTAAATAAAGCAAAAATTACATTATCAATAATATATATAGACGAAGGGGAATGAAGAATTGGATGGAAACAAAGAGTACCTGTGAAAAAGACAATAAAGAAAGCTGTCGACTCCAGCTGCTACTGCATCTTTTCGTCCTCTACTTTGTTCTTTTGTTTATTTTTTCTGAATATCCTTTTGTCTTTTGAGTTGTCCCTTTCTCTTTTCATTTACGAACAAGAAGACACAAACTTGTCTTTGGTTAAGTTTAGGGGTAAAAATGGTAGAACCAAAATAAAAGTTAAAAGTTGTTAACCAAAGTTAAGTTGGGGACACGTGTAAGTCATTGGAGTGGGGGGTAATGCTTACCCACAGTTAGGGTGGGTGAGCAAAATTGCTCTCCCTTAGTTATATGACTCCCTGTTCCTAAAAAGTACAATTGGCTCCCTAAATTTAAGGTAAAAATTGGGAGCCTGTTTGGAATGTTTAAAACGGCAAAAGTCATCTTTTTTCTCATTATTTCTAAACTACTTCAGATAATCAGACACCAACAAAAATGGCGAAAGCCGCGAAATTGATGCCTAGTCTAATAAGAAGCCATCAAAGCCTCTCCATTTCCAACATTTTTCAACACCACAAAACAAAACCCATCTCTCTTCACATCCAAACTGCACCCGGTTTCTCAAATCACAACCACCAGAAGCTGGGTCTCGGAGATGCGCAAGGGCGCCTTCGAAGACAACATTCGTAGAGAGATCCAATACGAGCTTCAACACTCCCCTTCTAATCAGGTTCACTTTATTATTGCTGTCTCTTTTGTAATTTTTAGCTTACGTTTGATATGTTAATTTGTGGGTGTGTTTTTATAATTTCATTTTCTCTCAATTGAGATTCTGGCTGGTGTTTGAATACAAAGTTTTCTTTTTTGTATTGTGCTCTGCAAATGACATTTTGTTCTTTTTCCGTGATATTTGTTTCAATACATTCTTTTTTTCAATGAGAGTCTGGTTGGTTGGTTGGTGAGATAATGTTTTTTATGTTTCTGAGAAAATGGAAAGGAGGAGGTTTGAGTTGATTGCTTCCGGTTGCAAGAAAATGAAACAAAAAATCCTAACAAAATTAATTGAGACTTGGCTGAGGTGAGATTTAGTTACTTTAACAGATCATTAGATTTTATTTCATGGGTCATTGAGTTTCCTTTGAAATTGAAATTGAATGATGCTGATTGATAACATGCAACTGATTCTTCAAATTCTCTCGGAAATCTTTGATCTCTTCTTTAGTTTGAAGAATTCTTTAAGCATTTGTTTCATATGTTAGATAGGTGTAAATATTTTAGCAATTTATTTTGTTTAATACTTTTTACTTCTTTTTTTTCAGCTTAATGAATTGGCAGGCTAATAGCAGAGCTCACTTATTTCTCCAATGTCCGGTTCCGTGTCCCCCTTTCATAACAGCCTTGATATGAAGAGACCAAAGACTATGGGGGTAATTGATCCTTATTGGTGGGGCTTTTGGAGCTTGAACATGTTAGCCCTCTCACCTCTGGGGGATTATTTTCAAATGGAGGAGTCAATATGAACAGATTATCATCCCGGTTTCAATCAGAAGTATGGATATAAAACATTAACATAACTGTTTTTCTATCAAATTTTACAGTTTTTTAAAAGCATTGTTGACTCAATATTTTACATTTCATTCTAACATAACTTTTGTTTGTAACATGTTATGGAATCTGACGGTTCTCCATTATGTGTACCAGTTTTTTGAACACTCAGTAGCTGACATACTTGGATGAGTACCTCACATCCTAGGTCTTGAGTGAGATATCATTCTTGTTTATGAGTGCTGAGACAAACAGGCATTTTGTATTCTGTGCTGACCTTTTAAAGTAATAAATTATTGTTTTTCAGTTAACCTTGCAAAAAGCATTTCATGAACTCAGCTAATAACAGTTTTAGTTTTCATAAAAATGTTTAGCTAGAGAGCTACTGAATCTGCTTTCAAATTTCCTTCAACCTGGGTGTTTAGTTTGTTAGTGTTGTTAGTTTCCAGATCAACTAATCAATTCTGCACTTTATTATTGGCTTTGGATTTGAAGCCCCTTGGATTTCATGGTCTAAAATATTTTGCCTAGGAATGCCAATGAGACGGATGCATGACAGAATAGTGTTGTTATTCCAAACTCAAATGTAACAGGGATTCTTTTCGGTTGTCCCCACCCCTTTCCCCACTTTGGACGGGATGGGCAATCTACTTTTTGTGGGGTGGATTTCCTATCTCCACCCCCACCCAACTACATTTTTTATCAACACAATTTTTATTATAAAACACAATTTATCGATCATTAAAAATATTAAATGTATGAGAATTTTCATACAATATATATATATATATATATATTCATACAATACTAAAGAAATTAAATAAACTCTCAATTCATATATTATATGATATTCTACCTACAAGTAACTAGCATAAGAGCATCTATTTTTGTCATGCATGGGAAAAGAAGTGCGATGTGTTAATTAGAGTTGTTTGCAAAATTGAAGCAGCATAATACTTTTTTTTTACTTTTAATATTTTAAATTATAATCATTTAAAATTAATGAATGTTATGTCTAAATATATAAATTGCTAAATTAAATTAAATTACTTATTTCAAAAGAAAAATATATATATATATTACTATTATATTGTAACAATGTAAATTACTACCGTTTTTGTAATATGCGTAACAAGTTCGCTCCATATTTGAAATCAAATTATTCTTTCAACAATATGCTCTATATCTTAAAACCTGTATAAATAGTACAACTTTATATCATATTTTTCTATAAGAAGAAATAACAAGTTACTCGAAATAATGAATCTTTGAGAATTTTACTTTAATTTTTAATTGGTGGAGAATCCCACCATATGAAATTCTAATACTCCAAATCCAAACAAGGGGGAAAAAGAAGTAGATGCAAGCATTGTGCTGAAATTACTCTCTCAGTTTCTTGGAATTTTTGGCAATTTAGTATTTTTGTCTCAATGAGTATTTTTAATATTAAATATTTTAAATATTTTTGTCTCAATTTAGTATTTTTGGTGTAGACCTTAGAAACTTTCTGGTTTGGGGTTTATTTGGAGTTGGACCTAACCCAAATTCATTTGGAACCCTAGAATTATGCAAATTGGACTGGCATTTGACTTGAAAAATAAGTTTGGGCCAAAGGCCCAATAAGGCCCAAAACTGAGGAATCTCAACAAAAATTCCCTATTCTGTTAACAAACATCAAAACCCAAGACATGCGGATCGTGTTCGGTTTTGGGCCACCACCGACTTGAACCCGAAAAACCCGCCCCTGTAGTGTCCACTGTCCAGTACTATTTGATGACATCTTTACTTTGGAAAAGTGTTTTGGCTACCAATCATGTGTTGGTGTGAGTGGTTCGGCGCTCTCATCCCTTAAGCAAGGTCGTGGGTTCAACCCCCCTTGTGAACGGAGCTACACATATTGGGAGCACTTTACCCCTTAGTGGGCCGACCCGGTGCGAGTCCGGATTAGTCAGGGTGTGGTCTGGGCTGATTGCACCGTATGGTGGATCTGCCCCACCCGGAAACCGGATGGTGTAAACCAAAAAAAAAAAGTGTTTTGGCTCCTGGACTGAGCAATATTTGTTTCATATGTTGGATACTTGTAATTCTTCTAGCAATTTATTTTGTTTTAATACTTTTTACTGTTTATTAATATATACCGATTTTTAATTATAATTTAACATTATAATGCAATATCTTTGGGTGTGACTATGTCCCTATTTTCTTTTCTAATAAA
The DNA here is from genome assembly GCA_954870605.1 of Acer campestre. Classification (NCBI taxonomy): domain Eukaryota; kingdom Viridiplantae; phylum Streptophyta; class Magnoliopsida; order Sapindales; family Sapindaceae; genus Acer; species Acer campestre. The sequence continues at coordinate 51,064,345 of OX940801.1, read as the reverse complement.
ATCAAATTTGTGATAAGCTTCTTGATTTGCTGTGTTTTTACATTATCGATCTACCGGCATTTTGTAATAATTTAATATTGTAGTAGGATATTGTTGGGCACGTCTTGGTGGAAGCTTGTGCAGGGTCCTGTGTTCTGATCAAGAGGGCATGGCAGCATTAAAAAGGGTAAAAATGAACCTTCTTTATATATTTTTAATGATTGTCAATGATTGCATGTTTCTGGATTTGGTCAAACCAAGAAGACTTGTCTATTTATTGTAAATTGATGAATAGAATATTCTTCATTTTCTTTTTTGTTTCATTTGATCATCAAAATTAATCTATGATCCTGTTTATATTTTAAGGATGAAATGATGAGAGGAAACCTGAGAATGATCAGCATTTGATGAAGGAGAACCCCAAATGCAAGTGTGTGAGATACATAAACCTGTGGTGAATAACCCTTTCCCTTGTGTTGAAACCTTTTTTTTTTTTTTTTTTTTTGGGTACCATCACCATCTATCTTTGATAGAATGTCTACTTAGCTTGTTTCTCTTTTTTGTTTAGGACAGAAGAGAAACAGCAACTATGAAAGCTCAACGATACTGTCCAGGAGAAAGGTCCTTCCATGTCGGATATGGTGGTTCCCTCTTCTACTACAGCCTTGGTATTGATAGCTGAGACTAAGGACTAAAGCAACCAAATCAGTGAGCTTTTAGAGCCTGTGTTGTTGTTGTTGTTGTCTGCAAGTAAACAGCATTTGCCATTCTGCAGGTCTTGCCATGCCAATGCCCTCAACCTGCCATCGATGCATAGGCACTATAATGTTCTGGTTCTAACTTGTTTATCATCTGATCCAAGGAGGTTTAATATCTTGTAGCAAAGGGATCAGACTTGAATGTGTGCACACGTGGACAAAAGCACACTCATAAACATGATATATATGGCCTCAAATTTAGCTTCATTTAAGCTGAATTTTTTTTGTTCTAGGACATGATGGTACTTAAATTAAGATGGTTTTTGGGTTTTGACTCTCCAAGCTAGGCTGAGCTTTAGAGGGCTTAAGAATATATATTTTGGATGAGATTTTTGAACTTTTGAAAGAGATAATCTCAACTGCAAAACCTCTGGCTCTATGCTCTCAATCATTTATAATTGTAAGGAAATAAAATTCAAACTTAACCTAGCTGAATTTTGAAAGATTCAGGATTGAAAACTGAGTTGGACCATTAATTGAGGTTTCTCTAGAAAGGAAAGTAATTGAAAAGTATCTCACATTGCTGCAGTGCAATTGACTATTCAGATATAGGTCAAATTTGTTCAATTTTATGTATTGATGTTTTCTATTTTCCAAACCATCTATTGAAAAGTATATGGATTAAGGATTTTCACTTTACCATTTGTAATGACTCTGCTTTATCATCTGTGTGCTGTTTTCTTGGTTTAACCTTGCAACCATCTAATTATTGCAGTGCTAGTGTATTTGGCGTCTCAGCGGAATCAATCAATGCAGTGCTCATATGACTCAAAAGGGAACAGTGTCCTGTTGCTAATGCAGGAGCGACTATACTTACAGGGTGGCCTGAGGGTATTATATGCTTAATGTTGATGATATTAGCTCAGATGCATACAGGCTGAGAACAGTGTGAGGAGCATGTAAGAGACCAGCTGAACAGAGGCATTGTACCGGAGACATTATTGAAGTCCATTGTTTGGCAGGCCTGGTTTCGAGAACTTTCTTCAGGAGTGCTAGATGGACTTTCGCATTGGATATTAAACCTCCTTAGACCAGAAGACGAACAAGTCAGAACCGGAACAAGTTTGATACCGTGATGGTCAAATCGTTTGGTACCTGAACAAGTTTGATACCGGAACAACTTTCTTCAGAGTTTTTCATTTCGCATAGTTCTAGATTGTCAAATCGTTAGTCCTCAGAAGATAACCAGAACTATGTTAATTATTCGCTTAATTCTATGTAAAGATAGCTAAGGAGGATATAATGTCGCATGGGAATATGTCACTTTCATGAGCAAATATTTATGTGCTTGACAAATCGGAAATGTGGTCAATGCATTGTAAACATAACAGACAGAAAATAGAGTTTCATATCTCGATGCTTCTGGGAAATTTCCCATCAGAAGTTCCAATGATTCAGATTCAAATTCAATAAGGGTTTTGAAGGTTTTGTTTTTGCCTCTCAGATGACGAAAAAACAGAGAACCCAGATACGGAAATTTGTTGAGAGAGTGATCATCCATCTTGTCAAGTGAGCAGATGATGACGTGTCCATATTTAATGCATTGACTGTGCACGTCACTACTTTTTCAAGTACAATGTGTTGACGTGTTCAGCCTCATCACCACTCATTTGATGACATATCATAAAACATTTTTAGAACATTTTAGTAACTATTTGATGACGTGTCTGTATAAATCAACAGCTTACTTTTGCTCACCTCTGGTTATAAAGTGATGACCTACCTAGACACGTCAACAAGAATTCGATTACGTGTCATGGCACGTCACTGTTATTTATTTTAAACAAAAAAACCAAGCGATCTGATCTGTGTCAAAAAGTCTTCACTTTTCTCGTTTTGTCTCCAACAAAAATGGCAAATGCGAAGTCTCTCCATCTCCAACTTGTTCAAAACCACAAAACGAGTGTAGAGAGATCCAATATGAGCTTGAACACTCCCATTCTAAACAGGTTCTTATTTCTTCAATAGTTGTGTTTTTATAATTTCATTTTCTCTCAAATCAGACTCTGGTTGGTGTTTGAATACAAAGTTTTCCTTTTTGTATTGAAAGAATAATATTTGATTGGGTGTTTTGAAGTGGGTCTTTGCAAATGACATTTTGTTCTGTTTCTGTCATATTTTGGGTAAAGTTGGTTGTGTTGATTCGAAATGGCGATTGCATGTATGTTTAATTGTTTTGTACATAAGATTTGAGTAAAAACCTCTCTCAAATCCTCTCTTTTGATTGAAATTCGATAGTTAGGGTTGGGGGTTTTTGATTTTGTGCCTAAAAGTGATGGACTTGACTTGATTGATGCTTGCATTTGCTATTCAATGTTAGATTAAGGTTTCTTAAATTCAAATGATGTTGGGTCATGTATTAATAGAAAGAAACAGTGGAACTTGTGACGAGATTCGAATTTTAAAGTGTTGTTGGTAAGCAATTTCGAGTTACATTGCTTTAATTTTGCATAATTGACAATGCAAGCTGTTTATAAGTTAAATTTACCCTTGCATGTGATGTATACGTAGAAATTAAGAATGCTTGTGGGTTTTAAATCTTTCGATTAAATGCAATGTGGGTGGAATATAGGATGTGTTAGAATGGAAACGAATTCTGGATTGCGCTGATCAGGCTTTAAGTGTGGGAAAACATTTTTGTTTATGTTTATTTGTTTTCCGTCTTTGATTTTTTGCATTTATGTTTTCAATGGGAAGCAAGTCAAGCTTTTGAATGAAGAAAAATTTTGAAACTTAGGATTGTCATTGGGATGTGCAGATAATTGAAAACAGAGTTACTATCTTTGTTGTTGAAGTTATCTTCTTCTTCTACTAGTTGATTCTTTAAACCATTACCTGCAAAAGGTAACCAGAAGAAAATATATGAACTGTGTCGAATGTTGATGTCTTCAATTTCTGATGCCTATGTACTAAAGTTACTTCATTTGATCGCTGCCACATTTGAGTTTCCTCATGATAATTCTGTTTTCCACTTTTGGCTGACAATCAATCTATGCACTTTGTTGCCTTATAGATTTACTCATGATAAACTGATATGCATGTTAATGACTGCTCCTTTTCTAGTATTTTGGATCTGGCTCATCTCTTTGCCATGGAATTTCAATTATTATTTGGGTCCATGCCACAAGCATTTCGGTTTGGTACTCTCCTGGTTTTAGATTTCTTATTGACGAGGTGGAGTACAAGCCTTTGAATTTCAAAGTCTTCTACAAATATGCTTAAATGACAATGCACGTTTCAATTCTTCTGTGTTGGGCTGCTGCACACATTTATTGTGAAATGTCTTATTCTTAAGAAGGCAATCAGAGTTGATGTTCTAGTTATAACAAATATTATCATGTATGAATGAGAATAGCTTGGTCTGATGTTATTTAACTTTTTTTCTTTTCCGAACATCTGCAGTAGCTTATGATCATTTGATGTTGTGGTACAACTTAGTTTGGTGCTCCTTGGTCCCGGAGATGACTCACATAAGCGGAGCTGCTATTTGTCTGCCCTGATATAAATGTGTGGAGCTTTTATTGATCATGAAAGGCCATTTTGATGTACATTACTGATCAGGCTGGAAATGTTCACGCTCGAATAGTCGAATAGCTTTTCAGTTTCTGACAACACCTCGAATTATGAGTTTGTAAGCAGAGGATGATGCCGGCCTCTCTGCAGTGGTCACCTTCATTTGAATGGTTATCTGCAAGAAATACAGATTCTACTAACTTGGTTACAATTGCTATGTGTATTTGTCTCTACTTCATTCAATTTTCTTCCTTCACTATTCAGCTTTTCAAGCAGAATGGACCATGCAAGATTGATTAATTAAAAGTTCTGTTAATTTGTATGAACACTTAAGTCAATGACAAGCAATGAGGTTTTTAGCTTGGAAGTGACTGGTCTCGATTATCGACTTTATATTCGTAGTTGATGTCGGCTTCTCTGCTGAGCTCTCCTTCATTTGACAATATGACTTGAATGGGACACTTGCAAGAATAAGATCATGGTGTTGGGTACAATACAACACATTCAAAATAAAAACCTGGATTCGGTTATGGATCGATTTAACCGAATACAGGTACGATTTAACTGAATACAGGTACGGTTCCTGTAAGGTCCAGTCCCAAAAATTTTCTCAAACACAAGATCCAACCCAATTAATTGTCCAGGTTCAGCCCGTGACAAAGTCCATCACAATTGAGATTTAAAAAAAAAAGAAAAAAAAAAGAATTGAAGCGGCAACCAGCTGCCAGGTGGAGTGCATGTGTGAGTGGTGGCAAGTATGGAATTGCCTGTGTGATTAGTGGAAAAAAAAAGAGGAAGGAATAAAATAAGAAAAGAAATAAATGAAACAATTGCAAGAGATAGTTGAGGACTTCGGCCAAAAAAAGAAAAGAAAATGAGGGACGAGAGTCGCTGAACAAAAGCAGAAAGAGAAGAAAAAATAAAAAAAAATAAAAAGAAGAAGCATGAGATCTAGTGTGTGTGCGCATGGCTGTCTACTTTGGAGCTCAAGCAATTTTATGATATTAATAAAAATCGAAGCCTTATATAAAATTATTATCATTAACATAATTTTTTTTTTTTAATAAATACTTCTTCATTTACCAATTACAATGTAATCCACATAAATTAAAACAAAAAAGATTTATCGTATCTAAAAACATAAAAAGAGAGAGCCAGAGAAGTTTTTGATTCATTTTTATTTATTTATTATTAAAATAGAACAACATAGAGACACTAAAAAAGCGAAATAGAGTAGGAAGCAATGTAAAGCAAACCAAACTTAGGAAAGACAGGCTCATTGATTCGTTTAGCACTTTAGTCTTAAGTCAAGGTTGTTGTTTTTAATTAATTTACTATTTGGTTTTGTTTTAAATAGTGTAGTGATATAGTCTCAGAATCACAATGACAAGTTTATTGAGCCTAAAGGGTTTTTTTTTTTTTTTTAAATTTTTAATTTTAATTGAATTAGTTTATTGGGCCGAAAAAGAAAATATATAAATAAAAACAGTAAAAGGTTCTGAATTGTGCCCTGTTTAAATATAAATATATTGGGTTCAGAGGCCTCAAAAAAGAAGAAGTAAATTGGGCCAGTTGGGGGCCTCAGCAAAATGCTGGGTTTGCTGCCCCCATGGGCTGGCCCTGGTCTTGTGATCGTATGTTCTACTCCCTATAAATATGTATATATATATATATTTTTTTTTTTTGAAAAGAAACTTTCATTAAACAAGAGAAGAATACAACCAAGCTTTGAGTCACCTCAAATTGTGAGTGTGTAAGCAGAGGACGATGCCAGCTTCTCTATAGTGGTCGCCCTTCATTTAACACCAAACTTGAATGGTTGTCTGCAAGAAATACAGATTCTACTAACTTGAATGGGGCTTTGGTTGGTTACAATTGCTTTGTGTATTTGTCTATACTTCATTCAATTTTCTTCCTTCACTATTCAGCTTTTCAAGCAGATTGGACCATGCAAGATTGATTAATTGTTACTTTGTATGAACATTTAAGTAAATGGCAAGCAATGATTTTTTTTTTTTAAGCTTGGATTTCTCCACCATTAATTACTGGTTCTGTTACTTTTTAAGTTAAGCAGTGACTGGTCTCGATATCTGTAGTTGATGCCAACATACTGGCCTTTCTGCTGAGCTCTCCTTCATTTGACACTATGACTTGAATGGTTACTTCCAGATAAGCAAAATTGGTTACTTTTGAAGGATTACAACCATATTTTCTTGGGCTTGAATCTCAATAAAAATGTAAGTTTTATTATTTACTAATCTGTAATTAGATGGAATTTTCCGGTTGTTCTGTGCCAACCTTCTTATTGTTATCGTTGTTTCTTTCTTCATACAGAACTGGAATCCTCTCACCTCTAGCTAGTAATTTTGCAAGCAGCTGCACCGGAAGGGATATTCCAGAACTGCTGCTGAAAACAATATCTGGATATAGCATGTCTATGGGGATTTTCTAAGCTTGTCTTATTTCAGTGACTGCTGTTGTCAATTCCAGAATTTAAGGGAATGCTTTTTACATGTTAGAATCCACTTTTATATAAACAAGGCTTTTGTAAACGAATTCTTAATCAATACATATAAGAGAGATATCTCTTTGAAAACTCCATTAATGGAGTCTCTTCAAGCTTTTCACTTTTATAGTTTCTCTCTCTGTCATTTTGTCGAACCCTTTAGCACTTCTATCAAACACTTTTCAGTGTTATCAAAAGGAAGGATACACGTATGAATTAATTAAGGAATTGATCCTTACCAAGTTTAGTTCTCTGAATCAACTTTTTGCTTTAAAAAAATCCTTTTTAAAAGCAAGTCAACGCACAAAACGGGTTTCTCTAATGAACAAGCAAAAATTTCCAGTTTTTCTTTGCTTTTCCATCTCTTTCCCGCGCCCCAAACAGGTTTTATTATTATTTTTCCTTGCTCCGACTCGAGAAGTTCCTCCACAGAGAAAGAGATAACCAGCGGAGGAAGAATAAGATGGTTTAAATATGCAGAGAAGAGGAAATGGTAGCATCATCGTTCATGCTTCGCGACTTTTCTGCTCAAACCAGGTTATGACGTCATTTAATGACATGTGTGGGCATGTCAATGCCTTTTCAGTTACCATTTGCTTAGCCACATCGCCACTCATTTAATGACATGTCGAGAAACATTTCAGTAACATGCGATGGTGTGTCACGTGACTGGACAAGTCACACATACGCGATGATGTGGCCGTACACGTCATTACTTATTTGGTTAAAATTCGATGACGTGTTCAGACACGTCAACACGTATTCGTGCCCTCACACATCACTACTTAAATCTCAAAAACGGCACCGATCTGTCAAAAGTCATCTCTTTTCTCATTATTTCTAGACTACTTCCAGATAATCCAGACACCAACAAAAATGGCGAAATCCGCGAAATTGATGCCAAGTCTTAGAAGAAGCCATCAAAGCCTCTCCATTTCCAACTTGTTCAACACCACTAAACAAAACCCATCTCTCTTTACATCGAAACTGCACCCGGTTTCTCAAATCACAACCACCGGAAGCTGCGTCACAGAGATGCTCAAGGTCGACTTCGAAGACAACATTCGTAGAGAGATCCAATACGAGCTTCAACACTCCCCTTCTATCAGGTTCTTATTTCTTCATTTTATTATTAATGTCTCTTTTGTCATTTTTTGCTTACTTTTGATATGTTTGTGGGTGTGTTTTTATAATTTCATTTTCTCTCAATTGAGATTCTGGCTGGTGTTTGAATACAAAGTTTTCTTTTTTGTATTGAAAGAATATTATTTGATTGGGTCTGTGTCTGAGCTCTGCAAATGACATTTTGTTCTTTTTCTGTGACATTTGTTTCCATATATTCTTTTCAATGAGAGTCCGGTTGGGTTGGTGAGATAATTTTTTATTTTTATTTTTTATGTTTCTGAGAAAATGCAAAGGAGGAGGTTTGAGTTGATTGCTTCCGTTTGCTGAGGAGAGATTTAGTTACTTTAACAGATCATTAGTTTCCTTTGAAATTGAAACTGAAATTGAATGATGCTGACTGATAACATTGAAGTGGCAAGTTGCTTTGTAGTTTTTGAGAACCGAAGTGATATAATCCATTATGTGCTCTACCTTTACCAATCATCTTGCTCGAGGTATGGTCCTGTATAAGACAATAATTCGGATGAAAAATGAGACAACAATTCAAAGTAAAAGTGAGTTTACTTACAGAAATTAAATTGAAGTGAAAAGAAGGAACACATAATACATCATGGAGAATAAGAGAAGGGGTTAGCATAACAGTACCAATATGTGATACAGGTGCAAGACTACCATCAGGAAGTTTTATAGTAGTAGAACAATTTGATGTAACAGATGAAAGAAGAGACACAGAACTCACAATATGATCAGTTGCCCCACTATCAATTATCCAATCGGTATTATGAGATGAGGAAAAACTCAAAGAAATACCTGAGAGGTTAGCGGTGGAAGGACTGCTACCTACTTGATTCGCCATGGCTTGAGGCTTAAGAAGACCAAGTAATTGTTGAACCTGTTCTGCTGTAAAAGGTGATGCAGTGGAGTTGCTATCAAAACTGGTGGATTCTCCATTAACAAATTTTTGTTGTGCTACTTGATTCACAATAGGTTGAGAAGCCACTCTATGAAAACGATGTCCAGGAGGATACCCATGGAGTTTGTAGCATTTGTCCATCGTGTGACCAACCCACCCACAGTGACCACAAGTAGGACGCTCCTTTTTCAGTCCCTTAGTGTTTTGTTTCCTTGCAAATTGGTTGTGGTGTTGAGCTGCCAGTGCTGTTGTGTCAAAACTTGGTTGTCCTGTTGCAATGACATTTCTTTGTCTCTCTTCTTGCAAGACAAGGGAATAAGCACGATTCACTGATGGAAGAGGATCCATTAGTAAAATCTGTCCACGGACTACAGCATATGAGTCATTTAGACCCATTAAAAATTGTATGAGTCGATGTTGTTGTTGATATTCTACAATTGCCTTGTTCGCAGTGCATGTGCAGATGGGAAAAGTTTGCAAATTTGAAAGTTCATCCCATAATGCCTTCAATCGCGTAAAATAAGCAATAACGGGTAGTTGATCTTGTTTTAAGGAGATGATATCTCTTTCAATTTGAAAAAGATGAGGAGCATTAAGTTGAGAAAAACGCTCCTTGAGGTCGGACCAAAGTTCAGATCCACAATCTGCATAAATAACACTGCTTGCTAACTCTTTAGAAAGAGAATTAAGGATCCAAGATTTTACCATGTTGTTGCAGCGATCCCATAGGTTGTAATTTGAATCTTTCGAGTCTGGTTTCTTGATCGAACCGTCAATGAACCCAACTTTATTTTTTGCGCTTAAAGCCATAATCATTGCTCTGCTCCAAGTCGAATAATTTTCACCGGTCAGATGTTGAGACACCAATATAGAACCTGGGTTGTCAGAGTGATGCAAATGATATGGATTGTTTGCATCTATAGCTCCAGCCATGGTGAAGAAAAAAAAAATTAGAACAAATGGACAATAAAATAGAGAAAGGATTGTTGGCAATGGATTGATTGCCACAACAAGAAATAGCCAACGGAATTGCGTGACTATGCGCAACAAGAGCGCTCTGATACCATATGACAAATGTTGAACCAGAAAAATGGTTTTGTGTATCTTTCATTATACTATTGAACAACTATATATACAAGCCTAAGTCAACTGCTATTAATACAAGAATCTGGAAGAAAAGGAAAGAAATAAAATTGAGATTGACAGGGGTAGAAGAATCAGGGGCAGAGAGATATTAGCTATAACATTCCTAATATAAAACAGAGAAATCAGCAACGGTAACCAAGCATTCCTAATAGACAGAGATTTGGTTGTTAATGGGTTGTGGGATGGTGGTGGTTTCTGATGGCCGCCAACGAGATCGTGGGATGGTGGTGGTGGTTCTGGATTTTGGTGGTTTTGGTTGTTGAATCTGATGGTGGCTATGGTGGATGATGTTGGGTTTGGTTTCGAATATGTTGTGGTTGGGTTTGGTTGTGAAGCTGTTTGTGAATTATTGTTTGGTTTGTAAACTATGGAATTTGGTGAAATTTCTGATGATGATGGTCGATGAACTCGATGAATTGGAACAGTGGAACTTGAGTTTTTTAATTTTATTTTTAATTTTATTTTTAATTTTAATTTAAGTTTGAGGTCATAAATGTATTTTCTCACTAACATCACATGCTCAAGGGCAAAAATGTCTTTTAACTTGAAGTTTAACTTTTTTAACTGAAAATCTAACGGTAAGGGGGAATATGACGAATACTTTGGATTTAGGGGGGAAAACGGCCATTAATCGAAATATAGGGGGGAGATTTACTAATAGGTCAAAATATAGGGGGGAAAATGATACATTCCCAAACAAAAACTATGTGTCAACTATTCTATTCTTAATGCTCTCCATATACACAAATAAAACAAAACATCAAATAAGCCATTTCTACAAAGCAACTAACCACTTCCAAACCCTTTGTTTTCAAGGTCTATCAGTTCTCCGGTACAACTACAAGGATTTTTTTACACCTATCTAACATATGAAACAAATGCTTAAAGAATTCTTCAAACTAAAGAAGAGATCAAAGATTTCCGAGAGAATTTGAAGAATCAGTTGCATGTTATCAATCAGCATCATTCAATTTCAATTTCAAAGAAGACTTTCCTGTAGAGAAAAAGATGAGAGAGAATATTAGAGAGAGAAACTCCACACAAGCTGAAGTTGACAACAGAAGAGACTTCAGAGATAATCTTTTCTCCATTTTCGTTGACAATCTCAACCTAAAGGTGGATTATGAATGTTTGTGGGGACTGTTCAAACCCTTTGGAAAGGTTAGAGATATCTTTCTTTCATCTAAGAAGGCGAGGAGGACTAGTAGGTTCGCTTTTGTTAGATTTGGGTCTCAAGAGGAGGCGTCCAAGGTGGCTTTGACCACAAACGGAATGCACGTTTATAGCTGGCCTATTTCGGTGAAAATGGCGGACAGAGGATGGAAAAACAGAGGAGTTAATCAGGCTAGACAATGGATGTCTCATAAGGAGAGTAATAGACAGCAAGGTGGGGATTTCCAGAGGAAGGAAGAAAAATCCAATCGATCTTTTGTGGAAGTTGTGAGGGGTTCTCACACGATGGGGGACAGGAAAGAAGAGAAGGAGAAGATGTTGACTATGACTTGGGATTTTGGGAAGAATGATAAGGCTTGGCTTAGTAGATGTGCTATAGGAACTCTTAAAGAGTTTAAGGAAATTTCGGTGGTAAACAATGGACTGTTCAAGAGAGATATTGTGTTCTCTGCAGCTTATTTAGGAGACAAGAGTGTGCTCTGGACCTTTGAATCAGAATATTTGAGAGATAAATTCATTTTCGACAGAGGGTTGTGGGGTGATTGTTTCAGTAGTATGGCAAGATGGTCGGAATTGATGATGGTGCAGACTCGAGTAACATGGATCAACTGTTGGGGCATTCCAATCTCTTGTTGGTCACCAGAATTTTTCTTGAAGCTAGGTTGGCAGATTGGGGAACCTTTGTGTGTGGAAGATAGGACAATAGATAGAATCGCTTTTGATAAAGGCAGAGTGTTAGTTCGCATTGCTCACCAGCACCAAGTTTTGGCTGAGGTGAAAATCACTGGTGGAAGTACACCATTTGTTGTTAAGATGGAAGAGGATAGGAATCCTGTGGATTTTGAATGGGTAGAGAAATTGCTGGCTCTGCACAAGGGTCAGCCAGTTGGTGATCGGAAACATATACCGGAAATGAATAATCTTCAAATTTGCTGGCCAAAGAAGGTGGTGGAGACTCCTGCCACGCCATCTTCCCGAGTTGGTAGACAGCAGGGCTACAAAGGAGCGAGTGGTAGGCAGAGTCAGAAGTCAGGCACGACATCCAAGTGTGGGCGGTTAGGTGTAGGCAAGCTGGAAAAGATAAGCAGAGGAGTGGTGGTCAGAAAAAGTCTCGATAAAGGCAAGAGGAAGTGCCTCAAAAATTCCAAAAGAAGACTTTTTATGCCCATGTGTAAAAATGGATCTCTGAACTTGGAAAAGAAAAAGGATAATGTCAGAGTAGGGGGGAGTAGCTCTGAGAACAGCACATCCTCGTCTGACAGTGAAGTGAGAAATAGAGTTTTTGTGGAGTCAACAACTGAGAAGGGTGGTTGTTCAAAATTCCCTACGTTGGAAACAATTGGGCAGACTGTGGGCAGGCCCAAGAAAGTCTCTTGGAATCTTTCGTCAGGCCCAGAGTGTTTAACTAGAGGGGGTGTGGCTTTATGTGTGGATTTAGGCCCACTTGAGGTAAGCCCAGTAGTGAGATTAGATGCAGGTAGGGGCTTAAAAAAACCCACTTCAGACTTGGGTCCGGTGGAGATTTCGACTGGAAGAGAGGCAGCTCTTGTGGAGGGAGATACAAGTGATGGAGAATCTAGTATGGAAGAGCTTTTCCAGGCAACTATTGCGGCTGAATTGAAAAATAGATTGGAGTTTGGGGAGAGCCCAAGCAGCGATAACTCGTCCCTTAAGGATGAAATGGTCAGAATTACAGTGGAAGAAGAGAGAAGACAGGCTGTTGTGGAAGTGGAAGGCAGTGAAGAGGAGTCTCTTCGGGCTATGACTGAGGCAGAGACAGTGAGGCAGCAACCTTGTGATGGGATTGGGGTTTCGGTCCAAGGGCAAAAACAGAGTGGCAGAGGTAAGACAAAGGGCTCCAGTTCTCATGGTATGAAAACTAGAAATTCGAAAAACAGAGGGGTCGAGGTTGAAGCAGGGGATGGGATGGGTCGACAGGCGATTGGTTTGATAGAGGATGAAGGTTCGAAAGTGATGGCTATTGGTTCGATGATTGGAATAGACTTTTCAGAAGTGGAAGAAGATGTCATGAACGAAATTGTGAGAAGAGAGGAGGAGGAGACAGCGAGATTTTCAGCCTTGAATGGTTAGTTGTTCTTCTGCTTTCTTTGCGTATGGTCTCTTCTTTTTTGATGTTAGCACTCTCATGGAATGTTAGGGGTCTAGGGAAAGTGGAAAAGTGTAAAGTGGTGAGGAACTTAGTGTTTCGTTTCAAGCCTATGGTTGTTTTTATTCAAGAGACTAAGTTGAAAGATTTTGATAGTGGGGTGATTAGAGCTCTTGGAGGTAACCTTCTGTCGAGAGGGGTTGGGGAGGGAGCTACCGGAGCTGCGGGTGGCTTGATAACCCTATGGAATGAGGAATTGTTTAGTGTTAAGGCTTGCATTAGTTCGAAGAGATGTATTTTAGTAATGGGGGAGATTTGTGGTATAAAGAGAGAGATGGTCTTCTGCAATTTATATGCTCCTAATGTGGAAGCCGAGAGGAAGGATCTTTGGGATTATGTGGTGGAGTTGCAAAATTCCTTTCCTATTCCTTGGTGTATAGGTGGAGATTTTAATTTCGTGCTTGACCCGAAGGAGAGAATTGGTAGAGGGATAGATATGGGTTCCATTCGGAACTTCAATGACTTTGTGCTAAGAGCAAAGGTTTTAGATATTCCTTTGATTGGTATGCCTTTCACGTGGTCAAATAATAGAATTGATGCTTCGTGGGCAAGATTGGACCGTTTTCTTGTCTCTCCAGAGTTATTGGGCTGGTTTCCAAACCTTTTGCAAAGGGGTCTCCCTCGGTCATTATCGGATCATAATGCTATTATCATTGGGGAGAAGGAAGTGGATTGGGGACCAAAACCATTTAGGTTTCTTAACAGCTGGCTGGAGGAAAAAGGTTTGATGAAGGAAGCAGTGAAGGGTTGGAGAGTGGGTAAGACGAAGGATGTGAGGGGTGGTGCTTTGGCTGCTCGTGTTAGAAATGCCAAAGGTAGTATGAAAAGGTGGCTTTCGGTGAATAAGAAGGTTGTGGTGGGCAGCAAAATTTTTGAGGAGAAGTTGGCTTTGGTAGTTGCGAGGGCGAAGGCGGAAGGGTGGAATGAGAGTCTTAGACAAGAACGAATAGTGCTTCTTTCGAATTTCTGGAAAGAACTTAGGAAGGAGGAGCAGCAGTGGAGACAAAGTTCTAGAGTGAGCTGGCTGAAGGAGGGAGATAGGAATTCCAAATTTTTTCATAGTATGGCTAGTGGGAGGAGGTTGAGAAACCGTTTGATGGAAATTTCTTTTGGTAATGGGAGGGTGTCGGATCCGATTCTAGTTAAGGATGGTATTGTGGATTTTTTCAAGAATCATTTTGCTAGGAGTAGTTGGTCTAGACCAAAGATCAATGGTATCCCGTTCAGACAAATTTCAGAGTCTGAGAGAGAGTTGTTGGAGGCCGATTTTAGCTCAGAGGAAGTTTGGGTTGCTGTTAACAATTGTGATGGGAACAAGGCTCCTGGTCCCGATGGCTTTAACTTGAACTTCGTTAAAGCTAATTGGGAAACCATTCAACCGGATTTCATGAGTTTTATTCAGGAATTTCATAGAGATGGGGCCATAGTTAAGGACCTTAACAAAACTTTTTTAGCTCTTATTCCCAAGTGTGCTCACCCGGAGACTATGAGTGATTTTAGACCTATTAGTCTGGTGAGTTCCATGTACAAGATCTTAGCTAAAGTTTTGGCAAATCGGTTGAAAGGTGTTATGGATTCGGTGATTGGAGAGAGTCAAATGGCTTTTGTCAAGAACCGGCAAATTATGGATAGTTATGTGATCGCCGAGGAGATTATTCACAGTTGGAGGAGGGATAAGGAGGGGGGTCTTTTGGTCAAGCTTGACTTCGAAAAAGCCTATGACTCGGTTGATCATTCTTTTCTGGACTGTGTGATGGAAGAAATGGGTTTCGGGCTGAGATGGAGAAAGTGGATGTTTTGGTGCATTTCCTCACCGGTGATTTCGGTGCTAGTTAATGGTAGTCCAACGGCCGAGTTTGGTTTGGAGAGAGGTTTACGGCAAGGGGATCCGCTATCCCCGTTTCTTTTTAATCTTGCAGTTGAGTGTCTTAGTGGGTGTATGAATAGAGCTAAGGAATTGGATTTGATTAAAGGTTTCAGCTGTGGTCAGGGGGCGATCCATGTGTCGCATCTTCAGTATGCGGACGACACAATTCTTTTCCTTCAACCAAGGGTGGAGTTTCTGGTTAATGCGAAGAGAATTCTGAGGTGTTTCGAGATGGTGTCGGGGCTATGGATCAATTTTCATAAGTCTTGTGTGGTTAGGATTGGTAATAATTGCTCAAGAGAGGGTAATTGGGAGTCGGTCTTTAAATGTAAGAGGGCTAACCTTCCAATATCTTATCTAGGATTTCCGCTTGGTGCTAAACCTAGGTCCAAAGTGTTCTGGGATCCGGTTTTGAGCCGTATTCAGAAGCGTTTGGCTCCGTGGAAGAGAAAATTCTTTAGCAAAGGGGGTAGGTTGGTGTTAATTAAGGCGGTCCTCTCTAGTATCCCAACTTATTATATGGCGGTCTATAAAGTTCCAGTGTCTGTGGCTAATGCGATAGAGAAGTTTCAAAGGAGTTTTTTTTTGGGGGATGGGGTTGAGAAGAGGAAAATTCATGCTATTGATTGGGGTACTATTTGCAATAGTAAGAGAGGTGGTGGTCTTGGGGTGGGGAGGGTGTTGGTGAAAAATAGGGGATTATTGCTCAAGTGGGTTTGGAGATTTGGGAAAGAGGAGGGGTCCTTATGGAAAAAAGTGATTTGTGCCAAATATGGGGAGAGGATTGATAGTCTCTTGTGGAATTGGCAACTGGGTAATAAGGCCTCGCCTTTTATGAAGGCGGTGGGTGACCTTTTTTCGGAGGGCTCTATTTCGGCTAACATTATTAATGAAGGCTTGAAGGTTGTGGTGGGCAATGGTTTAAAGGTGAATTTTTGGAAGGATGTGTGGTGCGGTGGATTGCCGCTTAAGGTTTTGTTTCCAAGGATTTTCGCTTTGTCTGTAAACAAAGAGGGTAAAATCTCGGAGTTTGGGGTTTGGGTTGGGGAGAGATGGGTTTGGGATATTCGCCTTAGGAGAGGAGTGTTTGACTGGGAAGTGGATGTTTGGGCTGCGTTTTGTACGAGTTTTGAGGGTGTTATTTTGCGTAGAGCTGTGACAGATTCTGTTGCATGGTCTTTTTGCCCGAAAGGTCAATTTTCTGTGAGTTCTTATTGCAGGTGCGTGGAGGAGCTGTCAGCTGTGGATGGTCCGGATTATGCCCCTATTTGGTGCTGTTTTTCCCCTCCGAAAGTGGAGATTTTCGTTTGGCAACTTCTCAGAGGAAGGGTAATGGTTCGGGAGACGTTGGTTAAGTTTGGAATCACTTTGATGGATGATGTGTTGTGTCCTTTATGTGGTCTGAAGGAGGAGACGGTGGACCACCTTTTTTTGCGATGCTCTTGGACTTGGGAAATATGGAAGACATGTTTGGGTTGGTGGTCTGTGCACTGCTGTGTGAATAATTATGTCAAGGACTGGTTTCGTGGTTGGTTTGGGTTGTGTCCAAATTCGAAGTTGGAAAGGGCATGGAAGACTCTTTTTTATGCGGTTGTCTAGACGGTGTAGGAGGCTCGTAATCAAGTGGTTTTCAAAGGTTCAGCAGCTGTCTTGGAGGTGTTCATCGACTTGGTGAGATTTCGGGTTGCTTGGTGGTTCAAACACCATGGGAAGGGCTCAACAGAGCCTATTACGGTTCTTATGCAAAATCTTGAATTTTGCTGCCTGGAGAACAAACCAAGGAAGGCTGGTAAGGCTGGTAAGGAATGTGCTTTGGTTCCTCCTTTGGGTGAATTTCTGAAGTTTAACGTTGATGGGTCATGTTGTGTGGAGAGAGGTAGGGCTGGAGTTGGTGGTATTTTACGTAATTCAAAGGGTGAGGTGCTGTGTTCTTTTTCGGCGTTTGTTGGTTCGGTGGAGGCGGCCACTGCTGAACTGCTGGCAATCCACAAGGCGTGTGTTATTTGCAGTTCTAATTCTTTGCTGCGTGGTCGTCGCATTCTTTTCGAAAGTGATTCCAAAGAGGTTGTCGCTTGGGTGAATAATGAGGAATTTGGTAACTTGCAGTGGGTTGATGTGATTTTTGATATTAGAACCATGTTGGTTCAGCTGAGTTGCTCGGTGGTTTGTTTTGCTCCTAGAGAGGCAAATTTGGTGGCTGATGCTTTGGCTAAGAAGGGGCGTCAGCTGGAAGGGGAGGAAGTGAGGTGGAGTGTTTCCTAAGGTTGGGGGGTTTTCTGCTGTTGGGTTTCTGGTGGGTGCTGCAGTCTGGCGTGTTTCTGGTGTGGCTGGTGTTTTTCTTGTGGCTTTGGCTTTGTGCTTCTTCTGTGTGTGGCTTTCTTGTTTTGTTTGCTGCTGTTGTGTCTGGTGCAGTTTTTGTTGTGTGTTGTTGTGCGTGTGTTGTGTCTTGCTGCGTTTTGTTGTGCGTTTGTTGTGTCTGGCACCAGTGTTGTTGTTTGGGTGGCCTGTGGGTGCCTCTGCTCTGTTCTTGGCCCTGCTTCTGGGCTGTTGCTTCTTAATAAAATTTCATTGTTTCAAAAAAAAAAAAAAAAAATTTCAATTTCAAAGAAAACTCAATGACCCATGAAATAAAATCTAATGATCTGTTAAAGTAACTAAATCTCACCTCAGCCAAGTCTCAATTAAATTTTGTTAGGATTTTTTGTTTCATTTTCTTGCAACCGGAAGCAATCAACTCAAACTTCCTCCTTTGCATTTTCTCAGAAACATAAAAAACATTATCTCACCAACCCAACCAACTTCAAAACACCCAATCAAATATTGTTCTTTCAATACAAAAAAAGAAAACTTTGTATTCAAACACCAACCAGAATCTCAATTGAGAGAAAATGAAATTATAAAAACACACCCACAAATTAATATATCAAAAGTAAGCAAAAAATTACAAAAGAGACGGTAATAATAAAGTGAAGAAATAAGAACCTGATTAGAGGGGGAGTGTTGAAGCTCGTATTGGATCTCTATTCGAATGTTGTCTGCGAAGGAGGGCTTGCGCATCTCCAAGACGCAGCTTCTGGTGGTTGTGATTTGAGAAACCGGGTGCAGTTTGGATGTAAAGAGAGATGAGTTTTGTGTAGTGGTGTTGAACAAGTTGGAAATGGAGAGGCTTTGATGGCTTCTTCTTAAACTAAGCATCAATTTCGCTGCTTTCGCCATTTTTGTTGGTGCTTGACTGTTTGGATTATCTGAAGTAGTTTAGAAATGAGAAAAGAGATGACGTTTTAGTTTTAACGGATCGGTGCCGTTTTAGAGTTTTAAGTAGTGACGAGGCCAGGCACTTCATCAAATACGTGTTGACGTGTCTGACCACATCATCACATAATAACTTAATAAGTAGTGATCTGTTCGGCCACATCATCACATATTTGGTGATTTGTCTAAACACATCATCTTTGTTTTACGACGTCGTCTACCATTTCCTCTTCTGCTTGTCTCAGATCCCACACAATCTGGGTAGGTTCCATCATGTCCCTCCTCGCCGGCACCGCCAAGGAGACCGCCGACAACCTCGGTATCTCCCCTTCCACTGGCGCCTCTTTTAGTTTATGAAGCCAAATATGTATGTGCAAATGATAAATGGTTCATTGAATTTGAATCATTGGGACTTACGAGAAATTTCTGATAGAGATTCATGTAAAAATATTTCCCAGAAGCATCAAGGTATAGACTATTTGAATTGGTCGTTTTGGGGTATTGAAACTTCATTTTGCTGTTAATTTTAGCCGTCAAGAAAGCTTTGAATCAATTTGGAATCTTTTACAGTGCAGGGACTCACCCTTACACCCATCTCTGCCATCATACGCTGTGGTGGTTGGGACCGTGCCGGATTCGGTTGATAAGTTGATAACCGAATCCAGGTCTGTATTTTGAATCAGTTGTACCAAACACCTGTATTTTGAATCCAGGTCTAATTCTTGCAAGTAACCGTTCAAGTCATAGTATCAAATGAAGGAGAGCTCAGCAGAGAGGCTAGCAAGAACTACAGATATCGAGACGATTATCAAGACCAGTCACTACTTAACTTGAAAAGTAACAGAACCTGTAATTAATGGTGGTGAAATCCATCGAAGTTACATAACTTGTAATGAATCAATCTTGCAAAGATTGAATGAAGTAGAGACAAATACACATAGCAATTGTAACCAAGCAAAGCACCACTCAAGTTGGTAGAATCTATATTTCTTGCAGATAACCATTCAAATGAAGGCATTCAAATGAAGGCGACCACTGCAGAGAGGCTGGCATTGTCCTCTGCTTACACACTCACAATTCGAGGTGTTGTTAGACATGGAAAAGCTCCAAAGGCCCACATTGTTGGTCACAATAGGATTGAGCAACTACAAGTATCTCACATGCTTACGCTATTCGATCATGAACATATCTCAGCCTCATCAGTAATGTACATCAAAATGGCCTTCGGGACCAATAACAGCTCCAGACATTTATCAGAGCAGACAAAAAGCAGCTCAGCTTAAGTGAGTCATCTCCATCCTCCAGGACCAAGGAGCACCAAACTAAGTTGTACCACAACATCAAATAATCATGAGCTGCTGCAGATGTTCAACAACGAAAAAAAGTTAGATAACATCAGACCAAGCTATGTTTATTCATAGTTTCATACATGATAATATTTGTCAGCTTGAACATTCAACTTTGGTTGCCCTCTTAAGAATAAAACATTTCACAATAAATGTGTTGCAGTAGCACAAAATAACAAGAATTGAAAGGTTCATTGTCAATCAAAGCATATCTGTACTACAACTCGTCAATAAGATGAACCGATCATATCTATAGAAGACCAAGAAATTCAGGGGATCCAAATCTAAAACCAGGAGACTACTAAACCGAAATGGTTGTGCCATGGCAAGGAGGTGAGCCAGATTGACTTGCCTATGGCAGCATCTAAAGAGCTTAGACCACTCTTAGATTAAAAATGGTTTACAATTTTAGAATTGAAAACCGTAAGAAATGAAAAGGGTAACAAGAATATTACATACATTAAACTAAAGCTATAAAAGTATAAAAGCAGGGTAGAATTTGCTTACCTATGGATGGAGAAGAAAGAACCTCATAAAGAAGACGTTTTTAGTAAAACTGCAAACATAGCCTCCTTTTAGGCATCGGAAGTTGAGTAAGTGTAGTGATATTCTGAAAGAAACCTGGACATGGCAGCAAAAAAAATTATGTAACTTGCATACATAGGCATCAGAAATTGAAAACATCAAAATTGAAGAGAGTTCACATATTTCAAAATTGAAGGTAAACCACTAGTCGCTTCACTTTCTGTATAAAAATCATACCTTGACAATGACATTGCTAGGAATCACAGATGGGGGACGCTGGAATTGGAGGCAACATTTGGATCAGAAGATAAAAAAGTTAGAACCGAAACTTTACAATGCCTGTGCATTGATGGCAGGTTGAGGCATTGCATGGCAAGACCTGCAGAATGGCAACTGCTGTTTACTAGAAGACAACAACACGCAAGCTCCAAAAGCTCACTGATTTGGTTGCTTTACTCCATAGTCTCAGCTCTATCCATACCAAGCTTGTTGTAGAAGAGGGAGCACCGAACCCGACATGGAAGGACCTTCCTCATGGACAGAATCATTGAACATTGCTAGCTTTCATAGTTGCTGTCTCTCATAGATATCCTAGTTTCTGTTCTAAACAAAAAGAGAAACAAATCAAGTAGACAAATCAAGATTCATTCAAATGCTCATCATATCCAGGTTTCCTCTCATCCTTTCTTCCTTGAAATATAAACAAGAACATAGATTAATTTTGACGATAAAGTGATACAAAAAAAGGAACTGAAGAATATTCTATTCATAAATTTACAATATACAGAGAAGTCTTCTTGGTCTCACCAAATCCAGAAACATACAAGCATGGACAATCATTAAAATAAAAAAAGAAGGTTCGTTTTTACCATTTTTACCATCCTTAATGCTGCCATGCCCTCTTCAGAACACAGCACTCTGCACAAGCTTCCACTCACTCTAGAGCCAAAGTGTGCCCTACAATGTCGTACTACAATGTTAAATTCTTACAAAATGCCGGTAGATCCATAATGTATGAGCACAAAAAGTCAAGAAGCTGATCACAAATTTGATTCTATTAGAATATAAAATTATTAACATAATCTAAGATATTTAAATTTGACATTAGTGACATAGTCACACCCCTCCAAATTCGAAAATCAAACTTCAAGACCATGGTACGCCCTACGCACTACAATGTTAAATTATTAAGAAAATGCGGTGTAAATGAAACTTTCCAGCATTCTGTTACATGAAAATTGTTATGTTGTTTGTTTTTTTTTTTTTTTTTTTTTTTTTTTCATTTTTTCACACACAAATTCTGTCATAATTGTCAATAGAAAATCTTTACTTCATAAGAAATTATGACATACTTCCTATCACAGCAGCAAGACGAATCCCACCGGACTTGTTTGTATGCCAGAACTAAATCAGAGCTTCATCATCTCACCTTTCATTACATCTTTCCTGCAATTAGTGAGCTCTTGCTATTAGCCTGTCAATATTCATAAAGGTGAAAAAACTAATTGAAGAATTACAAATATCAATCATAGGAAGCAAATGTCCAGGACCCGAAAGAATTCTTCAAACAAAAGATGAGATCAAAGAGTTCTGGAGAATTGCCAGTACTAGTTGCATAAAATGAAGTTAAACAATTATCGATTACCTGACCTCCTGGAAGCGTTTTCTAGTTATCATGCATTCATGCCCATCTTCTCACAGATCTTGCAACCATCTGCTTGAATATCTAAACACTAAAATAAGAAAAAGAAAATTACAGTCAAATTTCAGATACAAAGGATTATATTCGACTCAATTGAACAATACTAAATAAGTAAATGATGATTTTCAATTAAAGGCAGCTCGTTACTGCATGCTAACAGAAGATTAAAAACTAGCGAGTAAAAAATGTGTGATATGGTAAAGGATGTTATAACATTAAAATCTGAGCAATGGTTGGTGTGTTAGAAATTTGATTGACCTGGTATAAATTATAAAGATTGAATGGGGTGTTTCTCTGATTTTTCTCTCTTTCTTTGTTGTTCCTTAGATGAGATTGAGTTCATTCTTCTTCCTCTATGGATTGTAGATGAGTTTGTTGTCTATGCAAACGAGAGGGATGTAGGCTATCTTGGACCACAACCGTCCTTTATCCCTTTTGCACTGCTTTTTCAGCAAAGGACAACCCCTAATACGTAATTCCGAAAGCGAGGATGGCAGGCCTACATCTGGAAAGGATGTGAGATTTGAACAATCATAGATATACAGAGATGCAAGGGAGGTGAGGTTTTGAAAACCATTGGGAAACAGGTATTTTAATTTTGGGAAATTTATAATACGCAAACCTATAAGGGAAGGGGGCAACATCATTCCGATCTCTTCCTGTGGGAAAGACTCTGCTTCCGGACATCCATCGATTATGAGGAATACAAGAGAGGTGAGGTTGTGCAACCCCCACTCAACCAGTGGCTTATATATATTGAAACCTTCAATGTAAAGAGATGTTAGGTTGGTGGAAAAACCTTCTTGTGGAAAGGATGTGATACTTGGACATCGTTTAATGGCTAAGGATTGGAGTGAGTTGATGGTGAGCAAGTAATTGGGTAGGGCTCTGAGTTTCTCACAGTCATCAATATCAAGATATTTTAATTTGGTTTTGGGAAGCCCTCTTTCAGGGAAGGAAACAAAACTTGGGCAATCATATAGAGTGAAGTGACTTAGATGGATAAGATTGTGTAGGCCTATGGGTAGAGATTTAAGATTTTCACAAGACCAGAATTGTATATATCTAAGAGACGTGTTGTTAAGAAACCTCTCTGCTATAGATTCCAGCTTTGGGCATTTTTCAATATTGATCACTTCAAGTGCCTCGGGCAACTGGTCTCGTGGTGATAAGATCGTGAGCTCCAAGCAATCCTTAACCTCAAGGTGTTTGAGTGAAGCAGGAAACTGTCCTTTCGAAAATATGCATGTGAGAGACGAGCACTGGAAGATAGACAACTTTTCAAGAAAAGATAAGTTGCTGTTGTTGATATTCTCCATTTGAATTACTGAAGAAGAAGACAAAGAAGTACAAGTATTCTCTTTGCCATCCACCAAACACTGCAACTTCTCGCAATTTTCTATTTTGAGCTGTTTCAAAGAAGAAGGTAAATGGTCTATTACAATAAATGTAATAGAATGACAATCTTTAATCTCCAAGCATTGAAGATGTGCAATGTTGTGCTTTATTCCCTCAGATAAGGATGTCAGAGCATTACAACCTTCAATACAAAGCTCTCTAAGGGAGGTGAAGCTATGAAACCCTTTTGGTGGCTGCTCAACACAAATCTCATTCTGCCATAAATAAATCAGTGCTTCACAACCTTTAATCTTTAAATGTTCTACTTTCTGGAACCCTTGCCTTAACCAATTCCCGAATTCTGAAAAATGTGAAAGTGCCATAGACTTCAATGACTCGTAGTCCATCACACTGCTGCATGTCATACCTTTGCATCCATCTATTTCTAACTCACAAAGCATTGGAAGACTTGAAAATGAAACTACCAAATGCTGACATTCACGAACTACAAGTTTCTCCAGTGAAGGAAGATGGTTAGGTAGTCTTCCAGAGAGCTTTGAGCATTTTACAATGGAAAGCTCTCGGAGACAAGGAAATCTCGCAACATGCTGCTCATCTTCATCCATAGGATTCCAACACTCCCATTCTTGTAAATCCTCAAAACAAAGAATCTCCAACGATTGGAAAGAGCAACTCCCTCCATAAATCTCAGAACCTATGCCTTTTAAATTCCACATTCCTTTGATGGTGAGGTCTGTAAGTGAGCTCAATAGCCCAAGTGATGGCAAGGAAGTGCATTTTTGACAATTTTCCAATCTTAGCACCATCATATTGGAGAATGATGGATCACCAACCCAAGATGGAAACCTACTGCCACCATAGAATTTGACAGAGAGCTCTCTAAGATTTTTATGAGGTCGAAGCATGCCAAGTACATTTTCTTCTGCTTCCTCACTCCGTGAGTCGTCAAATTGAGACCCCCACTCGAAATGCAACACTTTTAGGCCATTCTTATCCCCTAATATCGCATCTCTTGTGTCCAGAGAATAAGGAGAATTTTCTAATCTTGAAATACGAAGTTCTCCACTTAAAAACTTTAAATACTTCAAATCTTTCAGATCACATCCACTATTTTTGCCTACAATAAAATTAGACAATGTACGAAGATTTTTCAAATCATTCATCCCTACTGGCATCTCTTCCAAGCTTACACCTATGATATCAAGATGACGTAGATTAATCAAATTCCTCATATTATAAGGCAACTTCTTGATGCGTATACAATCTCTTAATAGCAAAGTTTGCAAGTTAATAAGCAAGCTTGTTGATTTAGGTAGACTAGTGATCATAGTGCCAGAAAGATTGAGATACCTTAGATGCCTTAAATCTCCTATTGAATTGGGTAGCTCGGTAATATAATATTTTCTCAAAGACAATGCTCTAAGTTTTTTTAATTTTGGCAGCAAGTTCAAAACCACATAACTAGTTATATAGATATTATTACTGCAATACCATTCATACATATGCCCAATGAAAATCGGTAACGGTAAAAATGTTCTTATAAGCTCAACTCTATGAAACACCTCAAATTTATCTTTGCCATCTGTGATCCCACAAATATAAGAAGAATGGCGAGACCTTTCTAATCTCTTTGATTGCATATTGAGCTTCAAGGAACTCTCCAATCTAAAACTTGCGTCTCCAGAAACCAATTGTGCTAAATCGTTGACAAGGTCATGCATACCAAATTTAGTATCATTGCCAATTGATCGTTGGAATACTGACCTTGACAATAGATCGCGAAAATACTCGCTGCCTAAATCTTCCAGCTGTTTGTCGTCTTCTGAAGGTTCAATCAGACCTTCTGCCATCCATAACAGGACAATTTCATTCTCTTCGAATTCATAATCCTTTGGAAGGATTGCACAAAAAGCGAAGCATCTCTTCAGATGTGATGGAAGATGATGATAACTTAATCTTAAGACAGGGAGAACACCATTTTCATCGGACAAATCCCATATTTGGCTGTTCAATATATGCTCCCAATCTGATCTTGGCTTACAACGAAGAAGGCCACCAAGAGTCAATGCTGCCAGGGGCAAACCTCTGCACTTCTCAACAACTTTCATACGAGTTGATTCCAAATTCTGATGTGCACCAACAACCTCACTCTCCAAGGCATGCTTCTTGAACACAGACCAGCAATCATCATCAGACAAAAGTTCTAACTTATAAAGATCAATGTCTCGTCCCACTGTCAATGCAACATCATCAAGACGTGTCGTCACAACCATCTTACTTCCCTTTGCTCCACCTAAAAAGGGAGATTTTAAGATTTCCCACGAGCCATAGTCTTTATTCCAAACATCATCCAAGACTAGCAAGAACTTTTTCTCAGCTACTTGATTTTTCAGTTGAACCTGCACTTCATTCAAGCTATTAAGGTTGCAAGGAGAGCGTGTGATTGACTCGAGAATTACTTTTGAGATTCCTAGTACATCAAACTCATCAGAAACACAAACCCATATTCTTGGGTTGAAATCTTCCATTGCCTTGTCATTATACACCTCCCGCGCCAGTGTTGTTTTACCAACTCCTCCCATGGCAACAATGGATATCACACGAAATTTGGAATCAGCATCAGGTCCATCTCTCAGCACCATTTCAAGTACTTTAGCTTTATCTTGATCTCTTCCATAAACAGCAGGTTCAGGTTGCACACTTGAAGTGGGTGAACGTCTTTGCTGTCTAGCTATTGATACGCCTCCAGCATTCACTTGCAAACCAAGATCAATCCTCTGCTTACAGAGTTCTTCCAACCGACCACTCATATCTTTGATTTGGGACCTCATATGAGCACTAAACTTGACAGCACTTGGACTCAAGTTACTTAAACGAGCTGGGATGAGTTTTCGTACCTTGCTCGTGCTAGTGCTGGCCTGATCACGTTGTTGCATCTTCAACTTCCTGGACAAAGCTTCGGTTGCAAACTCATCAAGTACGTCCTCCGCATCATAAGCCAAGTCTCGGAGATCGTCCAGCCACATATTCACAGCCATGTCAGTCAGTTGTTTCTCCTCTGCATCGCCGAGCACTGCCTGAACCGTCTTCAGAGTTTGCTCCCACTTCTTGAGCTTTGAATGCAACCCCTCTTGACGCAGAAACTCCAGTAGCTCACGAGATGCCAATTTGTGGAACAACACCTGAATGAAAGCAGAGAGAAAGAGCTCTCCTACTGCCATGATTTTGTTTGTAGAAAGCAAAGAAAGAGATTTGATTGAGAGCAAGAAATTGTTTGTAGAAATCAAAGAAAGAGAAGTATGTGAGCAAGGATAAGAAAGACTTGTTTGTAGAAAGCAAAAAAGTAGACTTGCTTTGTGTGTTCAGACTTACTTTTTGACTTACTTTTTAGAAAGATAAATTAATCAATGGCTACCACCAACCCATGAGTAATTTCTGATAGAGGTAGAGATGAGAAATTTCCCAGAAGCAACCAGCCTAGACTATTCAAATTACTGAATTTGGTTTATTTAAACTTTATTTGCTATGCCAAAAATTTCTTTGTATAATTGCACAAATCAATCAATATGGAATCTTTCGATTGCAGGGACTCACCCTTACACCCATCTCTGCTCTTCTTGATGAATGAATTAATCCTTCTCAAATGTGTACGTCTGAATTCGAATGATCTGAACCCGAGGATTCATGAATTTGTTTATGCAATTCAAGAGGCTTAGAGATAATATAGATCCACATATTTAGAAATGCTTCAGCCACAAATATGTACAAAATGAAAACAAATACATTTTGCAATAGAGGATGGCAAGAACTGCCTTTTAAAACAAAAATCTAAACCAAGTACAAATAACACTCCAACCCAAACCACCAGCATTAAGGTAAACCACCTGTCTTCACTTTAAGTATAAAAACCATACCTTAAACTACCTCGCATTAAAATATCCACACCATTGATAGTTTATCAAAACTCTCATTACAAGTTTATAATAATATGGCCTAATAATAATAATAATAATAATACAAGAACGGCATTAGAGAGACAATGTCTGACTCAACTCCCTAAATCAACATTATAAATGCAAACTCGGATGAACTCAACTGAATCACTTACTACACGATACTGTCATTTAAAACTCTCCAGAACACAAGATAATAAGACAATTGATATAGAAACAAGTTAGAACTGGCACATTATAGTGCCAGTGCCCCGATTGCAGTTGGAAGCACTGTCTGACACAGGCACAGCAACACCTGTGGACTGTGGTAGGAAAACTGCTGTTTACTAGCAGACACTTGAACACGCAAGCTCCAAAAGCCGCACGCATAAGGATCAATTACCCCCTAGTCTTTGCTCTCTTCATACCAAGGCTGTTATGGAAGGGGGACACGGAACCAGACATGGGAGAACCTTCCTCGCGCAGTGTACCATTGAGCATTGCTAGCTCTCTTAGTTGTTGTTTCTTGTAGAAATCATGGGTTTCATCCTAAACAAGAGAGACAGAAATAAGTCAGACAGACTACCAAAGAAAGAAAAAGAACCATCGCAGAGACTGTAGAAGGAATAAGGTTGCTCACCACAGGCTTCAGCAAATCTTCGAGAATCTCACGAGCTTGCATTAGGCGAGCATCAATTATTTCAACCGGCAGTTCTGCCTCAACAAGGATATGGAGAGGTTCATTCAGATGCTCATATCCAGGCTTTCCTCTCATCATGTCCTCCTTAAAAATAAAAAGCAAGAATACAAATAAATAAGGGAAAAAAAAAAAAAAAGAGAAACATTGACTTCCCAATTTACAATGAGTTGTAGACGACTTTAAAGTCATACAAGAATGCAAATACAAGTTTTTAATAGATTATGCACATAAATTTAAATTCAGTTCTTGTAAGAACTATATTTGACAAGACTGTGATCATATAAGTGGATGAAATAACCATAAATAAGATAGTAAAACAGATGTCAATAAAAAGGAAAGATAAAATCACACTAGGAGCTAGAACAGGAGTTGAAAA
Source organism: Acer campestre (assembly GCA_954870605.1). Lineage (NCBI taxonomy): Eukaryota > Viridiplantae > Streptophyta > Magnoliopsida > Sapindales > Sapindaceae > Acer > Acer campestre. Next base: position 51,036,006 of record OX940801.1, on the reverse strand, counting down.
ACAATATGTATTATTTCAAGGTTTTGGCTTCCACCAAATTCATCTAGAACCAAAACCGGTATGGAGGACATCTCAGAGACCTTAGTACAAAGTGTGTACTGGTTTCAGCTTGACCAGTAATATTTCACAATGGCCTCTAGTGACCAAAATTAAGTAGCTCCTAAGTTCATATAGATGTCAGATATTGAAATCAAGTCTCTCAATATAAAATTTCAAAAAATAATTCAAAAAGGTGCAGGTATGAACAATTAAAAAAGAAACCAGGAGAAGAATTATTCACCATTACCCTTCCTGGATCCTTGATGCTGCCTCGCCCTCTGATCAGAACACGGCATTCCGTACTTGCTTCCACTCTTTTAAGAGAATTACCTCTAGGACCAAGGAGGCGCCCAACAAAGTTGTACTGCAAAACTTAATTATTATAAGACACTGCCAAAAAAAACATATAATAGCAAAGTAGAGCAAGATGCCTTCACTCATACATTAGGATATTTGTCGATTGGAATATCCACTCTGATTGCCCTCTTCACAATAAGACCGGATGAGCTACTTTGAGAGCTAAGCCAGTTCTGAGTTGAAGAGGGCTGCATTAAACCAGTAATCTGCACATTGTCATCCCAAACATCATTAGAACCGATAACGACAGAGAAATGCAATTGTCCGCATATAATAAGAATAATAAACACTGAAAGTCTGAATCATTAGATGACCTCCTGTGAATCCCATAGCCATTATACAATATTGTCTTGCAGCAGCTCAAATCAAAATGAACAAACATAAAGAAGAATGTACACACATTAGCAAACAAGTGCAAATCAGAAGCCCAAAATGTCAACTATCATTTAGGCATGATCCATGCAAGACCATGAAATTCAAGGGATTCAAATCCAAAGCCAGGAATAAAGTGCAGAATTGATTAGTAGATCTGGAAACTAACAGCACTAACAAACTAAACACTCAGGCTGAAGCAATTTGAAAGAAGATTTAGTAGCTCTCCAGATAACCATTTTTATGAAAACCAAAACTGTCTAACTGAGTTCATGAAACGGTTTCTGCAAGGTAAACCGAAAAACAATAATTTATTACTTGAAAAGGTCAGCATAGAATACATAATGTCTGTTGTCTCAGCACTCATAAACAAGGACAATCTCTCACTCAAGAACTAGCATGTGAGGTTGTCATCCTAGTATGTCAGCTACTAAATGTTCAAAAAACTGGTACACATAATGGAGAACCATCTAATTAGAGGTCAGAGTCCATAATCCATTACATGTTAAACTACATTCAATGCCGCTTGATGTTAGCCTCAGTTTACCTGTCAAAGCAAAAGTAACAATTTGTACTACAAGCACTCAAACAAAAGTTATGTTAGAATGAAATGTAAAATATTGAGTCAGCAATGCTTCTAAAAGACAGTAAAATTTTATAGAGAAACAGTTATGTTAATGGTTAGTATCCGTACTTCTGATTGAAACCGTGATGCCAATCCGTTCATATCGGCTCCTCCATTTGAAAATATTCCTCCAGAGGCGAGAGGACTAGCATGTTCAAGCCCACTTTGGCCTAAAACTGACGCATTCCCCAACAGTGTGGTTACACGCATAATTTCTGCTCCAAAAATGTCAATTTTCAAGAATAAGATGTACCAGTTAGCATTTGTTAACAAATTAGTGAGCAGTCACCACAAAATGGAGAGACAACACGGAAAGTTAACTGAGTCAGTAAAAAATCAAATCATCCCAAAAAATAAATCTAATCTTCTACAACATAATCCAAGATGAAAGGAAAAAAGGAAGACATGGTTTAGTTCTATTATGTTATGTGCAAATACAAATATTTAGACAATGTTAGACATGCATAGCAAAAAAAATTAAATCACCAGTTCAAGAGAACCGAAAATAAACTACATCATTTGTTTGAATAGCAAAGGGAAATGGAGAAAAAAAAAAAACAGTAAACACCTCACCAACAGAAAGTTGGTGCTTACACATGAAATTATAAAAAATATAAGAGAGGGTAATACTATACAACCCAAAACCCGACCCAAATTATATGGCAAGTGAGTTGTCATTACTATATAAATCATGGGATGATGTGGAATGATATGGTAATCAATAATGACAAATCACCTGCCACATCATTTGGGTTGATTTTTGGGTTGTATACCATTATTGTATAAGAGATGTACTACAAAGAATCCATGGACTCAACATCAATTTCCCTCTTGTAAGGTCCACCCCTTTTGGCTATACATTTTCCATCTAGATGTGCCAATTTAGAACCTTAGAAAAGCAGTAGGCCAAAAATTTATAACCCATCCTAGCACAAAGTCAGTCAAACTACTTCAGTATAGATCATCATAGGATGATCAAGCAAGGCAATAATTCAAGTGCAGTATTAGATCTTACTAATTTGTTCCAAGAACTCAAGTATAAATGATCAAAATATAAAACACATAGATGTTCCAAGAACTCAAGGATATTAATAGGAAGTGGACTTCTAACAACCTCCTAATGACAAAACATGCCTACTAACTGAAGCAACAAGGGTTTACTCATATATCTATAGACATCTAAAAGGCGCCATATAATATCAACAAAGAAAATCATTTTCTATCCCTTAAGAATCAATTATTATGATTTTGAATGCAATATGAAAGTGGGACATGGAATAATTGGTGAAAAAAGAAGTGCAATGAAAAAAATGAACTTGAGGCAATCTACCAATAACTAAATATTGGTATACTAATGCCAAATTGGAATGCAACAGCCACTGAAAGAACATTAGCAGCAACACCCCTTCCTCTTATCATTTTCTAGTCAAAATAGTGTAACCTGTAAATTTTTAAGGAAAAGAACAACTCGAAATTTAATTTATTTTCCTTTACATATTCTATAATATTCCCAGTTAATGCGTCTTAATTTAATTTTTTGATGTAGTACAGCATACCTATCGAGTTCGCAAATCACAATGTGCCTGCCCCTGGTTTTCATAAATACACTCAGCAAATGTCATTTGCTAGGATAAACATTTTGTTGAGCCATCACAAAAGAAAATAAAAATAGATGGTTACTATCTTTTTTAAAATAGAGGAAGGCAGACTAATTTCGTGCAAACTCTAGCTCTGTAGTGTAATTTGTCCTCAGATTTTTATTTGATTTGTGTTGTAAGCATTCAATCAAATTACAGCTGTTAGGAATTATGCTAGTAACTATATGACTAAGCTAATTATACCAGCAGATTTAGATTGCAGAGTTTAAGAAAGACTTTGTTTCATCAAGTTGTCTTGTTTTCCCCTTTAATGTAGTTTGTCAATAATGACAGTTCTGTGTTGATCTCTAAGCAAACAGATGATACATGTCATGTTGGTATCGATTGTCTACCTTTTCCCTTTCATTTCTTGTTTCCGTAACTATAACTAAAATGTTTAACAACCAATAGACAACTGTGTTGAACATTAAAACACCATATAACCCTTTTAAAGAATAAGATAGAAATTTTGAAACTGACCCTGGTTCAACAATCGGTAAGTAATCGGAAGCACAGGCATAAATGGACTAAGCTTGTGACGCTCAGCTAGTAACTCGGACAAATATCTGCCAATAAACAAAAGTAAAGCAAGTATAGTCAGTTACAAAAAACGAAAACAAAAACAAAAACAAGCTTACCCACAAAGCCGCAACCACGTGATACCAACTTTAATGACATGATTCACATACAATTAGCAATATCAATACAATTACAAATCAGATCACAATTATCCACTGCCAATCACGGCAACAACCTTTGTTCATTGAATTCGACGATATAAATAACATTAGATCACAATAAAATACTCAAAATCTACTTTAAAACGCAACCGGATCATAAAATTTCTCAGGCAAAACAACATACATCATCATAACAAGTAATTCTTATTATCCATAGACGAATTAACAACACCACCATCATCAAAGCTAACACAAATCGATCCGGTGGATATCACATATCAACAACATCCAAACATTAGATCTCACAAAATCAAACACAATTCAGCAATTTCACTAAGAAAAGAAAAAAAAAAAAAAAAAAAAAAAAAAACAGTACTTCAACTACTAAGCAGAGATATTAATCAGTAAGCATGTAATCAGCAAAACAGATCACTAAACAGTGACAGCATAAAACCAAGATCTAAACATCATCAAAACATATACACATATCTAAACTTGAAAAAAAGTCAAAAACACAATAAATCAATATAATCAGCAACAGAAACAGAGACAGAGACAGAGAGAGCGTGTGTATACTTCTCCTGGTCGAGGAGAGCGGAGGAAGCGGAGCGGAGAGAAGATGGATGAGGAGAGTGAGGAGCTGAAGGTGAAGGCGAGTACGCCATGTATCTCCCTCCAACGCCACCCGATGATGCCATTTTTTTGTCAAAAAAGACTTGACTCTGTCAAACTCAAAAGTCTGTGACTGTAACTGTAACTGTATCAGATCTCCTGGCTGATGATGATGATGATGATGATGATGATGAAGAAGAAGATGGTGGTGGTCGTGGTTGTTTGGTTTGGTGTGGTTTTTTGAGTTGTGTGTTGTGTGGCTGGTGGGATGATCCCGACCAGACACTATCTCTCTCTCTCTCTGTTTGTGTTGTTGTGTGTATGTGTAATCTATCTCTCTCTATATGCGTCGGTGGAAAATATTATTTTGGGTTTTTATAAGCTTTGAAAACTTTTATTTATTTTTACTATTTACATTTGTTGTTGGGTGAATTGCACACACACCCCTAGAGTTTAAGTCTAATTTCGAGTAGAAGGAAGTTTTGCTTAGATTTATAGAATCATGTTAAAACTAACTCTTGAGTCTTTATGATGACTAGCTTATTAGGGAATAACGACGCTCTATGTTAACTGTTCTATCTATTATTTTATTACTTTTAATATATATATATTATAATGATAATAAATGTTGGATTTACGGATTATGTCACATATGACGATATGAGTGTGACGTTGGTATTTGACTACGGCATCTAGTTTGTGCCATGTGTTCGCTATTGTTAAGAAGCCACTCAAGTCATTGATGCTTGATTGTTTCATCCAACTGGTGTCGTGTATGCACCGTAAAGTGTCACAAATTCATTGTTATTCGCTATTGATATGCTAAGAAATAAAGTTCATTTTTACTAACGACTTAAGTTTCTTATATAGTAGTATAACAATTGTTGATCTTGAGTATTGACAATAAATTGTTCGTCATGGCCTTGTTTATCCTTTGGATATTTTACTCCATAATAATAAGTTATTGGACCTTGCTTGGTTTGAATATTTTTATGTACTTGATAATTTTATGTTACTTGCTTTTCCAACATAAACTTATATGGTTAGGCTATGTTAGACTATATGGTTCGAGATCAGTTATGCCATGTTAGGCTATATGGTTCCTATTCTTCACATGTTCAAGAATATGTGGCTCTAGATTTGTTATGACGGTTAAATGTTCAAGTTTATTGAGTCCAACTTTTTTTACTATTATTTAGGGTCTTTATCAGACAAAACCAGTTGTTTAAGGTGCATTCCGTTGTCGAAGATGTCAAGTTTTAGCTTTGCATTATTAAAAGAGGTCTTTATAGTTTTATTCTCCTATTGGGAAACAAAGTATTACACATGCTCTAATAAAATTAGCTTTGAAGTTAAAAGATGGTAGATTTTAGCTTGATACTGTTTCTTATTTTGTTAAACATTTGTAACAGATGATCTTCAATAATAATATTGACTTCGATTTAAAAAAAAAAAAAAAAAAAAGGTTAGATTTAATGGTATATAATTAATAGAGGGAAGTTTGTATATTTTGAATAAAAATCTACTTATTTTGAATTAGACTTAAATTTAGGGGTATTTGTACAATTTTCCGCTTTCTTAATAGTAATGAAGAATCTACTACACTAGCACTGTAGTACACCGGACCCATTCATAATTTTTTTTACCAACTATAAACTTTAAAATACAGATTTTTTTTTTATTTTTTTTTGAATTATACAACAACACTAGCGCAGCCCGGACTGCAGCTCCCACAAACGGGGAGAAAGTACCCACACATTGGTGGGACAACACCCACACAAGGCCATTGAAAATTTGCATATATTCATGCATGCTTTGGCTCTTGAACCTTGGTGGTGGAGCCTCTCTTAGGAGGGTCACACCACATTGGCAAGAGGTCATTGGCTACAGATTTTTGTTATGCCGTAAATATACGTAGATGCGGTGAATTAAGTAAATTAAAATTGTGTGACAATGATAATATGTGATTTTAATTATAATATATATATATATATATATTATGTGATTTAATAGATTATGTTTAGATTGATCAAACGTCGTAGGTTTAACATGAATCGACACTTTTTAGTAGAAAGTTTTATAAATGATAAAAATAATTATAAATTTATTTTAGCAGCAATCCTTTCATATTTACATTCAAAAGGTTGTTGGTTCGAGTCATACCCATACCCAATATTTTGAGTTGTGTCTGTACCAAATTTCGAAATATTGTAACATTTAAAATAAAATAAAAAATAAGTAAAAAAAAATTTAAGAAAAAAGAAAGTTTGGTAGGTGAGTGGGTGCAGCAGGGCAGTAAAATAGTTAAATTTTTTTTTCTTTTTTAATTTCACATTTAATTAGGCCATTGAAAGTTTGGTATGTACCAATCAACTCATTTGAATGTTTTTAATAAAGGCAATGTTTGCACAAACAGCCCGAACATTTAGTGTAATTATATACATATGAGATCTTTGTCCATAATTGCACAAACGTCTATTATCCTCAATTGACTTCTGTTCACTCTGATTGCGAATACATTTTCAGTATGAAATAACTAAAATACACATGGTTACTTATTTTACCCTTTTATCTTTTATATTATTATTTTAAAAATAATAAATTATAAAAAGAAAATTGATATGATCACTATATTATGTCTTCCAAATTCTTTTCTCTATCTCTCTTTTTGCATTTCTCGATACCCAAACACCATCTTGAAAAAATAATCGATTCAATACCCAAATCAAACAAACATCAATACTCATCGAGACCTTGAATTTGGTCGGATCTTCCTCTATCATTTTCCATCTCCACAAACTCTCTTCACATTTTCAAATGCGTTAATTTTTTTAAAAAAAAGATAATTGAATATCATTTTAAACTGACACTTAGAGTGAACCGTTTTATCTTTCCTCCATTGCTAACTCTAACAGCCACCCACTAACGAAAAAGGATGTTTGTATAATTATGGGTAAAAGTTTTATATATGTGCAATTACACTAAATGTTTGGGGTTGATTGCACTAATTTGCCTAGTTAATTATTACTTGAAAATAAATATAAATTTTTTAATTCTTAATATTTTATAAATCATGTATATGCATGATGTTATTATGATCTTAGTTTCCCTGATTTGGGTATAACTTGTATGAACTTACTATATATAATATTAAAATAAATTGATTTTAATCATACATTGAGTTTAAATTTCAAGGTTTTTTTTTTTTTTTTTTTTTTTTTTTTTTTTTTTTTTTTTTTTTTGCAAGTTCAAAAACATATATAAAATTTAGAGTTTAATTAATAATTATTGATGGTGATTTTTTTTTTAAAAAAAAATATTACATAAATTTGGATTTTTATGAGGGTGAATGACTTGAACCCACAACAGTCGACACCATGGCTTAGGTATAAGGGATATACCACTTAACTATTGATCTTAATATTTACGCTTAGAAAAATAGGGATTTTTCATAACAAATAGAAGATTAAGTCCACTTAAATATTTTTTTTTTTTTTATCATAAGTTGAATATTTATAATCAATTCAAAGTATCTTTATATGGTTATTGGAAGTAAGATAGATATTAAAATAATCAAGTCAAATTCCTTGAAATTGACATGATTTTTTTACTTATAATTTGTGTTAATTAGTTGGAATTTGAAAATGTTTAAATTAAGATGTGAAATTGTGAACTATCTAATAAGAAAAAATGTTACTTTTTTTTTTCAAAGATAATTAAATATTGATTTTGATGATTTTTTAGTCAAAAAAGAAAATTGTTTCACTATAATATATATATATATATATATATAATCCGTACAACATTGTTAATGCTAATGATGAAACCAAAATTTATTGAAAAGACAATAAATTTAATTTATCATTTGTAAAGATAGCTTGATTATAAGCAAATCAATCAAATATAGAAAATCAATACAAATCATTTTATAAGAGACGTTTTAATCAATTATTTTTCTTTTTAAAAAGAATAAATTAAAGAAAAAAAAATCTTGATGGATTTTAAGAAAAAATTATAACAATTTAAAAAAAAATTAAAAAGAAATTTATGATAAAACTAAAAATTAATTGAATTTATTTTGTAAAATAAGAAAATTTACGAAACAATTTTTACTTAGTCGAGACATATATTTTTATTTTTTAAAAATGGACCTTATTAGATGCATATTAACATTCAATGGATTTGATTATATTCATTTATTTTCTAAATTAAATGATATTATTTTGTATGTCTGGATTTTAAAAAAAATTAAAAGAGTAATAATTTGGCATAAATAGTTAAAAATAATAATTTTGAATAAATGAAGACAAATAAATAAAAATTATATATAAAAAAGAGAAAAAAAAAAAAGTTGAGATCCAGTGTAGGTGAGTACATTTTACTCTGGCGTGACCAATGAGGCAATGACCACATAGCCAGTCATCGACACTCGCTCCATCAATCAGCTTCACTGCCTTCTTCACTTGTTCTCTCTTCAATTTTCCGCTAAAATTCAACAAATTGCAGAGATGGGTGAGACCATACCCTTCAAGAACCTCCATAGCAGAGAGTACACTGGCCACAAGAAGAAGGTTCGCTTCATATTATCTAATTTTTCATTTTTGTATCACGAAAACAAAAACATAAAAACTGAAAAACCCTAGTTTGATTCCCAATTGACGTGTTTTTTGTATTTTTGATGTGGGTATGTGTTGAAAGGTACACTCTGTTGCTTGGAATTGCTCGGGGACGAAACTGGCTTCGGGTTCGGTTGATCAAACAGCTCGAGTTTGGCTCATTGAACCACACGGTCATGTAAAATTTTTCTCTTTATATAAATTTACATTATTTATCTAGTTAAATTTACAAATGTATGTAATGTGTTGTGTTGTGTTTTGTTTTTATAAGTGTTTGATGATTGTTGAGGGTGTGAGGGTTGGTTGTTTCTATTAGTGGTGGTGGTGATTTTGGAGATGTTCTGTTGTTACAGGGAAAGGTTAAGGATATTGAATTGAAGGGGCATGCGGATAGTGTGGATCAGCTGTGTTGGGATCCTAAGCATGCTGATTTGATTGCTACTGCTTCAGGCGACAAGACAGTGCGCTTGTGGGATGTTCGTAGTAAGTGAATTTAAACCCACATTGGCATTTTCGGTTAGTTAAAATAAGGCCACGTAGATGGTATTTAAGCTTTTAGTCATGTAAGAAATTTGAGCACTTGCGTTTTTTTGTTAATGGTTATGTGTTTTCAGAATTGAAAAGCATGTTTCAGATGTTGGAATGAAAAAAAGCACCTTAAACTTGGGCTGATAAATTGGAACAAGAGGATTTAGTATTTATGTTGTTTTCCTGTAAGTTGGAACAAAAAAGATGCCTAATTATGTCTGCTCTGGGTTTTGTAGGTGGAAAGTGCTCACAGCAGGCAGAACTTAGTGGTGAGAACATCAACATCACTTACAAACCAGACGGTACACACGTAGCTGTTGGTAATAGGGTATGTCCTTCAGTCGTCGTCTCTTTTCTCTTAGTCTTAGAGTAGGTTCATCAATTTTGTGATTGCCGTGTCCAAATTCATCGTTTTCCATTGAATCACTTAGTTGCTGGCAGTTACTTTTGCATATGATGAATTATGTACCTAAATCATTTATGCTGTTTGATTTATTTCAGGATGACGAACTAACAATATTGGATGTTAGGAAATTTAAGCCAATTCATAAACGCAAGTTTGGTTATGAGGTAATCTTGAGTTCAGATTAATAGTTATAGTTTACTTTTTCCCAAATTGTGCTGTTTATGCTATTAGGCTTCCTTGTAAACTAAGTTGAATCACACCTCAGAAACACATTCTTTGGACTTTGATTTGTACATCCTTGTAAACCCATATTTAAGAAGACATGCAATTATGAATTAATACAAAAACTATAGGAAGGCAGATCAATACAGTTAATGCTAAAATATTTTTATTTAGTTTTTCATCTGTAAATTTTAATGAATCTTAGTTTATACTATCTTGGTATTACCTTTTACAAGGTCCCAGAGTTAACAAATACTCAATAGTATGATTCTTTTTCATGTTGAAGTTCGCTTTTGATGGAAATAACGATTCAGCTCTAATTATTTCTGTACACTCAGTTCCTTTGGATGCCGCCAACTTGTATTCATGTTGATTTATGATTTTATTCATATGTGTCTTTTGCTTATTGAATAGGTTTTTTTTTTTTTTTTCTTATCTCTTTTCTAGGTTAATGAAATCGCATGGAACATGACTGGAGAAATGTTCTTTTTGACAACCGGAAATGGTGAGAACTTCTTATTTTACTACTAAAATCAAGCATTGCCCTTTCATTGTATAATATAATATATTTATGTTGACTCTATATTAATCTGCCCAGGTACTGTTGAAGTACTATCATATCCATCACTTCGACCACTTGACACTGTCATGGCTCATACAGCTGGTTGCTACTGCATCGCGATTGATCCAATGGGAAGGTGTTTTTCAAACCAATCATTACTTTTTGTATGCTATGCACATACCAATCATGGATCAGTTTACTAAACTTTATATGTAAATCAAATTGAACAAAATTTTTTTTTTTTTTATCTATTTAGTAAATTGTATCTGTGTTGTTACCCGTTCTCTCCTTTTTTCCCCAATTCCCCTTTTTGGGAGAGGGGTTATTGTAGAGAACTCCTGCTGACACATGCAGTTACCTCTGTGTTTTACAACAGATATTTTGCAGTTGGAAGTGCTGATTCCTTAGTGAGCCTTTGGGATATCTCAGAGATGCTCTGCGTACGAACATTTATGAAACTTGAGTGAGTTTAATGTGCTTGTGATATTTGTGGTATGTTACCTAATATGTTGTGAGGTTACCTAATATGTTGTGTGTACTCTTAGATGGCCCGTCAGGACAATAAGCTTCAATTACTCTGGGACTTACATTGCTTCTGCCAGTGAAGACTTATTCATTGATATAGTATGTATCCCATCAAAATTCCTTTCTTTGGGTTTTATTTGTTTAAGAATTCCTTGTGTGTATAATAAATCTGGTGTGTGACTTATGATCTGACCTAGGCCAGTGAATGATTACTGATTTTAACAATGTATCGAGTGAAGGTTCTTCAAAAAAGAGTTGACAATGGAGTTGTATCATTTTTATTTTTTTTTATCTAAAACTATTTTGTTTAATTGTGCAAATTTCTGCTGTGTGAATTAGTCAAATGGAGTTGTATCATTATTTTTATCTAAAACTATTTTGCTTAATTGTGCAAATTTCTGCTGTGTGAATTAGTCAAATGTACAAACCGGACGAACAGTGCATCAAATTCCATGTCGGGCAGCCATGAATAGTGTGGAATGGAATCCCAAGTACAATTTGCTTGCATACGCAGGGGATGACAAGAACAAATATCAGGCTGATGAAGGTATAATATAGAAACAGATGATCTGAAGTGGTACGTACATACATAAGATTCCTCCTTTTATTCAAACCGTTCTTATCCGTTTCCTATTTCAGGTGTTTTCCGAATATTTGGCTTTGAGAATGCATAAAAATTATGTGGAATGGAAGCTGCAAAAGGCTTGAGTTTTTCACTGGAAAGAAGAATTGGATTTATGGTCTCACTCTCTCTATCTTGAATCACAAATCGGGCTGTAGAATTGGAAGCATTGCGAGGGCGTGGAAATGTAGCAATTTGGATTCAAAGTTCTTTTGTTTCTTATAGGGATATAAAATGTAGCAATTTTGTTCAATGATTTGGAAAATTACTAGACTTCTGCCAGAGTTATTTGTAACAATTAAATAGTTGGAATGATATTTGAATTGTGAGAAGCTTTTATAGCTGCAGTTTTATTCATTTTTCGATTGTGAAGAAATGAAGAGTCCTCCAGCGGTTACATTTTTTTTTTCCCTTCAACGGTCAGATTTTCACGGGCTATATTTTATTTTAACGGCTACATTTATATCTGTCTGGATCTTGGATCTGGGTCCTAATTTGCTCCAATGGATAGCCCAAATTTCTGACCCAGCCCAATTAATTGGCCCATGTATATGTGTAATTGTGTATATTCGGATTTCATTATTATTATATATAGCACTACAAATAAAATCTTTATAACGAAAATTTATAATTAACATAAAGAATCATGCTTTATATACATATCTTGTAACAAAAATTCTAAATATTTCATAGAATATTGTAGTATACAAATTATAAAATAAAATAATAAATATAAAATATTAAAAATAAAAAGGAAGAAGCAACATATACATCATCAAATAACAAGGGAATTACCAATTAAAAAAAAAAAACTGATTTTAAAAATATATACTATGAGAATATTTAGTGAGCACCGATAAATTCCATTTTTTTTTAAATTGACTATAACGAATAAGGTATATATTAAAAACGGTTAATATTTCTGCATACGTAGTTTGAATATTTATCCTAAAAAATGAAAATTGAACCCCGTACCAAACCTAAAAGTTATTGCATAAATTCCTTTCTCACCTCAACAACAAAGAATAAATATATAAAAATTCCTAAAGTGCATTAAATTGTAAATTTTATAATTTATATTAACAAAGTGGGATATACATAATATTCATATTTTAATGGAGTGAACTGAATTACAACATCAGAGATTTGGTTCTCAATCAAAATCAGTCTCAAAATTTGTCCATAATAATTTGGTATAGAGTGATTGGCATTTGGGTATCTTAACCTTTTTAAATAGTTAAAAGTGCACTTTAAGAAATTAAAAGGGACAATGGAATCAGTCTGTTCTTATCATGTCACGTAATATGATTCTTTCATATAAATGATTATTTATATTACACGATATAATTTGATAGGTTGGATTTATACACTCGATAAGTGAGGAAGGAATCTGTCTTTTTAGACTATAAAATGAACCAACGGCCCAAACATCAACTACCCAAACACAACCTGGTTTCTGATTTTGTGAAAACTTCAAAATTCAAAAACCCTCCAAAAACCGAAAATCTACCTGATTTTGGTACTCCTTAGTATACTTGAATACATGGCTTTGAACGACCCAACAAAACCCTAGAAACCTAACAGATTTTGAGATCTTTGATCTCGCCAATCAACAAGAATCTGAAGAATCAATAAAATAAATAAATAAAAGTGAATTGAAGAGGTTTGCACGCATCCATATTCAATATTTCAATCTATATCACAAATAAAAGAAGAAAAAGGACATTTTGCAAAAATTTCAAAATTCCAAAACCCTCCAAAAACCAAAATCTGGGTACTCGTTTATATACTTGAATACATGGCTTTGATACTCGTTTGTATACTTGAAAACAGGCAAAAATTCCAAAATCCCAAAACTATTTAGATTATGGCATGAACTGATGCACAGAATGAGAAGGAGAAGAAACTGATTTAGATCTAGATCTAGCAGGAGAGCCGTGCGAAGATTTAGCTTTTGGAGACTTGCTTCTGCTCCTGCTTCTGCTGCTACTGTAACTTCTGCCATGACTGCGGCTGCGGCTTTCACTCCAACCTCTTGAATGAGATCGACCACGACTAGGACTTCGAGAGTGGTCTCGCCTGTGATCATACTCCCTCACACGAACATAGGACCGAGAAAATGCATTCTGAAACTCAGAGTCATTAAGTTTTTTGATTGCATGTTTCATATCTCCATAGCTTGTATAGTCTACGATTCCAGTAGTGCCACTACCATCATGGAAAACTTGGGAGAAACAGACATATCCTGCTGGACGCATGTGATCTTTAAGATCCTGCCATGAAGCAGAAGAGGGCAACCCAGAGACTAACACACGATATTCAGAGCGCCGCCCATCATGGGCAAGTTCCACCCGCAATCGATGCCCATAAAAATCATAACCATCACGGCCTCGAATAGCATCTTCAGCATCCCGAGCCTCTTCAAACTCAATAAATGCATAACCAGGGGGCCTTGGAGGGATCTTCAGGTCAATGTCAGCTATAGGTCCATATTTGTAAAACAAATCTTCAACTTCTCTCTCGCGAATGTCCCAAGGGAGATTCCCAACATATAGAGTTCTGCTCGCACAGCTGCTCATTGTTCCTGAAATGAAATCGACCACAGCCCCAGCCTCAGTTATTTAATATCTTAAACATACAACAGTAGGTTCAATTAAAAGCAATTGTTGTCCATTTATTTGCAATCTTTTTGCCATTAAACAGGATTAACTGATTCTTCAACTTTTAGATAAATACGGGTTAGGAAATAAACACTACTCGAAACCACAACCTCATCTCTCATCTGGTCAACCGATTCTTTTTGGGTGGCACAACTAGAGTTAGAATCTATAACAACCAAAAAAAAAAAAGAGAGAGGGAGGTTACCTTGAGTTATTTTCCCTTTATTTGCTGCCACTCTCTTTCCATTTCTATTCCCCTGCAAAGGAGAAAAAAATTAAAAAATTAAAAAAAGAAAAAGAGAAATGAAGTGAATGGATAGAAATGCAGTACGAATGTGCTTGAGTTTTATGTCTTATATGAAATAGCTTGACAACATACACCACTGGAATACAGAAACTTGGTCGAAAAGAGAAAAGAAAAAAAAAAAAGCAATTCCAAAAGATCCCAATAAAAGATATAGCATGCCATCATGATTAATAACAGTCATTTGAAAATAAAATAACCATTGGCCAATGATATATATTTTCTCCTTTTGAAAATAAAAATAAAAAAAATAAAGGGAAAGAAATCCTTCATGTATAATGTACTTGAGAAAATACATCTTGATCCTGGCTTGGAGTAAAATCATAATTCTCGGTAGTGCCATTGATTTCAGATTTCTTAACGTTTGGAGAATCAATATCCACATATCTAAATACATAAGAAAAGCCTCAATATTAATCAATACCATTACCATAACTGCTTATATGTAGAGAATGGGACCATTACCTTAAGCTGTTTTTCCAACTCGTGGATTCTCATCTTTCTAGTACTCAGTTTGTCTCTGAGTATCTTCATTTCACTTTCTGCCACCTGATCATTAGCAGAGTTACAAGTTTTTAGTCGTAATAAAAAAGCCCTTTAGTCACAAGTATAAGCACAAAATACATTACCTTCAATTTTTCTTTATAGTCCTTCAAGACATTCCATATGGCTTTAGCAAAGTTCCGTGTGATTTGATGGTTTTTCTCCTTCTTTGCCCAGTCAACAGCATCAGGCTTTGCTTGTTAAATAACATGCAAAGTGAGAAATAAGAAGAAACAGGATACAAGCAAAAAAAATGTACAATAACCAATAAAGTAAAATACCGAACAAGCTTCTAGACCACTGAATTTCATTCTTTTGGGCTGTTCAAGTCTAGGCATCTGAAAATGCCTTTTGTTACTGACCAAGTTGGATAGGTCCTCAACATTGTCAAACCTAAATAAATTTTGGATGTAATACAAATCAATATAGAAAGGCAACTTGAAAATTATAAGAATGAGGGAACAGTGAGGAACTTACTTGATTTCCCTGTAAGGTGAAGCCTGTTTCAGCAAGTAGGATGTATCAAGATAATCTTCTTCTCCTGATTTTACTGTTAAAATCTACCAACATAAAAGGAAAAAACACACACCATATTATTTCAAAATAATAAACATAACAACATGAAAAGTGTTAAACCTGACTAAGAGACCCAACATATAGAAACCAAGAAGCTTCTAATAAAAACATAAGAATATTTCAACTGCAAAACTTTGATCGAGTAACCCAGTTTTGGAAATGAAAACTGCATACCAGTGTCATTCTCTTCTTTCCTTCCAAATAATCCCGTAGGTACTTGGTCAACTGTTTGGAGAATCAAATTATATTTTATACCAAAATATATGTATGATTCAAAGTAATTAAATTGATATGTCAAAAAACTTCCTGTGCAGACACTATTGAATGCAAATAGAAAGCTAAATGTGTCACTTACAAGAAAGAAGAGTTATAGCATAATAAAATTTAGTAAAGAAGCATTACCAAAGAATTTTGAAAGTGCTTCTCCAATGGCTTCCTTGGTTTCTTTTGATGCTCCAACAATGCCTGAAAACAAAGAAAAGCATAAATATAATTACAATCATGGAGATGAGGGAGGGTAGAGAAAAACACACACACAAAAAGAATGTAAAGTTCTAAAAACACAAAGCACAAAAATAGCAGATATGCAATGAAACTGATAATCATCAATAGCACAGCAAGCTGCCCAGGAATCGATATAACCGAGTTCAGTCTACATACCCTTAAGCACAGGCCAAAAATCATTTTAGTGTTGTTGATGAAATTACTTTCAAGCAATCTCAATCCCTGCAAGACAAAACCAAACCCAAGATAAATAGCATCAACAAACTTGTATTGTGAGACTTTATATCCACTGATTAGTGTTCCATGAAATCTTGTAGTTGTTACCAAACCCTGGGACCTCAACTCAACATTCATTATTTTGTAACCAATGCCACTTCTCAACTACATGCAGAATAAAACGATTATCATTGATACTTGATTACCGAAAAGGGTAAAAAAATTGTTCCATCCATTTTCTTGAGTAACAAAAAATTAAATACTTTCATTAAGTTAAACCCTTCTTATGTACCACAGTAAATGAAAATTTAATACATCATCGCAGTTAAGGCATTCTAAATGTCATATATTTACATGCCTTTTACAGTTTGCAAGTCAAATGAATCAATTTAAAATATTTTGCAAATATAAAAGGCATCCAGAAACCGTGTAGATGATTATGTGTTCAAAACATCCAAAACTGCACAATTATATTAAAAACTACACATCATTTGAGGTATTTGAGCAATCGATCAAGCAAGATATATATCACAACCTCATTCCCGGTTCTTTTTACTCCAGCAAGATCAACAATAGTTAAGACAGCATCCTTTACTGGAACATTGTTTCCATCAAGATAGCTGGCAGTGCTGCGGATGCTGATGATGCAGTGTGACCGACTGCATGGATGTGGAATGATAATAATTATGGAGATCAAAACAATCACATTGTTTTAAATAATAAACATCTGATGAGATAATTATTGTAGGAGACCAATGATACTTAGGACAGCATTATAAACCTGTACCAATGATCTTCAATGAAAATACAATATACAGAGATAAATATTTCATTTTCAAACATCAAAAGCAATATAGCAGGTTAGTTTTATTATCCCAAGATACCCTAAACCCTGAACAGGATTTTTTGGTAAAACTACAAGTCATTCTCAGGTAAATTAGAGCTTCTTCTTACGGAACCAAACATACGAACATTACAATTGGAAGAGCCACTGCTATATGATTCTAGTGGCAAAATACTAGCCAAACGCTTGTCTAAATCCAAGAACTTAATCTCACAACAATAGGATTGGAAGGTTAGTTTGCCATGTACCTAGATTGGCTGTTTGCATTTGTCATAGCTGTAGCACGTCTCAGCATTGCACAAGATATCAATAATTCTGCTTCTGCCGCATCAGAAATGATAACCTGTTTACATAAAATCAGATAAAAACATGAATCATCATCGATATCCATCATGACCGAACATAGAAACAAGAAACAACATAATTTTAACATAGTTACATAGGGGCATGATTGCATGAATATTCAACAACCTCTTGTAGACCTTTAATAGTCCCCTGCTGCATGAATAAATCAACTCCATCTCGAGATAAATCTGACATCCTCTCCCCTTTCCCATGTACAGAATATATTTCGAATATGGACAAGTAAAATGACCTGTAAGAGCATAATTTCAATCAACAAGGGTTCACGGTTTAAGAATAAACATTGAGAACATACTATATAACTCTATTTTCTGCCCTTAATCGATCTGATTGCTAACATATTCAAAAAAAGGAACAAAGGAACACAATTGAAGCCAAGTAATTCAAGAATTATGTTGAATCAAGTACAATGATCACCAGTTACCTCTGTGATTCAGAAACAATACTAGTGGTTCCCTTGAATATCCGCTGAAGCGCAAGTGGGACCATGCCGGGATCTCTAATACTCCCAAAAATTGTATGAGTCTTACCGGAGCCACTGGGCCCTAATGCAGCCAACATTCCACTTTTACCTCTCATAAATTCCTCCACCAAAGGGCTCAACATCTTCTCATACACTTCAGTCTGCATAAAAAAACAAAAGTCCAAATGAATTCGTAAAAGAAAAAACTAAATCTAGTCAATTAAACAAGCGAGGTCCCAAACCTGCGATGAATCAGCCGAAAACACGTACGAAAACCCTTTATAAACTTCAGACCTCATCCGTTTTGAGGTTTGCAGGGCCAATGGAGGCGAAAGTGTCAACGAATGAGAATCTTTAACATTTATACATGCTTTCGCGCTTTTTTCTTTGACTGCGACTTTCTTGGCCGGATTCTTAGGCCAAACGTTCTTGGCTCTCGGCTTGGGGTTCTGGTCGCCTGATTTGACCAGTACGAGAGGTCGGATTCTTAAGAAAACGTTAAGGTTCTTGGACGTTGTCGAGGCTTGGGAGAGGTCGGGTTGGGGATTTTGTGGAATTTGAATGGAGAGGATTTCGTCGCTCGGGAAAGAAGAAATTTCCGGGAGGTTTTTGGACGGAGAGGTGGGGATTTGGGGGAAGGCCGTGGACGGCATGGGACTAGCCCTCCGGTGAGGGTTTCGTCGTACGGTGAGCGTTTTTGGACACGTAAGCGATGGGCTCTTCATCTCCTCCATTTGATTGCAGATAAGTAGTGAATGGATAAAAGGTAGAAATCTTTACCAAATAAATCTTTTGAATCTCCGGAAATGTGTGAGATATTTTTTGGGTATTTTTTGTTGCAGACAAGGAGAAAAGGTAGAGAAGACGATGAGTTGATACCAGAAAAGTGTGAGATATTTTTTTGGTTGTGGGTTTCCCTCGATAAATCTTTTTGAATCTCCAAGTGGAAAGTGTGAGGAAAGTGTGAGAAAAAAAATTGGTTGTGGTTTTCCCTCCAAAAGAGGAGAGATGGTTCAGTACATTAGGCTTAAGAGGTGACGTGGCATGTCTGACCACTAATTTTTCAACAAATCATCGTATTTTTGAAAACCTCATATTTTTCATTTTAATCCTCAAGTTGGAAAGGCAGGCTAGTTCTTCTGTTACTGAAAATGATGTTTATTTCTAACCTAACCACAACAATTAATCAATAATTTCATCTATAATTATCTAATTATTGGTCGTGTATTCTATATCACATGGTATGCTTTTAGTGACCGGATATATTCACCGATGTTCAATGGAGAAAGATTTTCTCTGGTCTCACACTCAATTACTCCAACACCGGGCATATTTTAGTTTATAATCATGATAATAGTCTTACTATATTTAGTTCTCGTTTTGCCAATTCAAATGGATTCATAAAAGATAAAAACAGTGAAATTAATATTGATTTCTTGCAATTGTTATATAAAAAACAATTAAATAAATTGTGCGATTTGATATAATCAATTAAATAAATTGTTATATAAAAAACTTGATTAAGTTGACAATAATATTATGTGATTTATTATAATAAATTTAATAAATTATTTTTATATTGATCGTGGTGTTCAATTTGATAGGAACTTGTAGGTCAACATGAATTGTCACTTTATAGTAAAAAGTTTTATAAATGGTAAAAAATAATTATAAATATATTTTATTCGAATATATTATTGGCTGAAATTTAAATTTGGATAAACACAAAATGTGATGAGTTTTTTTTTTTTTTTTTTTTTTGATAAGAACTCATAAACATTACAGATAATTTCTACTCAACAAAGAACTAAAATCCAACCTAAGAAATTCTCTACAAGAAGAAAAAACTGAAACATCAAGCTTAAATGCAAAGGAATTTCCAGATTTGGAAACAGTTAAACACTTAATAATGCCTACTTCTGATATCAACACTTTAATATAATTCATAATATATTTAGATTCCCCTATAAAAGGCCTAAAATCGTTAAGAGAAGAAACCACCGATGAAGAAACAACCTCAGCCCAATCAACATGTAAATTATAAAATTTTGCCAACAATAAACCCTCCAAGCAATCAGCTCACCAATCCTGGCATTGAAATTTCCAGGCAGCTGGTTGGTGCGAGCAACAACTACCAACCCCTTCACATCTCTTATAACAGCTCCTATTCCCACAGCAACCCCATTCTTACCCAATACAGCAGAAGTATTTAGCTTTAGGTGTTCAGGAGGCGGAGCAATCCAATCAGGACCATACCTGATCCGAACCGAAGAACTCCCAACATAAATAGCCCTTTGAGACCTCTGAAATTCTGCCAAGATATCCAAACCACCTGCAGCCACCATATTTGAATTCTTACAAATCATTTCCATATAATATTTGTTCCTATTTTCCCATATTGCCCAAGCTATCATACAAAATCTATCCAAATCTTCAACAAAAAACCGAGAAGACATAAACAAAAACACATCCAAAACTTGCAACTGATTCACCTCTTCAAAAGGACAAAACAAACCAGAAAACCTCCAGCACTTCTTAGCCTCTTTGCACCATAAAATAGCATGAGCAGCTGATTCCACAGGACTAGAACATCTAACACACCTTGGAGAATCAATAACTTTCCTTTTACATAGATTATGAAGCGATGGAAAAGCATTCCAACAAGCTCTCCAAACAAAAATCTTGACTTTCGGAGGAATTTTTAAACTCCACATCTTCAACCACCACCTCTGACACATATTTGAATTGGAACCAGAGTCACTAATCTTATTAGAGATAGCCAACTGGTAACCACTGTGAACAGAATATTGTTCATTTTTTTCGAAATGCCAAGCTAAGTAATCTTCTCCTCCTAGCCAGCTAATCGGAATAGTCATCAACATCTCCTTATCACCTGACAACAGCCAACTATCCAATTTCCCCATGTCCCACCGACGAGCATTACTACTCATTAAATCAGCCACCTTCAGCTCATTACCAGGATCCGGAGTAATAGTCATAAAAGAGGTCAGACGAGGAATCCACCTATCCTTAAATACTGTAATTGTTTTCCCATCCCCAACGACCCATCTTAACCCCTGAGATAGCAACTCTTTCCCCCATAAAATACTTTGCCAAATATGAGTATGAGGTTGTGGGTTCAAATCATACTCATACCCGATATTCTGAGTCATGTCTTTACCAAATTTCGAAATATTGTAATATTTAAAAAAAAAAATAGAAAAAAATATTTAAGATAAAATCAAAGTTTGGTAGGTGAGTGGGTGCAGGGCTGTAAAATAGTTAACTTTATATTTTTTTTTTCTTTTTTAATTTCACATCTAATTGGGTCATGGAAAGTTTGGTATGTACCCATCAACTCATTTGAATGTTTTTAATAAAGGCAAAATTTACACAAACATCCCAAACATTTAGTGTAATTATATACATATGGGATTTTTGTCCATAATTGCACAAACATCCATTATCCTCAGTTGACTTATTTGACGTTCTGTCTACTCTGATTATTTACTACATTTTTAGTATGAAATAATTAAAATACCCATGGTTACTTATTTTATCTTTTATTTTATTATTTTAACAATAATAAATTATAAAAAAATTGATATGATCACCATTTCATGTCTTCCAAATTCTTTTCTCTATCTCTCTTTTTGAATTTTTTTGATCTCAAAACACCATCTTGAAAGAAAAAAAAAAATCGATTCGATACCCAAATCAAACAAACATCAATACTCATCGAGACCTTGAATTTGGTCAAATCGTCCTCCATCATTTTTCCATCTCCACAAACTCTCTTCACCTTTTCAAATGCATTAAATTTTTTAAAATATCATTGAATATCATTTTAAACCAACACTTGGAATGAACCGTTTTATCTTTCCTCCATTGCTAACTCATAACAGCCACCCACTAATGACAAAGGATGTTTGTATAACTATGGACAAAAATTATATATATGTGCAATTACACAAAATGTTTGGGGTTGATTGCACTAATTTGCCTGGTTAATTATTACTTGAAAATAAATTTAATTTTTTTTAATTCATAATATTTTATAAATCATGTTTGTGCATGATGTTATTATGAGGTTAGTTTCCCTAACCGCCGTTAGGCTCGAAAATAAATTATTTAAATTATTTAAATAATTTGGGTATAACTTGTATGAACTTACTATATATAATATTAAAATAAATTGTTTTTAATTATACATAGAGGTTAAAATTCAAGGTTTTCTTGAAAGTTCAAAAACATATATATATATAATTTAGAGTCCATTTGAAAATTATTGATGGTTTTTTTTTTTAATATATATATATATATATTTTTATAAATATTATAAAGGGCGAACCTTAATATTGTGGCGTAGGTGTGAAGGTTATACCACCTGATTATTGATCTTGATATTTACGTTTAGCAAAATAGGGATTTTCCGTAACAAATAAAAGATTAAGTCCATTTTAATATATTTTATTTACCATATGTTAAATATTTATAATCAATTCAAAGCATCTTTTTATATGGTTATTCAAAGCATCAATTTCATTTATCATTTGTAAAGATAGCTTGATAATAACAAATCAATCAAATATAGAAAATCAATACAAATCATTTTACAAGAGACGTTTTGATCCATTATTTTTTCTTTTTAAAAAGAATAAATCAAGAAAAAAAAAATCTTGATAGATATTAAGAAAAAATTATAACAATTTAAAAAAAAAAAATTGAAAAGAAATTTACAATAAAACTAAAAATTAATTGAATTTATTTTATAAAATAAGAAAATTTATAAAACAATTTTTACTTAGTGGAGACATATTGATTTTAGCATTCAATGGATTTGCTTATATTCATTTATTTTCTAAATTAAATGATATTATTTTTCATGTCTGGATTTAAAAAAATAATAATTAAAAGAGTAATAATTTGGAATAAATAGTTAAAAATAATAATTTTGAATAAATGAAGACAAATAAATAAAAATTATATATAAAAAAGAGAAAAAAAAAAAGAGTTGAGATCTAGTGTAGGTGAGTACATTTTACTCCGGCGTGCCCAATGACCACATATACAGTCATGGACACTCGCTCCATCAATCAGCTTCACTGTCTTCTTCACTTGTTCTCTCTTCAATTTTCCGCTAAAATTCAACAAATTGCAGAGATGGGTGAGACCATACCCTTCAAGAACCTCCATAGCAGAGAGTACACTGGCCACAAGAAGAAGGTTCGCTTCATATTACCTATATGTGTTGAAAGGTACACTCTGTTGCTTGGAATTGCTCGGGGACGAAACTGGCTTCGGGTTCGGTTGATCAAACAGCTCGAGTTTGGCTCATTGAACCACACGGTCATGTAAAGTTTTTCTCTTTATATAAATTTACATTATTTATCTAGTTAAATTAACAAATGTATGTAATGTGTTGTGTTTTGTTTTGTTTTGTTTTTTAAGTGTTTGATGATTGTTGAGGGTGTGAGGGTTGGCTGTTTCTATTAGTGGTGGTGGTGATTGTGGAGATGTTCTGTTGTTACAGGGAAAGGTTAAGGATATCGAATTGAAGGGGCATGCGGATAGTGTGGATCAGCTGTGTTGGGATTTGATTGCTACTGCTTCAGGCGACAAGACAGTGCGCTTGTGGGATGTTCGTAGCAAGTGAATTTAAACCCACATTGGCATTTTCGGTTAGTTAAAATAAGGCCACGTAGATGGTATTTAAGCTTTTAGTCATGTAAGAAATTTGAGCACTTGCGTTTTTTTGTTAATGGTTATGTGTTTTCAGAATTGAAAAGCATGTTTCAGATGTTGGAATGAAAAAAAGCACCTTAAACTTGGGCTGATAAATTGGAACAAGAGGATTTAGTCTTTATGTTGTTTTCTTGTAAGTTGGAACAAAAAAGATGCCTAATTATGTCTGCTCCGGGTTTTGTAGGTGGAAAGTGCTCACAGCAGGCAGAACTTAGTGGTGAGAACTGAGAACATCAACGTCACTTACAAACCAGATGGTACACACATAGCTGTTGGTAATAGGGTATGTCCTTCAGTCGTCCCTTCTCTCTTAGTCTTAGAGTAGGTTCATCATTTTTGCGATTGCCGTGTCCAAATTCATCAGTTTCCATTGAATCACTTAGTTGTTGGCAGTTACTTTTGCATATGATAAAGTATGCACCTAAACCATTCTTATGCTGTTTGATTTATTGCAGGATGACGAACTAACAATATTGGATGTTAGGAAATTTAAGCCAATCCATAAACGCAAGTTTGGTTATGAGGTAATCTCGAGTTCAGACTAATAGTGATAGTATACTTTTTCCCAAATTGCTCGGCTTATGCTGTTAGGCTTCCTTGTAAACCAAGTTGAATCACACCTCAGAAACACATTCTTCAGTCTTTGATTTGTACATATGATTATAGCCCTTGTAAACCCATATTTAAGAAGACATGCACTTATGAATTAATACAAAAACCATAGGAAGGCAGATCAATACAGTTAATGCTAAAATATTTTTATTTAGTTTTTCATCTGTAAGTTTTAATGAATCTTAGTTTATACTATCTTGGTATTACCTTTTATAAGCTCTCTGCTTCTTGTTGCCATGGATTTGGCTTGAATCTAAAGACTTCCTACGTCAGTACCCATCGCTTCGACCACTTGACACTGTCATGGCTCATACAGCTGGTTGCTACTGCATCGCGATTGATCCAATGGGAAGGTGTTTTTCAAACCAATCGTTACTTTTTGTATACTATGCACAAACCATTCATGGATCAGTGTACTAAACTTTATGTGTAAATCAAATTGAACAATTTTTTTGTTATCTTTTTAGTAAATTGTATCTGTGTTGTTACTCGTTCTCTCCATTTTTCCCCTTCTGGGGAGAGGGGTTATTGCAGAGAACTCCTGCTGACCCATGCAGTTACCTCTGTGTTTTACAACAGATATTTTGCAGTTGGAAGTTCTGATTCCTTAGTGAGCCTTTGGGATATCTCAGAGATGCTCTGCGTACGAACATTTATGAAACTTGAGTGAGTTTAATGTGCTTGTGATATTTGGAAGTGCTGATTTCTTAGTGAGCCTTTGGGATATCTCAGAGATGCTCTGCATACGAACATTTATGAAACTTGAGTGAGTTTAATGTGCTTGTGATATTTGTGGTATGTTACCTAATATGTTGTGTGTACTCTCAGATGGCCCGTCAGGACAATAAGCTTCAATTACTCTGGGACTTATATTGCTTCTGCCTGTGAAGACTTATTCATTGATATAATAAGTCTTGTGTGTGACTTATGATCTGACCTAGGCCAGTGAATGATTACTGATTTTAACAATGTATCCGGTAAAGGTTCTTCAAAAAAGATTTGACAATGGAATTGTATCATTTTTTTTTATCTAAAACTATTTGTTTAATTGTGCAAATTTCTGCAGTGTGAATTAGTCAAATGTACAAACTGGTCGAATGGTGCATCAAATTCTATGTCGGGCAGCCATGAATAGTGTGGAATGGAATCCCAAATACAATTTGCTTGCATACGCAGGGGATGACAAGAACAAATATCAGGCTGATGAAGGTATATATCATAGAAACGGATGATCTGAAGCTGTACATAAGAATTAAGATTCCTCCTCCTATTCAAATTGTTCTTATCTGTTTCCTATCAGTTGTTTTCCGAATATTTGGCTTTGAGAATGCATAAAATTATGTGGAATGGAAGCTGCAAAAGGCTTGAGTTTTTCACTGGAAAGAAGAATTGTATCTTGAATCACAAATCGGGCTGTAGAATTGGAAGCATTGCAAGGGCGCGGAAATGTAGCAATTTGGATTCAAAGTTCTTTTGTTTCTTCTGGGGATATAAAATGTAGCAATTTGTTCAATGATTCGGAAAATTTCTAGACTTGTGCCAGAGTTATCTGTAACAATTAAATAGTTGGAATGATATTTGAATTGTTTTCTATCGCGAGAAGCTTTTTTAGCTGCAGTTTTATTCATTTTTTGATTGTGATTTGTGAATACATCTTTGGAGAGATAAATCTCAAGTTGTCAAAAAAAGATAGTAGAAATTTTATTGAATATAAAACAAAGTTCATGTACAGCAAAATCTGAGCACACAAGAGGTGTTGCTTATTCAAAACTGCTTCACATAACTGTAGAAATACAAGAGAATCTGCATCTGAAGCCAAAATGTGACAGTCCTCGGATAATTATTTTCGCAATGCTCTTGTATGCAGGGAACATGTTCCAATTCTTCTCATACTTGCAGCGGGGAAGAATCCTGGTAATGGAAAATGAGATAGCGAGGCTGGCTCATGATCATCTGAGCACTCTGTGAATGGAATTAGCAACTGTTTCGCGGCTAATCAGCATTAGCAGCAGAACCATCGGACCAACAGGCTTCATACCCTTATAAAGGACAAGGAAGATTGATTTCGCAGAATTGTGAGAATCAAATCGATTTCTGCTATGCTTCTCCAGAAAGTGCATCCAAAGATCTAACACACTAAATAACGAAGAATTGAATCAATATCATTACAAATTAGATCTTAAATTTTGTAACTATGGAAGATAATGATACCTTGAGACATTGAAGTAAAGTCCATCAAATTTGCTGACTGACTCATCTCTCCCAATCAGAATCAACAAGGCATGAACTTGCTAGCAGGAAAGAGCAAGCCAGTGAAACAAACCAGACAAATAGTGATCAAGTACTGAGAACACCAAGTGATTGGCTTCCATTTGATCTCAACACTTGAGCTTTTCATCCTCTTTCCATTCTGTGGCTCCTTCGACAAATCGAAATTAGCCCCTTTCATTCTCAGCTCCTGAATGCACCTAGTGAGAGCCCGGTTATCGTTCCTCTCTCTCTGCAACTGCCTCCACACTTTCCAGTACCTGTAAAGCTTAACCTGAACCAAAAACACATAAACAAGTGAAGTTGATAGAGACAACATAGAAGGTATCCACCATTTCTTACAACTACTAATACTATTGCTGTGTTCATCTGACGAAGTGAACAAGAGAGTTAAAAAGAACCCATGAAAGTTTAAAAAGAAACAACAAAGCTGGAAGATCTCTCTTCTTATAGAGTCCATTCTAGACTCTTTGAGAGAGATTCTTCGACTGAAACGATCCTCTTCTCTTTGCCATAGCTTGAGAAGCAAGAGATGACCAGGGCTTTGAGATATCTCCATTAATGGGTGGTGTTGAATTGCTGTGATTGTGTTCAAACAACACAACACTTTCTGTTGATGCTCTTCGTCTACCGGGATTTCAACGATGTGGGTATCTTTCATTTCAGCAATCAAACAAATGAACAGATGAACAAACTTAACAAGATAAATGCAACAAACAAACAAAATGAAAGATTGGATTTTTCTCGAGAAACCAAGAAAGAAAATGAATTAGAGAGCGCTTTGAAGAATTATTGCAGATTGATAAGAGAGTGAATTCAATAGTTTTTTGGTGATCAGATAGAGAGGGAGACTCGGATAGTTAAAACGCCTGAAGAAATGAAGAGTCCTCCAGCGGTTACATTTTTTTTTTCTTTCCATTCAACGGTCAGATTTTCACGGGCTATATTTTATTTTAACGGCTGCATTTATATCTGTCTGGATCTTGGATCTGGGTCCTAATTTGCTCCAATGGGTAGCCCAAATTTCTGACCCAGCCCAATTAATTGGCCCATGTATATGTGTAATTGTGTATATTCGGATTTTAATATTTATTGAGATATTATTTTTTCATTATTATTATATATAGCACTACAAATAAAATCTTTATATCGAAAATTTATAATTAACATAAAGAATCATGCTTTATATACATATCTTGTAACAAAATTCTAAATATTTCATAGAATATTGTAGTATACAAATTATAAAATAAAATAATAAATATAAAATGTTAAAAATAAAAAGGAAGAAGCAACATATACATCATCAAATAACAAGGGAATTACCATTTAAAAAAAAAAAAAAAAAAAAAAAACAGGTTTTAAAAATTTGTACTATGAGAATATTTCGTGAGCACTGATAAATTCCATTTATTTTTTTTAAGTTGACTATAACGAATTAGGAATTTATTAAAACCGATTGATATTTCTGCATACATAATTTGAATATTTAGTCTAAAAAATGAAAATTGAACCCCGTACCAAACCTAAAAGTTATTGCATAAATTCCTTTCTCACCCCAACAACAAAGAATAAATATATAAAAATTCCTAAAGTGCATTGAATTGTAAATTTTATAATTTATATTAACAAAGTGGGATATACAGAATATTTCTATTTTAATGGAGTGAACTGAATTACAACATCAGAGATTTGGTTCTCATTTCTCAATCAAAATCAGTCTCAAAATTTGTCCATAATACTTTGGTATAAAGTGATTGGCATTTGGGTATCCTAACCTTTTTAAGTAGTTAAAAGTGCACTTTAAGAAATTAAAAGGGCCGACGGAATTAGTTTGTTCCTATTATGTCACATGATATGATTCTCTCATATAAATGATTATTTATATTACACAATATGATTTGATGGGTCGGATTTATACACTCGAGAAGTGGAAAGGAATCTATCTTTTCAGACTGTAAAATGAACCAACGGCCCAAACATTAACTCCCCAAACACAACCTGGTTTCTGATTTTGTGAAAACTCCAAAATTCAAAAACCCTCCAAAAACCGAAAATCTACCTGATTTTGGTACTCCTTATTATACTTGAATACATGGCTTTGAACGACCCAACAAAACCCTAGAAACCTAACAGATTTTGAGATCTTTGATCTCGCCAATCAACAAGAATCTGAAGAATCAATAAAATAAATAAATAAAAGTGAATTGAAGAGGTTTGCACGCATCCATATTCAATATTTCAATCTATATCACAAATAAAAGAAGAAAAAGGACAATTTGCAAAAATTTCAAAATTCCAAAACCCTCCAAAAACCAAAACCAGGGTACTCGTTTATATACTTGAATACATGGCTTTGATACTCGTTTGTATACTTGAAAACAGGCAAAAGTTCCAAAATTCCAAAACTATTTAGCTTATGGCATGAACTGATGCACAGAATGAGAAGGAGAAGAAACTGATTTAGATCTAGATCTAGCAGGAGAGCCGTGCGAAGATTTAGCTTTTGGAGACTTGCTTCTGCTCCTGCTTCTGCTGCTACTGTAACTTCTGCCATGACTGCGGCTGCGGCTTTCACTCCAACCTCTTGAATGAGATCGACCACGACTAGGACTTCGAGAGTGGTCTCGCCTGTGATCATACTCCCTCACACGAACATAGGACCGAGAAAATGCATTCTGAAACTCAGAGTCATTAAGTTTTTTGATTGCATGTTTCATATCTCCATAGCTTGTATAGTCTACGATTCCAGTAGTGCCACTACCATCATGGAAAACTTGGGAGAAACAGACATATCCTGCAGGACGCATGTGATCTTTAAGATCCTGCCATGAAGCAGAAGAGGGCAACCCAGAGACTAACACACGATATTCAGAGCACCGCCCATCATGGGCAAGTTCCACCCGTAATCGATGCCCACGAAAATCATAACCATCACGGCCACGAATAGCATCTTCAGCATCCCGAGCCTCTTCAAACTCAATAAATGCATAACCAGGGGGCCTTGGAGGGATCTTCAGGTCAATGTCAGCTATAGGTCCATATTTGTAAAACAAATCTTCAACTTCTCTCTCACGAATGTCCCAAGGGAGATTCCCAACATATAGAGTTCTGCTCGCACAGCTGGTCATTGCTCCTGAAATGAAATCGACCACAGCCCCAGCCTCAGTTATTTAATATCTTAAACATACAACAGTAGGTTCAATTAAAAGCAATTGTTGTCTATTTATTTGCAATCTTTTTGCCATTAAACAGGGTCAACTGATTCTTCAACTTTTAGATAAATACGGGTTAGGAAAAAAACATAACTCGAACCACAACCTCATCTCTCATCTGGTCAACCGATTCTTTTTGGGTGGCACAACTAGAGTTAGAATCTATAACAACCAAAAAAAAAAAAAAGAGAGAGAGGTTACCTTGAGTTATTTTCCCTTCATTTGCTGCCACTCTTTTTCCATTTCTATTCCCCTGCAAAGGAGAAAAAAATTAAAAAATTAAAAAAAGAAAAAGAGAAATGAAGTGAATGGATAGAAATGCAGTATGAATGTGCTTGAGTTTTATGTCTTATATGAAATAGCTTGACAACATACACCATTGGAATACAGAAACTTGGTCGAAAAGAGAAAAGAAAAAAAAAAAAGCAATTCCAAAAGATCCCAATAAAAGATATAGCATGCCATCATGATTAATAACAGTCATTTGAAAATAAAATAACCATTGGCCAATGATATATATTTTCTCCTTTTGAAAATAAAAATAAAAAAATTAAGGGAAAGAAATCCTTCATGTATAATGTACTTGAGAAAATACATCTTGATCCTGAGATGAAGTAAAATCATAATTCTCGGTAGTGCCATTGATTTTAGATTTCTTGACGTTTGGAGAATCAATATCCACATAGATCTAAATACATAAGAAAAGCCTCAATATTAATCAATACCATTACCATAACTGCTTATATGTGGTGAATGGGACCGTTACCTTTAGCTGTTTTTCCAACTCGTGGATTCTCATCTTTCCAGTACTCAGTTTGTCTCTGAGTATCTTCATTTCACTTTCTGCCACCTGATCATTAGCAGAGTTACAAGTTTTTAGTCATAATAAAAAAGCCCTTTAGTCACAAGTTTAAGCACAAAATACATTACCTTCAATTTTTCTTTATAGTCCTTCAAGACATTCCATATGGCTTTAGCAAAGTTCCGTGTGATTTGATGGATTTTCTCCTTCTTTGCCCAGTCAACAGCATCAGGCTTTGCTTGTTAAATAACATGCAAAGTGAGAAATAAGAAGAAACCGGAAACAAGCAAAAAAAATGTACAAAAAACAATGAAGTAAAATACCGAACAAGCTTCTAGACCACTGAATTTCATTCTTTTGGGCTGTTCAACTCTAGGCATCTGAAAATGCCTTTTGTTACCGACCAAGTTGGATGGGTCCTCAACATCGTCAAACCTAAATAAATTTTGGATGTAATACAAATCAATATAGAAAGGCAACTTGAAAATTGTAAGAATGAGGGAACGGTGAGGAACTTACTTGATTTCCATGTAAGGTGAAGCCTGTTTCAGCAAGTAGGATGTATCAAGATAATCTTCTTCTCCTGATTTTACTGTTAAAATCTACCAACATAAAAGGAAAAAACACACACCATATTATTTCAAAATAATAAACATAACAACATGAAAAGTGTTAAACCTGACTAAGAGACCCAACACATAGAAACCAAGAAGCTTCTAATAAAAACATAAGAATGTTTCAATTGCAAAACTTTGATCGAGTAACCTAGTTTTGGAAATGAAAACTGCATACCAGTGTCATTCTCTTATTTCCTTCCAAATAATCCCGCAGGTACTTGGTCAACTGTTTGGAGAATCAAATTATATTTTATACTAAAATATATGTATGATTCAAAGTAATTAAATTGATATGTCAAAAAACTTCCTGTGCAGACACTATTGAATGCAAATAGAAAGCTAAATGTGTCGCTTACAAGAAAGAAGAGTTATAACATAATAAAATTTAGTAAAGAAGCATTACCAAAGAATTTTGAAAGTGCTTCTCCAATGGCTTCCTTGGTTTCTTTTGATGCTCCAACAATGCCTGAAAACAAAGAAAAGAATAAATATAATTACAATCATGGAGTGATGGAGATGAGGGAGGGTAGAGAAAAACACACACAAAAAAGAATGTAAAGTTCTAAAAACACAAAGCACAAAAATAGCAGATATGCAATGAAACTGATAATCATCAATAGCACAGCAAGCTGCCCAGGAATCGATATAACCGAGTTCAGTCTACATACCCTTAAGCACAGGCCAAAAATCATTTTAGTGTTGTTGATGAAATTACTTTCAAGCAATCTCAATCCCTGCAAGACAAAACCAAACCCAAGATAAATAGCATCAACAAACTTGTATTGCGAGACTTTATATCCATTGATTAGTGTTCCATGAAATCTTGTAGTTGTTACCAAACCCTGGGACCTCAACTCAACATTCATTATTTTGTAACCAATGCCACTTCTCAACTACATGCAGAATAAAACGATTATCATTGATACTTGATTACCGAAAAGGGTAAAAAAATTGTTCCATCCATTTTCTTGAGTAACAAAAAATTAAATACTTTCAGTAAGTTAAACCCTTCCTGTGTACCACAGTAAATGAAAATTTAAAACATCATCGCAGTTAAGGCATTCTAAATGTCATATATTTACATGCCTTTTACAGTTTGCAAGTCAAATGAATCAATTTAAAATATTTTGCAAATATAAAAGGCATACAGAAACCATGTAGATGATTATGTGTTCAAAACATCCAAAACTGCACAATTATATCAAAAACTACACATCATTTGAGGTATTTGAGCAATAGATCAAGCAAGATATATATCACAACCTCATTCCCGGTTCTTTTTACTCCAGCAAGATCAACAATAGTTAAGACAGAGTCCTTTACTGGAACATTATTTCCATCAAGATAGCTGGCAGTGCTGCGGATGCTGATGATGCAGTGTGACCGACTGCACGGATGTGGAATGATAATAATTATGGAGATCAAAACAATCACATTGTTTTAAATAATAAACATCTGATGAGATAATTATTGTAGGAGACCAATGATACTTAGGACAGCATTATAAACCTGTACCAGTGATCTTCAATGAAAATACAATATACAGAGATAAATATTTCATTTTCAAACATCAAAAGCAATATAGCAGGTTAGTTTTATTATCCCAAGATACCCTAAACCCTGAACAGGATTTCTTGGTAAAACTACAAGTCATTCTCAGGTAAATTAGAGCTTCTTCTTACGGAACCGAACATATGAACATTACAATTGGAAGAGCCACTGCTATATGATTCTAGTGGCAAAATACTAGCCAAACGCTTGTCTAAATCCAAGAACTTAATCTCACAACAATAGGATTGGAAGGTTAGTTTGCCATGTACCTAGATTGGCTGTTTGCATTTGTCATAGCTGTAGCACGTCTCAGCATTGCACAAGATATCAATAATTCTGCTTCTGCCGCATCAGAAATGATAACCTGTTTACATAAAATCAGATAAAAACATGAATCATCATCGATATCCATCATGACCGAACATAGAAACAAGAAACAACATAATTTTAACATAGTTACATAGGGCATGATTGCATGAATATTCAACAACCTCTTGTAGACCTTTAATAGTCCCCTGCTGCATGAATAAATCAACTCCATCTCGAGATAAATCTGACATCCTCTCCCCTTTCCCATGTACAGAATATATTTCGAATATGGACAAGTAAAATGACCTGTAAGAGCATAATTTCAATCAACAAGGGTTCACGGTTTAAGAATAAACATTGAGAACATACTATATAACTCTATTTTCTGCCCTTAATCGATCTGATTGCTAACATATTCAAAAAAAGGAACAAAGGAACACAATTGAAGCCAAGTAATTCAAGAAATATGTTGAATCAAGTACAATGATCACCAGTTACCTCCGTGATTCAGAACCAATACTAGTGGTTCCCTTGAATATCCGCTGAAGCGCAAGTGGGACCATGCCGGGATCTCTGATACTCCCGAAAATCGTATGAGTCTTACCGGAGCCACTGGGCCCTAATGCAGCCAACATTCCACTTTTACCTCTCATAAATTCCTCCACCAAAGGGCTCAACATCTCCTCATATACTTCAGCCTGCATAAAAAAACAAAACTCTAAATGAATTCGTAAAAGAAAAAACTAAATCTAGTCAATTAAACAAGCGAGGTCCCAAACCTGCGATGAATCAGCCGAAAA
Organism: Acer campestre; assembly: GCA_954870605.1. NCBI lineage: Eukaryota > Viridiplantae > Streptophyta > Magnoliopsida > Sapindales > Sapindaceae > Acer > Acer campestre. The sequence continues at coordinate 51,001,811 of OX940801.1, read as the reverse complement.
CACGTACGAAAACCCTTTATAAACTTCAGACCTCATCCGTTTTGAGGTTTGCAGGGCCAATGGAGGCGAAAGTGTCAACGAATGAGAATCTTTAACATTTATACATGCTTTCGCGCTTTTTTCTTTGACTGCGACTTTCTTGGCCGGATTCTTAGGCCAAACGTTCTTGGCTCTCGGCTTGGGGTTCTGGTCGCCTGATTTGACCAGTACGAGAGGTCGGATTCTTAAGAAAACGTTGAGGTTCTTGGACGTTGTCGAGGCTTGGGAGAGGTCGGGTTGGGGATTTTGTGGAATTTGAATGGAGAGGATTTCGTCGCTCGGGAAAGAAGAAATTTCCGGGAGGTTTTTGGACGGAGAGGTGGGGATTTGGGGGAAGGCCGTGGACGGCATGGGACTGGCCCTCCGGTGAGGGTTTCGTCGTACGGTGAGCGTTTTTGGACACGTAAGCGATGGGCTCTTCATCTCCTCCATTTGATTGCAGATAAGTAGTGAATGGATAAAAGGTAGAAATCTTTACCAAATAAATCTTTTGAATCTCCAGAAATGTGTGAGATATTTTTTGGGTATTTTTTGTTGCAGACAAGGAGAAAAGGTAGAGAAGACGATGAGTTGATACCAGAAAAGTGTGAGATATTTTTTTGGTTGTGGGTTTCCCTCGATAAATCTTTTTGAATCTCCAAGTGGAAAGTGTGAGGAAAGTGTGAGAAAAAAAATTGGTTGTGGTTTTCCCTCCAAAAGAGGAGAGATGGTTCAGTACATTAGGCTTAAGAGGTGACGTGGCATGTCTGACCACTTATTTTTCAACAAATCATCGTATTTTTGAAAACCTCAAGTTGGAAAGCCAGGCTAGTTCTTCTGTTACTAAAAATGATGTTTATTTCTAACCTAACCACAACAATTAATCAATTATTTCATCTATAATTATCTACTTATTGGTCGTGTATTCTATATATCACATGGTATGCTTTTAGTGACCGGATATATTTACCAATGATCATCGGAGAAAGATTTTCTCCGGATATATCACATGGTATGATTACAGTCTTACTATCTTTAGTTCCCGTTTTGCCAATTCAAATGGATTTATAGAAGATAAAAACAGTGAAATTAATATTGATTTCATGCATTCATAAAAGATGAAAACAGTGAAATTAATATTGATTTCATGCAATTTTTATATAAAAAACAATTAAATAAATTGTTATATAAAAAACTTGATTAAGTTGACAATAATATTATGTGATTTAATATAATAAATTTAATAAATTATTTTTATATTGATCGTGGTGTTCAATTTGATAGGAACTTGTAGGTTAACATGAATTATACTCATGTTAACCTAAACATGAGTATAATTCATGTTAACCTCATACCCGATATCAACATTCAAGAGGTTGTGGGTTCAAATCATACTCATACCCGATATTCTGAGTCATGTCTTTACCAAATTTCGAAATATTGTAATATTAAAAAAAAAATAGAAAAAAATATTTAAGATAAAATCAAAGTTTGGTAGGTGAGTGGGTGCAGGGCTGTAAAATAGTTAAATTTATATAATTTTTTTTTCTTTTTTAATTTCACATCTAATTGGGTCATGGAAAGTTTGGTATGTACCCATCAACTCATTTGAATGTTTTTAATAAAGGCAAAATTTGCACAAACATCCCGAACATTTAGTATAATTATATACATAAGGGATTTTTGTCCATAATTGCACAAACATCCATTATCCTCAGTTGACTTATTTGACGTTCTGTCTACTCTGATTATTGACTACATTTTTAGTATGAAATAATTAAAATACCCATGGTTACTTATTTTATCTTTTATTTTATTATTTTAACAATAATAAATTATAAAAAAATTGATATGATCACCATTTCATGTCTTCCAAATTCTTTTCTCTATCTCTCTTTTTGAATTTTCTTGATCTCAAAACACCATCTTGAAAGAAAAAAAAAAATCGATTCGATACCCAAATCAAACAAACATCAATACTCATTGAGACCTTGAATTTGGTCAAGTCGTCCTCCATCATTTTTCCATCTCCACAAACTCTCTTCACCTTTTCAAATGCATTAAGTTTTTTAAAATATCATTGAATATCATTTTAAACCGACACTTGGAATGAACCATTTTATCTTTCCTCCATTGCTAACTCATAACAACCACCCACTAATGACAAAGGATGTTTGTATAATTATGGACAAAAATTTTATATATGAGCAATTACACAAAATGTTTGGGGTTGATTGCACTAATTTGCTTGATTAAAAATAATAATTTTGAATAAATGAAGACAAATAAATAAAAATTATATATAAAAAAGAGAAAAAAAAAAAGAGTTGAGATCCAGTGTAGGTGAGTACATTTTACTCCGGCGTGCCCAATGACCACATATACAGTCATGGTCACTCGCTCCATCAATCAGCTTCACTGTCTCCTTCACTTGTTCTCTCTTCAATTTTCCGCTAAAATTCAACAAATTGCAGAGATGGGTGAGACAATACCCTTCAAGAACCTCCATAGCAGAGAGTACACTGGCCACAAGAAGAAGGTTCACTTCATATTACCTATATGTGTTGAAAGGTACACTCTGTTGCTTAGAATTGCTCGGGGACGAAACTGGCTTCGGGTTCGGTTGATCAAACAGCTCGAGTTTGGCTCATTGAACCACACGGTCATGTAAAGTTTTTCTCTTTATATAAATTTACATTATTTATCTAGTTAAATTAACAAATGTATGTAATGTGTTGTGTTTTGTTTTGTTTTGTATTTTAAGTGTTTGATGATTGTTGAGGGTGTGAGGGTTGGCTGTTTCTATTAGTGGTGGTGGTGATTTTGGAGATGTTCTGTTGTTACAGGGAAAGGTTAAGGATATCGAATTGAAGGGGCATGCGGATAGTGTGGATCATCTGTGTTGGGATTTGATTGCTACTGCTTCAGGCGACAAGACAGTGCGCTTGTGGGATGTTCGTGGTAAGTGAATTTAAACCCACATTGGCATTTTCGGTTAGTTAAAATAAGGCCACGTAGATGGTATTTAAGCTTTTAGTCATGTAAGAAATTTGAGCACTTGCGTTTTTTTTGTTAATGGTTATGTGTTTTCAGAATTGAAAAGCATGTTTCAGATGTTGGAATGAAAAAAAAGCACCTTAAACTTGGGCTGATAAATTGGAACAAGAGGATTTAGTCTTTATGTTGTTTTCTTGTAAGTTGGAACAAAAAAGATGCCCAATTATGTCTGCTCCGGGTTTTGTAGGTGGAAAGTGCTCACAGCAGGCAGAACTTAGTGGTGAGAACTGAGAACATCAACATCACTTACAAACCAGATGGTACACACATAGCTGTTGGTAATAGGGTATGTCCTTCAGTCGTCCCTTCTCTCTTAGTCTTAGAGTAGGTTCATCATTTTTGTGATTGCCGTGCCCAAATTCATCAGTTTCCATTGAATCACTTAGTTGCTGGCAGTTACTTTTGCATATGATAAAGTATGCACCTAAACCATTCTTATGCTGTTTGATTTATTGCAGGATGACAAACTAACAATATTGGATGTTAGGAAATTTAAGCCAATCCATAAACGCAAGTTTCGTTATGAGGTAATCTTGAGTTCAGATTAATAGTGATAGTTTACTTTTTCCCAAATTGCGCAGCTTATGCTGTTAGTCTTCCTTGTAAACCAAGTTGAATCACACCTTAGAAACACATTCTTCGGTCTTTGATTTGTACATATAATTATAACCCTTGTAAACCCATATTTAAGAAGACATGCACTTATGAATTAATACAAAAACCATAGGAAGGCAGATCAATACAGTTAATGCCTTTATTTAGTTTTTAAGTTTTAATGAATCTTAGTTTATACTATCTTTGTATTACCTTTTATAAGTTCCCAGAGTTAACAAATACTCAATAGTATGATTGTTTTTCATGTTGAAGTTTGCATTTGATGGAAATAATGATTCAGCTCTAATTATTTCTGTACACTCAGTTCCTTTGGATGCCGCCAACTTGTATTCATGTTGATTTATTCACGTGGGTCTATTGCTTATTGAATAGTTTTTTTTTTTTTTCCCTATCTCTTTTCTAGGTTAATGAGATCGCATGGAACATGACCGGAGAAATGTTCTTTTTGACAATTGGAAAAGGTGAGAACTTCTTATTTTACTACTAAAATCAAGCATTGCCCTTTCATTGTATGATATAATATATATTTATGTTGATTATATATCAATCTGCCCAGGTACTGTTGAAGTGCTATCGTATCTGATGTAGGAAGACTTATGTAATTAGCTTGGCTATTTAGTTTATTTTATTAGTGGTAGTTATGTCATTTATGTGTGGTTATTTTGTTGTGGTTAGAGCTCTTGTATTTGGACTTGTAGGAGGATACAAATACCTCTGTTAGCTTTTGTAGAAGGGGTTGAATATTTGGTTATTTTCTGATATTGGAATTGAAGAGCAGAGCTCTCTTCTTCTTGTTACCATGGATTTGGCTTGAATCTAAAGACTTCGCTGAACAATTTTTTTTATAATCTTTTTCGTAAATTGTATCTGTGTTGTTACTCGTTCTCTTCTTTTTTCCCCTTTCGGGGAGAGGGGTTATTGCAGAGAACTCCTGCTGACCCATGCAGTTACCTCTGTGTTTTACAACAGATATTTTGCAGTTGGAAGTGCTGATTCCTTAGTGAGCCTTTGGGATATCTCAGAGATGCTCTGTGTATGAACATTTATGAAACTTGAGTGAGTTTAATGTGCTTGTGATATTTGTGGTATGTTGTGTGTACTCTCAGATGGCCCGTCAGGACAATAAGCTTCAATTACTCTGGGACTTATATTGCTTCTGCCTGTGAAGACTTATTCATTGATATAATAAGTCTGGTGTGTGACTTATGATCTGACCTAGGCCAGTGAATGATTACTGATTTTAACAATGTATCCGGTAAAGGTTCTTCAAAAAAGATTTGACAATGGAGTTGTATCATTTTTTTTTTTTTTTTTATCTAAAACTATTTGTTTAATTGTGCAAATTTCTGCTGTGTGAATTAGTCAAATGTACAAACTGGTCGAATGGTGCATCAAATTCCATGTCGGGCAGCCATGAATAGTGTGGAATGGAGTCCCAAATACAATTTGCTTGCATACGCAGTGGATGACAAGAACAAATATCAGGCTGATGAAGGTATATATTATAGAAACGGATGATCTGTAGCTGTACATAAGAATTAAGATTCCTCCTTTTATTCAAATTGTTCTTATCTGTTTCCTATTTCAGGTGTTTTCCGAATATTTGGCTTTGAGAATGCATAAAATTATGTGGAATGGAAGCTGCAAAAGGCTTGAAGTTTTTCACTGGAAAGAAGAATTGGATTTATGGTCTTTCTCTATCTTGAATCACAAATTGGGCTTTAGAATTGGAAGCATTGCGAGGGCGTGGAAATGTAGCAATTTGGATTCAAAGTTCTTTTGTTTCTTCTGGGGATATAAAATGTAGCAATTTTGTTCAATGATTCGGAAAATTTCTAGACTTGTGCCAGAGTTATCTGTAACAATTAAATAGTTGGAATGATATTTGAATTGTTTTCTATTGCGAGAAGCTTTTTTAGCCGCAGTTTTATTCATTTTTCGATTGTGATTTGTGAATACATCTTTGGAGAGATAAATCTCAAGTTGTCAAAAAAAAGAGAGTAGAAATTTTATTGAATATAAAACAAAGTTCATGTACAGCAAAATCTGAGCACACAAGAGGTGTTGCTTATTCAAAACTGCTTCACATAACTGTAGAAATACAAGAGAATCTGCATCTGAAGCCAAAATGTGACAGTCCTCGGATAATTATTTTCGCAATGCTCTTGTATGCAGGGAACATGTTCCAATTCTTCATATTTGCAGGGGGGAAGAATCCTGGTAACGGAAAATTAGATAGCGAGGCTGGCTCATGATCATCCGAGCACTTGGTGAATGGAATTAGCAACTGTTTCGCGGCTGATCAGCATTAGCAGCAGAACCATCGGACCAACATGCTTCATACCCTTATAAAGGACAAGGAAGATTGATTTCGCAGAATTGTGAGAATCAAATCGATTTCTGCTATGCTTCTCTGGAAAGTGCATCCAAAGATCAAACACACTAAATAACGAAGAATTGAATCAATATCATTACAAATTAGATCTTAAATTTTGTAACTATGGAAGATAATGATACCTTGAGACATTGAAGTAAAGTTCATCAAATTTGCTGACTGACTCATCTCTCCCAATCAGAATCAACAAAGCATGAACTTGCTAGCAGGAAAGAGCAAGCCAGTGAAACAAACCAGACAAATAGTGATCAAGTACTGAGAACACCAAGTGATTGGCTTCCATTTGATCTCAACACTTGAGCTTTTCATCCTCTTCCCATTCTGTGGCTCCTTCGACAAATCGAAACTAGCCCCTTTCATTCTCAGCTCCTGAATGCACCTAGTGAGAGCCCGGTTATCGTTCCTCTCTCTCTGCAACTGCCTCCACACTTTCCAGTACCTGTAAAGCTTAACCTGAACCAAAAACACATACACAAGTGAAGTTGATAGAGACAACATAGAAGGTATCCACCATTTCTTACAAGTACTAATACTATTGCTTTGTTCATCTGACGAAGTGAACAAGAGAGTTAAAAAGAACCCATGAAAGATTAAAAAGAAACAACAAAGCTGGAAGATCTCTCTTCTTATAGAGTCCATTCTAGACTCTTTGAGAGAGATTCTTCGACCGAAACGATCCTCTTCTCTTTGCCATAGCTTAAGAAGCAAGAGATGACCAGGGCTTTGAGATATCTCCATTAATGGGTGGTGTTGGATTGCTGTGATTGTGTTCAAACAACACAACACTTTCTGTTGATGCCCTTCGTCTACCGGGATTTCAACAATGTGGGCATCTTTCATTTCAGCCATAGATAATCAAACAATCAATCAAACAAACAAATAAGCAAATTTAACAAGATAAATGCAACAAACAAACAAATGAAAGATTAGATTTTTCTCGAGAAACCAAGAAAGAAAATGAATTATAGAGAGAGAGCGCTTTGAAGAATTATTGCAGATTGAAGATCAGAGAGCGAATTCAATAGTTTTTTGGTGATCAGATAGAGAGGGAGACTCGGATATTTAAATTGTTGTTAAAACGCCTGAAGAATTGAAGAGTCCTCCAACGGTTACATTTTTTTTTTCCCTTCAACGGTCAGATTTTCACGGTCGTTATATTTTATTTTAACGGCTACATTTGTATCTGTCTGGATCTTGGATCTGGGTTGGGTAGCCCAAATTGCTGACCCAGCCCAATAAATTGGACCATGTATATGTGGATATTCGGACTTTAATATTAATTGAGATATTAATTTTTAATTATTATTATATATAGCACTAAAAATAAAATCTTTATATCGAAAATTTATAATTAACATAAAGAATCATGCTTTATATACATATCTACTATTAAAAATTCTAAATATTTTATAGAATATTATAGTACACAAATTATAAAATAAAATAATAAATATAAAATGTTAAAAATAAAAAGGAAGATGCAATATATACATTATCAAATAACGAGGGAATTATCAATTAAAAAAAAAACAGATTTTTTTTTGACAATATTTATTAATTCGAGACCAGGTATTTTTTTTAAAAGCTTTCGTTATCGGTAGGATTCAAGCCGCTGACCTAAGAGTCATTTGCCATAGCTCCAAGCTCGTCAATCTAGAAGCTGAGCTATATTCTTATTGGCAAAAAAATAAAATAAAAAAACAGATGTTAAAAATATATACTATGAGAATATTTCTTGAGCACTAATAAATTCTATTTTTTTATTTTTTTATAAAGTTGACATTGACGAATTAGGAATCTATTAAAAACGGCTGATATTAATCACTGCATACATACATGTTCGAATATTTATTCCCATTAAAAAGAAAATCAAACCCGTGCTAAAAGCGATTGCACAAATTCCTTTCTCACCCCTCCAACAAAGAGTAAATATATAAAAATTATTAAAAGTGCATTGAAATGTAAATTTTATATTAACAAAGTGGGATATACAGAATATTTCTATTTTAATGGAGTGAACTGAATTACAACATCAGAGATTTGGTTCTCATTTCTCAATCAAAATCAGTATCAAAATTTTTCAACACACTTTATTATAAAGTCTAAAGTGATTGGCATTTGGCTATGTAAAAAAAAAATAAATAAATAAATTAAAAAAAATTGTCGATATTCTTTGTTAGTACTTGTTCCTATTAAAAAGTGCACTTTAAAAAATTAAAAGGGACATCAGAATCCGGTCTGTTCATATTACGTCACGTGGTATGAATCTCTCGTATAAATGATAAACCATATTACATGACATGATTTGATGAATCGAAAAGTGAGAAGAGAATCTCTCTTCTCAGACCGTAAAATGAACCAACGGCTCACAAGAGTCTAAGCGGGTAACAGCCAACCTGATGGGTCACTATCCGGAGCTGACTACTTTTTAACTATGGATGTATTATATATTGGGTATCTGATGTAAGGGTGACGTCATCAGATTCCAAATGTCTTTTAACATCAATGATCAACAGATTCAATGGCCAAGTTGCTAGCCACGTAAGATACACGTCATTTTCCTAGTCATTAACTTACCCAATAAGTTTTCCATTTTACATCGTGCCAATTTTTCTTTCTTGTTTTACAATCCAGGAATGATCGGCGGCTAAGGTCTACCGAGATTTGTAAAGATCAAATTTTATATGAACGGTATAACCCTAATACTTAATCATATAATTGGAAAATATTGACTATCTCAACTCAATGATAAAAAATAATACTATATAACTAAAAAAAAAAATTAACCTAAAATTCAATCAAAATGTTGTGGCGAATGAGTTGTCAATACTGAACAAATCATGGGATGATGTGATGAATGATATGGTAATGATAAATTACTTACCACGTTATTTGAGTTGGTTTTTAAACTAAATTTTTGGATCGACTAGCATTACTTAATGATAAAACTCTTCACATGTGTTTATTAACATTAAATCTCAGCCGTAGAAATGATATATTGTATTACTTTTAAGTTTCCTATTTTAATAAAAAGAGTATGGATATGCATGTCTTAAAGATGATGTATATATATGTATGTATACATAAAATGTATGAAAATATTGAATTGTATGTATTCTAAATTGTAAATTTAATTTTGCAAATTTTTTGTATCAAGTAGAAATGTAGAATACCTTGAATTCTAAAACTATAATATCCTTTTTTTTTTTCCCCAATAATCCAGCAATTGTGTATCCTTTTGGGGTCGAGGTACTATATCCACACGGGTATGGTTTGATTGATTTTAATATGATCGTGATTCCCAAATTTCAGAGTATTCCCAAATTTTGGTTCTACCATAATCATGTGGGTACAGTAGTCAAGCTTTTCATTTTGGTGATGGAAGTTCGAGTGTCACTTAAAAATAAGTGTGAATAGATTTCTTGCTTGTATTTGCTGTTTTTTTTTTTATATTATTATTAATTTTTTTTTTAAAGTATTATACTATTATATAAATTCGAAGTTTTGTGAGAGAGAGGGGGACTCAAACCCGTAACCTCGTAGTGCAGGTGTGAGAAGTTTACCATTGGACCAACCTTTATTGTCACCGCTTGTATCTACCGTTAACGAAGTAATTAGTAGCGTTCAATATTGACAAATCCCAATCTCAATACACGGGAAAAAACGACGAGATGATATTGGTCCATAGATATACCCCTCACACCTAAACTATGAGATCGTAGGTTCGAGTTCTCCCGTTTCATAAAAGCATAAAAAATATATATATATATATTTAAAAATAATGCTGTATGGTACACATGAAATCTTCTTTTTATTACTACACTGTGCGTCGGTTCCCAGTCAACCAACTCCACCAATTTAAAATATAAAAAAACAATTTCTCTTCTGGAGGAGAAAAAAAATAAAATTCACAGAATTTCTTGTCTAAAAAGAAAGACAACAGTACAACACAACATATCCCTATAAATACTCGTCGACGACGACGACGAAGTTTAAAATCAAAATTATCCAATTTGCAAATTGGTTCTCGTTCGAATTTTATCAATTCAGTTTATAGGTTCGCAGTGACTTGAAGCAAAAAAATCGAAGCAAATGCATCTGTACAATGCGTGGCTGCCGCCGCCTGTGGCGGAGGAGACGAAGCGAGAGAAGGATTCGTTCGCTTCCGTCGTGCAGTCCGTCAAGCAATCGTACCGACCCGACGATCCTGAATCCGTTTACGCTACTCTTAAATGGATCTCCGTTGTCGACTTGTGAGCAATTCTCTCTTTCGGCTGAATTTTTGCTCATTTTTTTTTTAACTTGAATCACTTCGTTTTGATACTTGATTTTGTTTTACGAACTTAAAGTTGCCTATTGTGTTGTGTTTATCTGTGAATTACTTAATTTCTGTCATTTTGTTTGTTTGTTTTGATATTGACTGTGACTTGTAGTGTGAATGCATTGTTGTGGAGTTTCATTTTCTTTTAAGTGTTAGAAGTTTTTACTGTACCTGATGTTGCCAACGTGGCAACCGTGACTGGTGTTTGATTTCGCAACGGTTGAGAATTCCGAGGAGTTTTTGATGTTCAATTGGATGTTAAATTTTGATTTAGATTGAAAATTGAGACTTTGAATTTAGCTCAGGTTTACTGTGACTTGTTGCCAATGATTGATTAGTTGGAAATGCAATGTTTTTTCTTGAATAGGTAGTAAGAATTAATGCATTTTGTGGCAAGACCAAAGATTGTGTATAGTTGGTCATTGTATGAGACTGTATAGCGACTGGTTTAGTATGATTTTACAGTGTGACATGTGTGGCTGATTGGGAGTGGAGTGTAAAAATGCTTGCTTGTTACCGAAACCGATTTATTATTTTCTTTTACTAGGTTGACCTATCCTTGCGGTGTAAAACTTACAGCTTTATATATCTAAAAATGTATAGGTGTGAAGTTTTTGATCACTTGCTTTCTGGTAAGATTATTGATGCATGGGTACCAGAGAATATAAGGGCTTTGCTGTGGTATGAATCATTAACATATAGTGGCAAAAAAATAGAACACATGCAGCTATGTCTTTTACAATACCCCAATAAGATAGACATACTCAAATGTATGCATGTAATGTTTGCGTGGATTAACTCCTAGTTTCCCACTCAGAATAATTTGCGTAAATATGTTTCTGTTCAGTTTGTAATTGTGTTTGGTCCTCATTTTACTTTCATTTGACTTTCGTCAGAAACTCTGACTAAATTTAAGGAATTTTTTTCTAAAGTGGACGCTTGTAGATCATTGTTGTGTACCTGCTACTTAGATGTTGCTGATGATTTATTACATATTGATGTGCAGATTCATAAAGGCAAAAAGTGAACTATCTTTGGAAGATGTTGGTGCACTCGTGGAAATTGGGTTGGAATTGTTCAATACATCTCAGGACAAACTTTACGCCCAGGTGTTACACTGTGTCTCAGACAGAAATATCTTCTCATCTGTGTTTGATGTTATTATGTCCATTTCTTTTTCTTTTTCTTTTTTCTAAAGTCTTGTTCTGTTTCCGTGGATCAGGTTAGATGGGGAAATATCTTAATCAGATTGCTTAATAAATACCGAAAGAAGTTGTCCTTGAAGGTTCCATGGCGGCCACTGTATGATACTCTGATTCATACGCATTTCACAAGGTAAGTTAAATTACTGCATACATGATATTAAATTAAAGCTCTTTTTAAACTTTATCTTAGATACTGTATTACCATTATTTCATGTTAAATAACAACTTATTGGTGGACCTTATTATCTTTTGATATGTGGTATCTGATTAGATTCTATTTGCATCATCTATCTTGAAAAGTCGGTCTTCTAAGTTCACCTTTTCAACATCTAAGCTCTTGCTTGCAAAACATTTTGGTTCTCATTACTGTTGATAGCTTTTTATGCTGATGACCTTGAATTACATCTTTACAGGAATACAGGTCCGGAGGGGTGGAGATTGAGACAACGACATTTTGAAGCTGTTACTTCCCTTGTTCGATCCTGCCGTAGGTTCTTCCCATCAGGTTCTGCATTTGAGATATGGTCTGAGTTTAGGTATAGTTTCTATTTCTTTTGGTTGGCTTGTCACTGTTTATGTATAAAATTCACAGCATATGATCGGTTTTTCTATCAACACACGTGAATTTTTAATAGCTTGGCTCCTACCAATGTCACAACCACATAGTATAATTGAAAAGGAATAAACAAGGCCAACATGCTTTTTAAGATATGAATTTTCTTCAACCTTCTTCCCATAGCGCTTTTTATTTTTCGAAGGAATGATAGGATGAGGTCACTCGTGTACCTTGAATGGATTGATTATTGATTAGGCTAATGCTGAAATTCTTAACCTTTTCCTTTTTCCTTTATTATTTATTTATTTATTTATTTTTTAATACCAATTTGCAGATCTCTTTTGGAAAACCCTTGGCATAATTCATCCTTTGAAGGATCTGGGTTTGTGAGGCTGTTTCTGCCTACAAATTTGGATAACCAAGACTTCTTTACAGAGTAAGGAACAGATACGTTTTTGGAACTGTTGGTAGTTATGTTTTCTCACTTGACTTAATAGAAATTTTCTATTGTTGGCCTGGCAGTGATTGGATTAAAGAGTGTATAGGCTTATGGGACTCTATTCCAAATTGTCAATTCTGGAACAGTCAATGGACTGCTGTTATAGCTCGTGTTATAAAGAACTATGACTTTATTGATTGGGAGTTTTTCATACCTGCACTTTTCACAAGATATTTGAACATGTTTGAGGTGAGTGCATGATATGCTAGATGAACTGAAACAATAAGATTATTACAATAATAAGTTTCCTAACATATTACTATATATACTATGCCTTTTTGATGAATTTTGTTTTATAACATGACCTGGACTCTTTTCTCTGTGGTGGCATGGTGTTTTAACTGATTTATTGCCATTTGGATTTTCCTACTGCCAAGTTTATGCCTTTGTCTTGAAATCCCAGGTTCCCGTGGCAAATGGAAGTGGTTCGTATCCTTTTTCTGTGGATGTTCCCAGAAATACAAGGTTCTTGTTTTCCAATAAAACACTCACCCCGGCAAAGGCCATCGCAAAATCAGTTGTAAGATGATAAACCCATCTCTCATGATTTTCCAGTACCAATATAAATAGCTCAGCTCCTACAATGTAGTTATGCTATACTTTATAATGGAAATTGCAGGTGTATCTACTGAAGCCTGGTAGTTTGGCACAAGAGCACTTCGAGAAATTGGTCAACCTCTTAGAACAGTTTGTTTACTGACATTTAAATGCATTATTTTGTTTTAGATTGCAATGAGTTGTTCATGGTTTATAATTGTTAGTTATTTTATTTTGTAGATATTACCATCCCTCTAATGGGGGTCGCTGGACTTATTCATTGGAAAGGTTTTTGCTCTATTTGGTTATCACATTCCAGAAACGGTTACAGCATGAGCAGAAGTATGAGTTCACCAACTTGATTATATGTGTTCTGCATTTGGTAAAAGCATATTTCATGCTCATTGTACTAAAACTTTACCATTGCAGGAACCCGGATAATAGTAGACATGCCGAGTTATATCTAGGAAAATCTGAGATGACTTCTTTTGTTAATGTGGTGCTGAAGTTGATTGATCGTGGTCAATATAGTAAGAATGAACATCTTTCTGAGACAGTTGCTGCTGCAACTGCTATATTGTCTTATGTGGATCCTTCTTCAGTTCTTCCATTTCTAGCATCTCGATTCCATATAGCCTTGGAGACGGTTAGTATGTTGCATTTATTGCTGTACACATACAAATTATTGAAATTTCATATTATTCTTGTGTGTTTTTTTCCTTGCGTAAGATTGGCAGTTCAGCTTAGAAGGCTTTTCTAATTCATAGGATGGTTGGAAATCTTCATTCCTATTAAAAGGGGATTCTTTCGTCACATTAACTTCCCTTTTATCAACTTTTGTGTCTAGTCAGATGACTGCCACCCACCAGTTGAAAACAGCTGTGATGTCAGTAGCATTTGCTGGGCGTTCACTCTTCCTGACTTCCCTATCAACTTCTCCAGTAAAACCAGTTGATCTTGGTGGTGGTGGTGATGTTTTCATTGAACTTCTGATGATATCATTATCGAATGCATTAGCTGGTATGGATGCAAATGATCCTCCTAAAACCTTGGCAACCATGCAATTAATTGGTTCCATATTTTCCAATGTAAGCTCGAAGCTCCCAACATTCATACCAATACAATTGATATGCATGATTTGTCAATAAATGGTTTTTGCTAATCCACTTAAATTGCAGATTGCTACTCTGGATGACAGTAGCGATGAGTTATCATTCATGCCAATGATTCGTTTTTCTGAATGGCTAGATGAATTCTTATGTCGCTTATTCTCGTTACTTCAACATTTGGAACCCAGCAGTGTCCTGTGAGTTGTTGTTTGGCTCTCCAATCTTTTTTAGTAATAACAGTTACAATTTTATTTTTCCCCGAAAGATGATTGGTTACTGGTGCTACAGGAATGAAGGTCTAAATTCATCAGCAACATCAGGAACTTTTCTCGTTGAGGATGGTCCTTACTACTATTGCATGCTTGAAATCTTGCTTGGGAGACTTTCAAAATCACTATATAATCAGGTGTCAGTTCTGGACATAATATGCTCAGTTCGGATTTTTATTTTTCCTCTTCCGGAAAAGATGTCTAAACTTCTGCTTATATCACTGACAGGCCTTGAAGAAAATTTCCAAGTTTGTTAGAACAAATATTCTTCCTGGGGCAATTGCTGAGGTCGGATTGCTTTGTTGTGCATGTGTTCATTCAAACCCAGAGGAGGCAGTTATCCACCTTGTTGAACCGGTTTTGCTGTCTGCTCTATCCTCTTTGAAAGGAACACCTGTTACTGGATTTGGAGGAAGAGGAGCTACTGAGGCCTCAGTTTTATCCAAGGTCTTTCACTTTTGACTGGTGTTAATTTATACTATTTATGATTTACCTAGATTCTTGTAGTGAAGTTTTAAAGTTGAGTGTTCCTTTTCACCCTTGTTCAGGCAAAACCTACTCTTTCTCCCGCTCTTGAAACAGCAATTGATTATCAATTGAAAATATTATCAGTTGCTATCAGTTATGGAGGTCCGGCCCTTCTACATTACAAGGATCAACTCAAAGAAGCTATTGTTTCTGCCTTCGACTCTCCATCTTGGAAGGTCTTGTTTCTGCTTTTGGTTGATTATTGTTCCCTGCATGATTGAGTACTCACTGTGTATCATGCTTTGTGTTAAAATGAAATGCACAATGTTGAATTGTTGAAATTGTTTTCTGGTGTAATTAATTATTTTTAAATCATATGACAGGTTAATGTAGCGGGTGATCATCTTCTTCGATCCTTTCTTGGAAGCTTGATTCTTTATTATCCTGTTGATCAGTACAAGTATAATCTTTTATTGCCATAAATGGTTACTCATTAAATTCATTTCGTTTTTTACTCGATTGTTGGAAATGAAATTGTACTTTCTGGTTTTTCTAGGTGCATTTTGCGTCACCCTGCTGCTCCTGCATTAGAGGAATGGGTCAGCACAAAAGATTATAACGATGATGGACAATTAATCGGCCCCAAGTGGCATGTTCCAAGTGATAAAGAAGTTCAGTTTGCTAATGAACTTTTGAACCTTCATTTTCAGTCTGCTTTAGATGATCTTTTGAGAATATGCCAAACTAAACTTCATTCTGATCCAGGTAATATGCACATTCATCCTCTCAGGCAGTTTTCCTAACCTTCACAGGTGGCTGCTTTGGTGTATATTAGTTTGAAGAGCTTCGACTTTTATTCGGTAGCGGTAATAAGAAAAATAACTTTTGGAAAGTTTATCTACACAGATGTCAACTATTGTTGTTTCATTTTATTCTTTGCTTCAAAGCATTTGAGAAAATTTTCTCCTTTCTACAAATCTCAATTCCCTGTTAATAAAAATACGTCATGTTTGCCTTTATAATTCAAAATATCTGACATTACATACAATTTGCGATGCAGGGAATGAGAAAGAACACTTGAAAGTGACTCTTTTGCGTATTGAGTCTACTTTGCAAGGTGTTTTGTCTTGCTTGCCCGATTTCAACCCATCCTCTAGGAATGAGATGATAGAGGATCCTGGTCCTCCTTTCCTAATAGCTGGAGCAACAGGGTCAAGTGTTGGCAGCACTGAATTGCGGGAAAAAGCTGCTGATATTATACATGCAGCGTGCAAGTAATGTTTAACTTTTGTTGTTCTTCTGGATGTTTTTCTTTCTAATTTGGTGTATAATAGCTGAACATCAATGATATTTGTAATATGGGCAGGTACGTATTAGAGGAAAAATCAGATGACAGCATCCTATTGATACTCATTATTCGAATTATGGATGCTTTAGGAAACTACGGTAATGCATACTGCATCACGATGAAATGAATCCCTTCCTTTGTTTTTGGTTTAGTAGCACCTTGCTAGTTTTTCTTTTAGAAGATTTTTTTCCTTTTTTTTTTTCTTTTTGTTTTTCAATATCCATTTATGTGGGTCCTGCCTGACATTGCTTTCTTCTCTAACATTTGTAATACAGGAAGTTTGGAGTTTGATGAGTGGTCAAATCACAGGCAGGCTTGGAAGTTGGAATCTGCTGCCATAATAGAACCTCCAATAAATTTTATCGTTTCTTCCCATTCTAAAGGAAAGAGAAGGTGAGGAATCTTGTCATGAGATCCCTTTAGCTAATTACTCGAATAATGCATCAATTAACATCTGGCACTTAAAATTCTCAATCTATTCTTGGTTGCAGACCTAGATGGGCTCTTATCGACAAGGCATACATGCATGGTACTTGGAGATCATCACAGTCATCCTATCATCTGTTTCGAACAACTGGGGATTTCTCTCCACCAGACCATGTGATTCTCTTGATGGATGATCTTCTAAACCTCTCTTTACATAGCTATGAAACTGTTCGTGTGTGAGTACCCTGACCTGCTATTAGTGAGTTATATAACCAAATGATTCAGCAGTCACCTTTAAATCATCTTTTTGATATATAAGTAATTATTATGAAAGAATAGAATTTAGGTAGACAGGAGGTGTAAGGCTGCACTTACACCAAAAATTACAGAACTCATTTTGAATTTAGTACTGTGAGTCTATTGCAGTATTTTCGTAGAACTATGTGGTTCAATTGTTCTTTTAAAAGTTCATCAAAAGCATGTTTTAAGATAATTTCAGCCATTTAATTGGCCTTATGAATAGAATTACTTGTATAATGAAATCTTCATTCTACCCTTGCCATCCTTTGTGGGGAGAGAGAGTTGTTCAGAGAGATTTTAGGGATCCAATTTTTATATTATTTCATTTTTTTTGTTGTTGACGTTTTCACTATAGTGTTCTATTACCTGATTCAGATTATCCAGCATCAAAATAAAAGTAATTAAAATGTCTGATGCTTGTGTGAAATGTTGGTTTGGTTTCTAGACTTGCTGGAAAATCTCTATTGAAGATCCTCAAGAGGTGGCCATCTTTAATTTCAAAATGTGTGCTCTCTCTTACTGAGAATTTAAGGAGTCCAAACACACCAGAATACACAGTCTTAGGTTCTTGTGCGGTCCTTTCTACACAGACAGTTCTCAAGCATTTGACAAGCGTAGGTTTTTTAACTCAGAAGTCTGTCATATTTAGAAAGTAATTTGCTAATTTGGCTTTTTTATTCCTTTTTCCAGGATCAAAAGGCATTCTCTTCGTTTCTTCTTGGGATCCTTTCAAGGTTACCATCATGAAATATCTGTAGTGTAATTCTCATTCTTTGCTGAAAATCATTGTATACACTTGGTCTTATGTTTCTTCTGTTTTACTTGTAGCTCCCATCATGAAACACTGAAAGCACAGAAAGCAATCAATGAGGTAAAATCTCCCACTGTATGATCGATCTTGTACCATATATCACAATTTTCTGTTATTGAATGTTTCCTGTGTGCTGGCAGGTTTTTGTCAAATACAACATTCACTTTGGGGGAGTGTCTAGAAGCATATTGAGGTCGATGGACAATCATAAAGACGGATCAGATTTTGCAGATTTGGTTTCTCAGATTGGTTCTTTGAGTTTTGATTCTACCCGCTTGCATTGGCGGTAATAATTTTATTTGTTTGGTCTCTTGATATTCATAGTAGACAGTAGACACTGGATTTTATTGATTCTGCCTCATCTATGGTATTTAGTCTCTTGGCATTTTGGGTTTAGATCCATTAATCAATGGATTATAAAATTGATACTGGGATTGTTGATGTTTCCCTTTGATGCAAATCATAAATTTCAGTACTTTGACATTGACTAAAATTTCCCCTTTTTTCTTCTTCTTCTTCTTCTTCTTATTATTAGTTTATTATTTTACATTTCTTATCAGGTACAATCTGATGGCTAATAGAGTTCTGCTCTTGTTAGCTATGTCGTCTAGAAATGATCCAAACTTCTCTCTGAAAATCCTGAGTGAAACTGCCGGTCTGTGTTCTTGTTATCTTTTAATTAATTGTGTTGTTCTTGTCAGTGAATTAAACGAAACTGTTTCAATTCAACTTCTGAGTTCTCTGATGTTGGTGCCATTGCAGGTCACTTTTTAAAGAATTTAAAGAGTCAGCTTCCTCAAACCAGAATACTTGCAATCTCAGCCCTAAACACACTATTGAAAGAATCACCTTATAAAATGGCGGTGGAGGATCAGCCTGTATTATCTGGGAATTTACAAGAAAATGCCAAATCATCCCTGGAAGGAGCATTGAGTGAAATTTTTAAGGAGGAAGGATTTTTTGATGAGACTCTTAATAGTCTTTCACATGTTCATATAATCACAGATTCTGAGAGCTCATCTTCCAGAAATCATGGAAATTCTTCCTTTCAGAGCCTAGCAGACAAATCAATCACCCGTTTTTATTTTGACTTTTCATCTTCTTGGCCACGTACTCCTAGTTGGATCACGCTATTAGGAAGTGATACTTTTTACTCAAACTTTGCACGGATTTTCAAGAGACTAGTACAAGAATGTGGCATGTCTGTGGTACTGGCACTTAAAAGTACACTGGAAGAGTTTGCAAATGCCAAGGAGCGGTCTAAGCAATGTGTTGCTGCTGAAGCATTGGCTGGAGTGTTGCATTCTGATGTCAATGGTCTTTTAGGGGAATGGGACAGCTGGATGAAGGTCCAGTTGCAGAATATCATTCTTGCTCCATCAGTGGAATCCATACCTGAGTGGGCAACCTGTATACGCTATGCTGTTACAGGAAAAGGGAAGTATGGAACAAGAGTTCCTCTTCTGAGGCAACAAATTTTGGACTGTTTGGTGACGCCTTTACCTCCAACGGTAACTACGACTGTGGTTGCTAAGCGTTATGCTTTCCTTTCAGCTGCACTCATAGAAATATCCCCACAAAAAATGCCAGTGCCAGAAATACAGTTACATGTTAGACTTCTGGACGAGTTACTGAATAATATGTGCCATTCATCAGCTCAAGTAAGTAGGCTTTTATTCATAGCCTTTCCAGTTTCCTGAATTTTTTTTATTTTTTATTTTTTATTTTTTTGTGTGTTCGAGCGTGTATTGGCCTTGCACTTTTATGTGAATGCAAAGGAGATGCGGTCTAGAGTAGGAAGTTGATTATAAGACAGAAAATAGGACATGAATGAAACTAAAATTGAGGTTGCATGAATCATACATAGCACATTCCTGCAAAGAAAATACTGAAACAGTTTGGATTATTTTACCTATTAGGCTTAAAACTTAAACCCTTACGACATGGCTTATGTTCATTGGCAATTTGAATTTGTACAGGTAAGAGAAGCTATAGGTGTTACCCTCTCCGTGTTGTGTTCCAACATTCGGCTCCATATGTCATTTTCTCATGATCATTCACGTGAAGGGAATGACAGTGATATTGATAATCATCTTAAAGAGCAAAGATGGGTTCATATTCTAACAGAAAGAGCATCCGAAGCGGTTCTGAACATTCAGAATAACAGTGTGGAGAATTCAGTAGAAATCAGTTCACAAAATGGGTATTTGAATGGAGATTCGCAAGATGATGTCAAATGGATGGAAACGGTACTAATTTTTATAATTGTTTCCCTTTGAAACTTCCGATTTTATAATCTCTTACTGACGAGTTCATTTTCCTGATATGTGTAGCTATTTCATTTTATCATATCAATTTTGAAGTCCGCAAGATCTTCATGTTTGCTGGATGTAATAGTAGAACTTCTCTATCCTGTAATATCCTTGCAGGTATGTCTAGTGCAATTTTAATTCTTGTCAATTAACTTAAATGGTCTGTCCGTGGTTTCTTCTTGGTCCTGTCATTCAAATTTTATTGTGTTGCTTTTTAAATCCAGAAGTGGTAGTTTACTTGGATTAATTGATTTGAGGTAGTTAACAATAATCTGTTATAAGCTTGTTTGAGTGTAGCCTTAATAAAGTGGTCCTGCAGACTGTAATGGAGCAAAAATTCTTACCTAATTTGTAGTAAACCAATCTCGTATGAGCGTTAAAGGACTGTTTTGCCATTTTTTTTTTTTGCATAGGAACCCTTTTGTTGGGGAGCAGTTAGTGTTAGAGTTCTTGTAGTTGTATACTTGTATTAGCTTAGACAAAGTATATTAGTTGGTGCAAATTGATGTACAAATACTTAACTAATAATTTCTATAATCCCAAACATGCTGGGCATCATCTTTCTACCTAAAAAATGTTATATTCCTTTTGAAGGAAACATCAAATAAAGATTTATCAACACTGGCCAAGGCAGCTTTCGAATTGCTTAAATGGAGGATTTTCTGGGAGCCTCATCTCCAGAAAGCTGTTTCTGTTATTCTATCTTCTGCGGATGATTCTAACTGGAGGACAAGATCTGCTACTCTAACGTATCTGCGAACCTTTATGTATAGGTAAACTACTACTTCAGGTGGTTCTTTATGCATTGGAATCTTTTGGATAGTCGATTCTGACCACATTCTGTGACTAATAATTTTTTTTTTTTCACAAAATATCTACTTTAGTTTACTTGCAGAGTGCCCATAGTTACTCACAAGCAAATCTGTACTTCAAAATTGTCATTTGTAGAGAAAGAATCACATTCTTGATGAGTTGATGCTATTATGCTTTTGTTTCCTCCATCTCCCCCTTTTATGGCCTTTTTTTTTTTCTTCTTTTCCATTTCACAGTATAGTCATATTCTTACTAAATATGTATTAGGAGGTCAATAGTAGCATTTGGGCTGAGGAAATATTTCGTATGATGTGCATGCTAATATAATTGTTTACAACAGGCACACTTTCATTCTTTCAAACTCGGAGAAACAAAAAATCTGGAAATTGGTGGAGAAGCTTCTTACAGACAGTCAAGTGGAGGCAAGTTACTGGCTAAATCTTTTATTATATGGTAGTGTACAGTAATGGGTACAGTTACTCTTGTGCTTGTTAAGAATGTGCATGACATTAGTTAGTGACAGCGTTGATTATACCAAAACAAATATATGACTGGAAAATGTAGACATTTTCGAGGATAGTTTTCATCGGTGATGTCTAAATTCATAGGAGTTTCTGGTTTTTGTTTTCTTGGACTGGAGTCCTCAAGCGATGGATAGGATTTCATCTTATACTGAAATAGCTACATCTTATTCAGGTAAGGGAGCATGCTGCAGCAGTTCTAGCAGGCCTAATGAAGGGTGGGGATGAAGCTTTAGCTAAGGATTTCCGGGATAGGGCTTATAAGGAAGCAAGTATTATTCAAAGGAAGAATAAGCAGAGGTGTTTTCTTTGTTTCTGATATAGTTAAATGTTATTTTCTTGCAATCATTAATTAAGTTTTGCTTGTATGTATATAATCTTCGTGCGTTCTACATGCTATAATTTCTGGTGTAATGTATTCAGATACCAAGTTCGTTTGCATGTGCTTTATTCTGATTTTGGATAATGGTAATTTATGAATGTAGGAGTTTGAGTTCCGGACAATCAGTAGCTTCTAGACATGGCGCTGTACTTGCTTTGGCCGCTTCTGTGTTATCAGTCCCTTATGATATGCCCAGGTGGGTGCACCTTAAATA
The DNA here is from genome assembly GCA_954870605.1 of Acer campestre. NCBI lineage: Eukaryota > Viridiplantae > Streptophyta > Magnoliopsida > Sapindales > Sapindaceae > Acer > Acer campestre. Next base: position 50,979,635 of record OX940801.1, on the reverse strand, counting down.
TAAGGAACTGTTTTTTCATATTGGTTTCTTAAGATTGAACTTGAAAGCCAGCTGTATTGAAGAGATTTTTTTTTTAATTGATATTGTTTCTTTTTCATGTCTTTTGATGCTTACTATACATAATTTTTCCCATTCAGTTGGTTGCCAGAACATGTTACCTTACTGGCTCGTTTTGCTGGAGAGCCTTCGCCGGTGAAATCAACAGTGACAAAAGCGGTTGCAGAGTTCCGTCGGACTCATGCTGATACATGGAATCTTCAGAAAGATCAATTTACAGAAGAACAACTTGAGGTAGCCTCATCAAAACAGTCCCTTTCCGGATGCTTTTGGCTTTTAATGTTGGAGAATATGCTAACTGTCTTTTATTTCTTAAATTTATTTATTTATGATCTTATTAATGCTTTCAGGTGTTGGCCGATACGTCCTCCTCCTCGTCGTATTTCGCTTGATCAACATTACTTGTAAGAGAAAGATGTAATAGAAAAAATAACGATTGAGAGCATTATAATAGTGAGAAATCATACATAGCATGTTAAATTTGATCATAATTCATAATGAATTTTATTTACATTTGCATCTTCTACTGTTACCATAAGGAAATTTATTATTCTGAATAAAGTATGTAATTCTTGCTTTCTTGTTTCTTCTCATTAAGTCTCTCTCTCTCTCTCTGTCTAAACTATGGGATTCATTAGATCATCAGATGGTAAGTCCCACAAGACACAGTCTGCATTGAATAGGTTAGATCCATTCCTAATTCCTTTTCCTCTTTCGGATTCCTCTCCGTTGTCATCCTCAGCTCTGTCATGAAACCGGCCTTCTTGTTCCCTGGCTGTGCAGGTGCTTCCCGTGCACATACTCTGGTTCCATGATGATGCTGCGACATCATTGCCAAATGATGATGGGCCATAATGGAACCCAGAAACAGATGCCGGGAAAGCACTGCAGCCCATTGCGAAATTCGCTGACATTGTCCCCATCGTGTCCCATGGCTTGCTTGAGGGTACCATTTCAGGTTCTTGTACAGCCCTTGATAGATTGAACTTGATCTTCTCAATAGTGTTGTCGTTTTCGTCATTTTTGATGTAAGTGGTTGTTGTACTCCCTGGACCTGATTGTTGGAGCTGGAAGTCTATACGTTTCTTAGTAAGGAGATGGAGCATCTCATCTTTAAAGCACCCGAGGGCTGCTTCCGCCAGGTGAGCCACCTGAGGTGGAGCCAGTGTGGTGGCAATTTCCGCCATGAGATGCGAGAACGGCTTGTGGGTGACCGGATCGATCCCCATGCCTGAAAGCCTCTTCTTCAGCTTGGTGTTCCAATAATTTTTAACATCATTGTCTGTTCGGCCAGGTAGCTGAGCTGCAATCAGTGACCATCTGCATTGCACATATTGAAAGTCATTTAATTTTCTCATAGCTTTGATTCTTAATTAAACTAAGAATAGGAAGGAAAAAAAAATGCATCGACGTACCGGTTGCCAACAACGGAATGTAGCTTCACTATAGTATGTTCTTCCATGTCCGTGAACTGCTCACGCTTCAGGTCTGGACGGAGGTAATTCGTCCACCGAAGCCTACAACTCTTCCCACATCTCTGTAGACCTAAATTTCACCAAACAAAACTCGTAAGTTTCGGTTTCCAAATCGTTTTCCAAACTTAATCATTATAAAAAAACAAACAAACCAGCGTTCTTCGGGATGAGTCGCCAGTTGCGGGTGCCGTGCTGGGCAATGTAAGAAGAGAGCTTGTTGTCTTCTTCAGGAGTCCACTGCCCTCTTTTGACATTGTCCTTCTCACAACACGGAATGCGCCCCATCTCTACTTACTATCACTACTTTTTTTTAACACTTATCTCTCCCTTAAAGAAATGCTAATGTTTAGTACACAAACACTTACAAGAAATTTTAAAAAAAGAAGAAGAAGAATATGTAGACAATAAAAGAAAAGAAAAGCAAGTAACAAGAGAGTAATATTTCTTGGTGTGCCTGTGAGTATTTTGTTTTTGTTTTTGTTTTTGTTTTTGTGTAGTTGCTTTATAGTAAAGAAATGGTGAGTGGTGTTTATTGTTATGTTTATATATTTATATGGTGAGATTGGGTTGCATATTTGCATGGTTGAGGGGTTAAATGGTAAATAAAAAAAATAGAGAAAAAAGAAGAGAGAATTGTGCATCAAAGGTGCATGATTTTATTAAAGAATTCAACGCTATTGAGCGTGTGAGAGATGGACCGGTAGCTCACCCACAAGACGCCCGGTCAACTCTCCTCTATATCACTCTCTCTCACTAGTTGACTGTTTTCAGGTTGTCTTTGCACACAAGAAACCCTATCTAACAAGACTAGGTTGACTTGGTGATATACCTTTCACACCTACACTAATGGGGTTGTGGGTTCGAGTTAGTCTCCTTTTCCAAACCCCTACATTGTAAACGTTCAAAAAAAGAGAAACTTTATCGGATGGTATCATGCTATGTGTATACAAAAACTTTGGTCATACGAAATTCGGTGGCCGAATGTATACAAAACATGGCGGTGTATTGAAGATTTTCTCCACACGAATCCAAAATCTCAATAAGGTTACAATTTACAAACAGTTTAAGGTTGTTGCACGTACGTGTGGGTATCATCAGCTTAATCTAACTTGTCTCCATTGCAAAACATGCATGCCCCCTCGTGTGGGTTGTGTTTGAATTGTTGAACTGAAATGATCATGTACAGTGAACTTATAAACTTTTTTCTGCTATGGATGCCAACAAGACTACACCTAAGAATTTAACAGCAATGATTTAGCAGCAATACAAACGACATCCATTAAAATGAAATATATATTGGAATGATAAGTAGAAAACTTGTTAAATTATTCTGTTATTTGGTTATCCCTAATTATATCGTTAATTTAAATGGTGGATGACTAGTCAAATATACATTTACAGAAATATTCAAGTCAGTGCGCACTGATATAACTTCATCTGTGTATTGGATGTGAACCATTAGATTTACATACTTTGACTCAAGTGTATGCACTTGTCAAAACTTCTCCTTAATCAGTGGTCCACATGCATTGATACTAATGTAGTTATATCAGTACGTACTGATTAGAACGGGACAGTATATATATAGTCTTTCTACATACTGTCAGTTCGTTCTGATATAAAATATGTTAGGACGAAGAATGTTAACCATAGATTATGAAGAAGTTTTGACAAATGCATACACTTTGAGTTAAAGTATGCAAATCTAATGATTCACATTCTTCGTCCTAATATAAAATATATCAGGATGAACTGACAATAAAAAAACTGTATATATATATATATATAAAAGGTTAAATAGATTTAAAAAAGCATTTGATTAGAATGATATAATTGCTTTATTATTAATTTATTATGATGTAATGGTAGTTCAAAGATTTAATTTCATTGCCACGAGAAGTCAACTTGTATTGCACATTACCCCTCGCCCCTCGCCCCTCGCCCCTCGACACACGTATAGTGTATTTCCCTTTTTAGGATTCCGCGTTAAGAGACGAAGCTAGGATTTTAGATATGATGGGACTGAATAAAACTATTTATTAAGTTTCATTTGTTGTTTTACAGTTAAGCTTAATTTCATCCTGAGTTTTAGGTGTTATAGGGCCTGTTTGGCTAAGCTTTTGAAGGGGTCAAAAGCTCTTTTGGAACCTAAAAGCTGCTTTTGAACATGTTTGGATAATTCTACAAAAGAGCTTATCCAATTTGAAAGCTCTTCCAGCAGAAGCAGCCCTCACCATGCTTCTCTTGGAAGCTCTTCTAAGAAAACCGGGAAGCCAAAATTTCATTTAATGAAACTTTTATAATTCCAACTTTACCCTCCTATATAAATCACACTTCAAGCTTGTCTGAAACAAAAATCCCAAATCAACATGAAATCCCTAAATCCCTCCCCCATATCACATCGTCTTCTTCATTTTTTTTTTCTTTCTGAAATCTCTTCTTCCTGACACGATCCGATGGCGGTGGAGAGGGAGGATGGGGACGAGAACAGGTCGGGATCCGAGATGAGGAGGACGAGGAAGCAGCCGGAGTGTACCAAGGAGGCGGACTCGGCGGCGATTATGATGAGGACGATGGAGAACTCGAACGAGGACCCGTCGTCGGCGTGGACCCGTTGTCGGTGAGGACATTGAAACGGCCACGACTGGTGTGGACACCGTAGACGACGGAGATGGAGTTGATTTGCTCATTTCTGCGATTGACTTTCTTTTTTTAATTTTTTTTTACAAAAATTGATGTGCTTTTGATTGAAGGAGAAGACTTGGATTATTACAATTGAGCTGGAATACCGTAATTTATTTGGATTTGAGGAATTGATTTTGTAGTTTTTTTGTGGAATTGATTTTTGGTTTTGTTGCTGGAATTTGGATGAAGGAATTTGGATGGAGCGGATTTGCTCATTTTTACCAATTGACTTTCTTTTTTTAATTTTTTTTTACAAAAATTGGTGTGCTTTTGATTGAAGGAGAAGACTTGGATTATTACAATTGAGCTGGAATACCGTAATTTATTTGGATTTGAGGAATTGATTTTGTAGTTTTTTTGTGGAATTGATTTTTGGTTTTGTTGCTGGAATTTGGATGAAGGAATTTGGATGGAGCGGATTTGCTCATTTTTACCAATTGACTTTCTTTTTTTAATTTTTTTTTACAAAAATTGGTGTGCTTTTGATTGAAGGAGAAGACTTGGATTATTACAATTGAGCTGGAATACCGTAATTTATTTGGATTTGAGGAATTGATTTTGTAGTTTTTTTGTGGAATTGATTTTTGGTTTTGTTGCTGGAATTTGGATGAAGAAATCTGGATTGAGTTTGGGGATGAGAAAATGTAAGAAAAAGAAATCAGAAATGGCAAGTAATTTGGAAGGGTAATATGGTCATATCATAATTAGAAGAGATTTTAAAATATTTCAACCAAACAGTCTCAAAAGCTCTTCTTGATACAAAAGCTCTTTTAGAATATATCATCCAAACGGTAACTAAAAAGTTTAGGCTTTTACTTCTCTTCTTCTATTGCTAAAAGCCAAAAGTAAAAGTTATCCCAAACGGGCCCATAATATATGTTGAGGAAGTAACAACAAGAAGTTGAAATTATCCGCTATACTCTTATAGATGTTTAGGAATGACCAAGTTATGAATTTTATTAACCGGTTTTATATATGTTTATTTGATATTTTTTTGGTGTTTAGATTAACCTTCTCTTGTATTTTTATTCCCAGTAAAAAATATATTATCTTATACTAGTTTTGTAAATAAGATTTTCCAAAAAATAGATATTAAATATTCAAATTTAATTTTCATTTAAAAACCAAATGTAATATATAAATGTAATGGTAAAAAAAAATAAAAATACGATTAACAATAATAATAAAAAAACAAATATGATTTAATAAAAATATTCAAAATGCAAACAATACATGTGCGGTCCAGATAGCTACTCTATTAAATCGGGAAGATTACTTTCACACATACCTATAAAGTATGTATGATAAGATTTGAACCTCTCACCACTAATGTAGAAGAGAGGTACACTACCATATGTATTAAGAGACGATATGTGTCAAATAACAATTATTTACATATTTTACTTATAATTTAAATTTATCATTACACTCATTAAGCAAAATTAAATAAGCAACCAACAAATTTAAACAAATTAATTGAAATAAAAATATATAATTTTATTTGGGATGTAAGAAATAAATAAAATTAGTTGGGATACAGTAATAAATAAAATTAACTAAAACCTATTTTTAAGGAATGGATTAAATAATTGTATCTATATATTCATGGCCCCTATGACCCCCCCTTACATTCTCCTCTGTCCGTGTTAGTGGTGGGATACCAGTCTTGTTATACGCATTTTACAAATATGTGTGAAGAGTTCTATTTCTCCCGTTCTTTTATGTTTTAGAGGAATCATTTGAAATAAGCATGCGAGAACACAACTATTGCATATCAACTGGTAAGAAATCTAACCAAAATATTGAGTAGCACACATGCATCAAATGAGTTATTGTAACTAGTCATCAACTACAATTCATCCAACTCTCCAAACAATAAACAAGCATCAATGGAGACCCATGCATTTGATTTGAATCCATAGTCATCATGATATAAGTTTTACACTTTTACATGAAAATTTGGTGGGCCGTAGAAATAGAATACTTTCCCTGCACACTCCACATCTTTTTATGTTAGTTTATGGCCCCATGTGAGTGACTTAAACGTACAACGCGGTTTCAAAATTTTCTTCCTCAGAGTGAATATCACGTTACGCATAGACCAAACTATATAAAAACTAACAATTATTTACGAGATGAAGTTGACCTAATGGTACATTCTTTACAGGTCACATTTATACCATAAAATTATGGGGTTCGAGGCTTCTTCCTTAATCAAGACTGAAGTTACATAATGTTATAGAAAAACATGTTAATATTTAATAGTACTGCTCCATCAACTCCCTAAATGACTCCTTTAATTAAATGGTGTTTTCAGACTCCCTTAAAGTGGGATCCACCTATTTAAGATTATTTTATTTTCTTGAAAAACTTTATATATTTAAAACTCATAATTGACAAATAATATCTAATATTTAAACACAATATCTAACATTTAAATAATAATAATAATATTATTAAAGGGGTCATTTAAGGGAGTATTGTTGGAGTACATACTGGCCCCTTTAATAATTTTTTGTTATTATTTAAGAGTGACGATATTTGCACTCCTAAAAAACCATATGTGCAACCCTTTTGTATATACACCTACCAAAAAAAGATTTAAAATAGTATAAATTGTATGTACACCCCACATATTACAAATATGCCCTTCCTACACTTAACATGAGATTTGTATGATCTTCTTCTTTTTTATTTTATTTTTTGTTTGGAATTTTTGCCCTGTTCTTCACAGAGATTTTAAACCTAGTGAAAATGGGTTTTGTGTGGTGTACAGACTTTGAAGCTTTGATTTATTTTTTACAAATATGCCCTTCCTACACTTAACATGAGATTTGTATGATCTTCTTCTTTTTTATTTTATTTTTTGTTTGGAATTTTTGCCCTGTTCTTCACAGAGATTTTAAACCTAGTGAAAATGGGTTTTGTGTGGTGTACAGACTTTGAAGCTTTGATTTATTTTTTAAATAAATTAGAAAATCAGTAAGATAAAAAAAAAAAAAATGAAAAACAAGAGTATGAAAGAGTGTAATAGTTACGCGGGATTCCAAAAACTCCCCAGAAATGTCCTTCATTTTTTTTTTATTCCTTTTATATTTCTTTGAAAAATTATCTTTTAGTTTTTATTTTTTATTTTTTATTTATTTTTTTTAACTAAATACAATGATTTTATCTTCTTCTTCTTCTTCTTCCTTTTTTTTTTTTTTAACAATTTTAAAGAATCATTATTTAAAATTTGATTAATAAAAATTAATATTATAATCAAAAGATATTATAATTTTCTTTTTAACTAATTATAATGTTTGTTAAAATTTTTAGAATATTAAATATTTTTATTAATATGATGTATGAGAAATAATTATTTTCATCATTTTAATAAATTTATTTAAGGGTATTGTTGGAATTTACAAAACTATACTTATTCGGGGTGTACATACAATTTTCGAGAGTTGCAAACATAGTAACCCTTATTTAAATGTTAGATATTGTGTTTAATAAATATTAGATATTGTTAGTCAATTATGATTGGTGGAGCCCATTTTAAAATAATATTAAATAGGTGAAACTCACTTTAAGGAGGTCTGAAAACACCCTTTAATTAAGAGAGTGAACTCCACCTTAAATACAATTAAGGGAGTCATTTAAGGAGCTATTGAAGCTGTAAAAATACACATACCCACTTAATTAGCCTAAAGATATCTTTAAGGGAGGCTAACGAAGATGCTCTTTTCAATTCACACCTATACCAAATAATTATGGGGTTCGAGAAGCTTCATCCTGGGTCAAGACAGAAATTACATGATGTTATAGAAAAGCGTGTTAATATTTAATAGTATCTATTGATGATATTGATGCAGAGCACGCGGTTTTGAAAGAAAAGTAGTGTAACATTTTCTAAGAATATATCTTTATTTTCAACTTTTGCATTTATATATTAGGCCAAAGCAGAGCAGAGCACCTCCACTCACACTCCAATCTCAAAGCAGAGCATATATTATCTCTTCAAAAACACTCTATCTAAACTTCACAAGTATATCATCGTTTCAGTGGACGACGACCCACCATCGAATCGATGCTGTAAAGCTAAAGAAACTTGTTCTCCGATGTTCATATACATAAAAATCGAAGCTTTGTTGATGATTTCAAGCAGTTCTCAGTGGTTTCAGATGCAGAGTAGAATCAACTTACAAACAGGGATGTGAAGATCTGGGTGGCCGATCTATGAGATTTGGCTTGTCATGTTGAAGGCTCTGCCGCTCTGGGACGCAAATCCGTGGCCGAGAATCAGATAAGCAAAGGTTTTGAATCTGACCCCTTATTTATTGTTTGTCAGTTTTAGTGATTTTAGCTGGTTTTGAAGATCTTGGTAGACAAAAAGATTTGATTTTGGATTGGAAATAGTTGTTGGTATGTTTTCAAATATGTGTTGAGATGGTGTTGAGTGATGATGAATCAAGCGAGGTTTGTTTTTGTGTGGTTTTCATATTGCGGTATGGGAGGTGTTGGGAAAATAACACTTGCTCAAGAGGTGTACAGTGACTAGCATGGGTATGTGTCTCAAATGACTTTGTTGTTTTGAGATTTACCCGGTCGGTTCTCAAGTCAGTCACTTCCGTGTCTTGTGATTTAAAGGATTTAGATCACGTGCGGGTTTGATTGAAAGGGGAATTGGCCGGAGTAAAATCCGTGCTTGTCCTAGATGATGTGTGGAGCAAGGATTGTAGCTTAGGGGAAACCCTAAGGTCTCCCTTTGTGGTTGGAGCACCAGGAAGTAAGATAATTGTGAGCACACGTGCCAGTGGAGTCGCATAATCCCATTAACAATGGGACCTATTGAATATGTAGGTTTAAAGTTTTATGCGATGATTCTAGTTGGCCGTGTTCAAGAAGCATGCATTTGAGGGCAGAGATGCTAAAAGTGCAAAGGCTTGCCTTTGGCAGCAACATATCTTGGTGACTTGTTACGCTCTAAGGGAGAAAACAAAGATGTTTTGCTTATTGTGCAATGTTTCCAAAAGATTATGAATTTGAAGAGAAGGAACTTGTACATTTATGGATGGCAGAAGGTCTTATTCAACAACCGAAAGACAATAGAAACTAAAAGATTTAACTTGGAATGTTATCGCAATCGATTATCAAGGTCATTTTTTCAACAAACAAGGATTAAATGTTTGAAATTTACAATGCAAGACCTTGTTAATGATCTAGCCCAATGGTTTATGTAATCACTTCAAGCCAGGGTTAGAAGCAAAGGGAGGGATTGATCAGAACATTCCATGAATTTGGGTAGATATCGTACACGTGTACGTAAAAAATGAGCTCCATTCAATCTAAAAAATGAAAAAGGTAGAATAAGAGAATCACCTCATTCCTACCTTGTATTATTTACCATTCATTACTTTGAAAAAAAGATGATTCACATTTGTATGATAAATAGAGTGTTGTCATTTTTAATTGCTTCAATGAAATTGCTTTACATTTTTATTATGCAAATCTATGTTCCTCCTTCCAAGTTTGGTTATAAATCCTCTTATTTACATTGAAAGTGTCACCAACTTGTTTACGTTTTAACTTAATCTCGTTCTCCTTTTACTGATATCAAAGTTAGTTTGTCTTCATTTCTTAAAAGAAGAAAAAATATTTATGAATTATGAAGGATCTTTATAAGCTTGTAATGGTGTGGACCTGTGAAAAAAAATTATAGTTCTTGAAAGTCGAAACTGTTTGAAGATCACCAATCAAGCATCCCTTTAATTTCAATGTTGGTATTCTGTTAATTGTCCTTTCGAAATTCATTTTATTTTCTGGGTTTTTGTTTTATTTTAGGTTGAAACTCACTTCAATTAGGTTTATCAATCACTTTTAGTAATTCTCCAACGTCATTCTTAACTCTACAAACGTTCTTAGTTTTCGAATTTTGTTTGACTGACATTAACCGACATTAGCGTAAAGTCATAAACTTCTAATTTTTCGATTGATATTTGATTGAAATTCACTTGAAACCGAAAAAAGAGTTTTTCCCACATCAAAGCAAATATAGATTGAAAACAATTGTTGGCCTATTCTATATATTACCAAAAAATAACAATGAATTGAGAACAATTATGAACAAACAACAATGTGACTCTGACATGTATCAAGACTTCTCCATCAAAATCATATAGCTATTCTATACAACTATATGATCGATCTTGGTATAATTTTCTGCAGTATATTGTATTCTTTCTTCCCAGTTTAGCTTAACTTTGCACTGATAAGTCCTTCAATGGATCCAACTAATGCAAACATTGTCACAAGGAAGGAGACAAAGGTGAAAATCCGAAGCATCACCCACTTTGTTGTCCAGGCTTCAATATTCCTCTGCTTAAAGTACATTTCTACAGGAAAATATATTGTTATGGGCCAGAAATTGACGGCTCCTAACAATCCTATGACCTGGTTGAAGTAAGGGAAGATCATTGCAATTGATGTTGTACAAACAACGTGAACTGTTCGAAAGCATAACCGGAGAAGATTCAATCTAAAAGCCGGAATCAATGGGAGTTTGAGTGAGTACTCATTGTTTATGAATCCACTGTCTGGAAACTTCTCGGAAATCCATCTTTCTACATTGCCAAATAGTGGTTGACTGTAAACCTGCCAAAAAAATTTACCAGCAATAAGTGATCAAATCCTGAAAACAGCAGATTGTGATCAAATGAAGGTCTCTGAAACAAACCTGATATCCTCCAACAAGATGAATCACAATGCAAGCATTAGCAAAGTCGATGAGCAAGTAAGGCTCGTAGAATCCGAACCCAGTTAGCAGGTTCCCTGGTGTAGCATCCCCAAAAGCTGCATAGCCAAAGCCTCCACACAAGACATAGAAAATGGTTATAATAATGCTTGATATTGTTGAGGCCTTCTTCATGGTCTGATTTTCTGATGGAGGTGACTTCAATGTATCCTTCAGGTTTTCAGATATTCATAGAATAATATTTCAGTATTCAGATCAGAAATATCTAGTCATCCTTTGTCATGGACGTCCAACTTTTTTATTTTTTTATACCTAACCATTTTTATATAGCTTTGTACCTGTATCTCAATGAGTATAAGTGTAAATGGATATGCAAACGCGATATCTCCAAGTGCTTGAGATACCAACCAAATTTTCTCAACTGGAGAAGAAGTTCTGATTCCTGTAAGGCTACCCTTAACATATCCATTTTCTGTAATTTCAAGCAAGGAAAGAATTATTGGGTATTCAAACTAAAATCATAGTCAAATCAAACCTTTGTACTGAAATCTAATGATATCATATCATTACTATACCGATTACTTGGGCTACGCCAAGACTGAATCCGATGAAAGAATAGAAGAAGGACATGATGGCAGCAACAATTGATAACCATTGAATGTTATGGAAATCTGGTGCTTGAGATAGAACAATTTGAGCCAATCCAAAAATGAGCATATAATAAGTATCTGGATAGTCACATGCAGCTTGATGCCCTTCTTTATGGTAACAGTTTGATTTGTGAATTGCCCTGATAAAATTCCAGGAAATTAAATAACTTAAGAATATTATTATTAGAAAGTTTATTTATATTTACCAATTCATTGACAATGTCAGAAACACGGAGTTTCAGGTCCTGAAAATGTTATTCTTATGAACTGAGAACTATCAGCACTAGAGAATTTTCAATGAGAAACATATATACCTTATGCTGATTGCAGATGTTACAGTATAGGCAATTCCTACTCCAAACAAGGTTATTTGTATAAAAAGGCCACAAAACCTTGCACTCTTTTTCCCTGAAAATCCATGATTTTTTCAGTTAGAATTCTTTAATATTTATCAAAAAATTATTCATTAAACACTAATCGATCTTATTAAATTCTCTTCTTTTTTTTTGACCTAAATGTTTTATATATAGTTCAGTTTAGACAAGATCAGAGAAAGACATAAGAGCATCTCCAATGCAACAATGACTTGCATACCAATAATTGTTGACATGACAATAATGTCAAGGGACTTGCTTCCTATATGGCATAAAAATAGACTTGATAGACAATCAACTCAAAATTTGGTCTTCAATGCTTCCGTCTAAAACATAATTTTTTTAATGACGTGTCAATATTTTTTTCCTGTTTTATTTTTTTTTAATTTTATTTCCTTACCAAAAATATATGAAAAATTAATGTCGGTTTTAAATATTTGCTGAGTCAACCAAAAAAATAGATGTGCAACAGACCGTCTGAAAGTGGACGGTCATGTTGACAATGTCTAATATTTTTTTTGCCACGTCAGCTTGAGTTTGAATATACACAGTTGCATTGAAGACACAATTATTAACACAATGTCTGTTTATCTTATGTGGCATCTTTTTTTTTTCACAAGTTAGACTTACATTGGAGATGCTCTAATAATATCTTGCAAGTGTTTCTGGTTGTAGGGTACTATTATCTATGATTCTTTGAAGTGTCCATTTGTGTTTTTGATCTTTTGCTTTTTTATGAATTGGAAGATAATGCATGGACCACACCCTATTTTGTCGGTAATATATACAGAGAAAAAGGAAAAAGACAAGGAATATTTGATTCGTTATCCCAATATACTTTTTTTTTTTCCTAAAATAAAATAAAATAAATGGAAATGCAAAAAAAAAAAAAAAAAAAATAGGACCCAAATAACATAATATGATTTAAAGGCAACTCAACCGTAGGTTTTTCTTTAGTCGGATCAGTCCTTAAAAAAAATAAAAAAATTGAAATAACATAATATTGTGAAACTGATTACACAACGTTATGAAACTAGATATTTAGTCAAATAATATTGTGGAACCAGAACATTATATAACTTTGGCATTATATAACTTTGATCCTAAAATTTTCTTCAAGACCGATCTAACTAGAGAATTATTACTCACCCATATTAATGATATTATGGATTCGAGTTATGTTTTTCTCCCGATAAACCTTTTACATCCACATCTATATTATAATGTTATGGGTTCCAGTTATGTAAAATTTCCATTCCATAACCTAAATTTATATTATATTATATTATATTATATATATATATATATTTATTGATAAGACGGTAGATCTTATCAAAAAAAAAAAAAGATAAGACGGTAGATAAATTGACAAGTGATAATAATTTATGCATTTACTTATATTTTTAAAAAATATTTCTATAATATTTTAGGGCCTGCAGTCTCATCATGGCATCATGCCGATATGTGGCTTAGACACATAATCATGTCAAATGTCAAAACCTTCAATAATCTAATGAAATAAGTCAATAACTATATGCACACACATGGTCCCTTGCCATGGTGGTGGGCCTTCCCAAATGAACTCCCCACCACCAAGTTTCAAGACCTAGTGTATGTACAGTATATGCAAATTTTCCCACTAATAGTGTGGGTGTTGTATCCCACTATGTGTGGGTGCTGTCTCTCCTCATATGGGAGTCGCAATTTTGTAGAGCCCAATCTCGCCGGTCCCAACAATTGTTGTTGTAATAATAAAAAAAAAGTCAATAACTATATGCTACTAGCTATAATAAATCAATATCTACCATTATCTATTTATCTTCCACTTAATTTTTAAAGCTTGTCAATTCCTATTATGCTACACATATTTGCCATTTCCCAATTTCCCATCCCTATATGTTTCCAACTTTTCAGTACTTTCTCTTTGCTTTTATCTTAATTGGAATAATTATAATGAACTTCTACCTCAAATTTGAAATTAATTATAAACTCTAATATATATCAATCTAATACGATTTAAAATTCAAGAGAGAAGATCAATTCATAAGTTTAATTGAATGAATGTATGGGGTCCTCGTTTCTTGTTTATATTAATAATTTGGAAAAAAAAAAGTGGGATGAGATAGTAGATAAGTTGATATATAATATAATTTATGTTTTTTTTTTTTCAAGTATTTCTATAATATTTTATAGGGCCTGTTTCATACTCTCATCATGTTGATAGGTGACTTTGGACATGTCAAAACCTCTAATCATCCAATAGAATAAGTATATGCTACTTGCCAACTTTTCATGACTTTTTCTTTGCTTTTACTTTACAATTCTTTAAGAATAACTTGAGGACCAACTTCCTCAGTCCGCTCTCCCTCTCAGCTGTTAATTGGATTGATAATGAAATTCTACCTAAAACTTGAAATTCTATACTCCATTAAACTTTCACCGAAAGGTGTGAATTGAAAAAAGTTTCGATACGATGAGTGAATTCTATTCGACCCAACAAGATAGCGATAAGAATATCCAATTATAAGTGATTTTAAAGACTACAAGACACAAGAACATGCTTGTAAGTAAATAAGACAAAAGACAGGTAGAAGGGACCCAAAGATTAAAATCAAACTTGTTCAAGGAAAGAAAGTAGATAAAAGTGTTGGTGTGAATACATGCCAAGAATTGTTACATACCTAGACTCATGTCAACAGCTTCAAGATAGGAGCGATTGCGGCCGGGTCCAAGTTCAGGATCAGGAGTTCTGTAACAGTTGGATAGAAGAAATGTGGAGGTGAGAGTGATTGAAGCAAAGAAAAGCATAGCAAGAGGCCCTGCAATCCAACCAAGCTGAGCTACACTCCATGCCAGAGACAACACTCCTGAGCCTACCACTCCTGTTATTATATGTGACACTGCTGTCCATACATTTCCTATGATTCACAAATAATTCAACCATTTCAAGTCATCATCAGTACATGTAACAACAACTCTAGATTAATTAAAACACTTGATAATTGTTTCAAATCATGAAAAATTGAAAAAACAAAAAGGACAAACCAGTTCTGTTGACATGACACTTTGCTTCTTCTTGTTGTTGTTGTTCTTCTCCTTCTTCTTTATGTAACAATAATGGGGTCTGATGATGATCAGCATCTACAGAAGCCTCTACCATGGTCAACTTCTACTAGCAATATATCAATGTTTGTGGAGGATGTTTTGAGGGATTGAAAAACAGAAATTTATAGGCGATGAAACTATGAAAGTACATTAGTTGTAATGATGAATTTTCAAGGTCGTTGTGTTGTTTTGAAGAGTTTCTTTGCCTTACACATAAGCAATGTTGTTTTGACACTTTCTACTAATTATAGAAAGTCTTTGTCGTGTCTTGTTAAAACTCTGCGGTATCATACAGCATGAATCATAATGAAAAGAACACATGGATTAAAATAAGATTGAATTATTTTGATTAAGAACAGAGTGGGGCTAACGTTTTTACAAGAAATCTCTAGCCAGCCATTTCTTGCAAAAGATCTTATCTTAACATGACACGTGTTGGTACTAAGGATTCGCAACTATAGATACGAAATTAAGATCAGGAATGCCTTCTTAAAAAAAATTCATGGTACGTTTAATGGATCAGGATCACTGATCTTTTTTTTCCTGATAAAAAACATTTGAGAATAAGACTTAGGGACTGTTTGTTTTTTCCCTAATAAGACTTATTACCTCTTATATCTTAAATTAAGATATATCAGTTTGTTTGTTTTTTCAACTTATATCTTATTTTAAGATATATATGTCTTTTAGAAAAAGTAAAATTTTTTGACTTTTATCTTATTCAAAAAGTGATACAGTAGAGTTTTTTAATAAATTTCCAAAAATATCTTATAACAATTCATACATTTATGATTTTATCCACACATAATAAAATACTAAAAATCAATTTTCCAAAAATTCCCAATTTTAAAGAAACCCTAACACAACCTAATCAATTTTATATTTATAATAAGTCATCTAAAATGAAAAAAAAAAACATATCATAATATCTTTATTTATAAGACTTATCCATATATCTAATAAATTAAGGTCTTATAAGACTTTAGACAAAAAGCAAACAGCCCCTTACATTTAAAAATAATGAAATTGAAATAAATAAAAGAAATAAATTACAGCCATTGATTACATATGTTAGCAGATCTATATAGATCAGGATAAAGATTAGCTCAGTAGAGGATCCAAATTCGTGTTTAATAAGGTCATTTTGGTTTATTTGTCTCTTAGTGAGACTCAGAGGCGAATGTTCATGTTGGCTGCAGCCATGTTTGCCATTTCAAAATTTTTTTTTGACTAGTAACACATCTCTTAAAAACTGTATCTACACTTTTTTCTTAATCACACCCATCAAATTTTTTAAAAATTTGTAAATAAACCCCACTTAATACCAAAAATACCCTTTCTTTAATAATAATGTATTGTATTTTTGTAAGTACACACCACCTATTACGATTATTATGTTATTTAATCTACTTTATTATTATTTCAAATTTTGTTGTTACCTTTAATTCTCTTACCGTTCTTTCTCTTCCCTACTTATTTTCTCTTCTTGGTCTCCATTTTTCATTATTTATTTTTCATTAAAAATCCATTTAAAGATTTTTATTTTATTTTATTTTATTGGAAACCACTTTCTGTTTGATAGAGTTGCAGGGATGCAAGATTTGTGTCATGTCCCAATTGATGTGGAAGTAGATAGGTGTTAAATGATATTTCAAAAAAAAAAAAAAAAGGTGTTTAATGAAATTGAAAAACATATAATATATATATATATATTTTACAAAAAAGAACATATAATATTGATAAATAAATAAAAAGTCTAAAGTGTGTTTGAAAGAAATAAAAAAAATATATAGATAATATAGCTACTTACCCCAAAACAAAAAAAAAAAAACAAAAAAACAAAAAATTAATAATATAGTTAATTTAAAATTCTGTTTATATACATAATGATTTTGTTCTTCTAATAAAAATTAATTTAAAACTTTACTTTTTCATAACCAAATTTGTCTCATGATTTTGATTCATTTTTCATACTTAGCAATCAATATATATTTCCTTAAAAGAGATAGAAAATATATTTAAGAGAGAATCTAAGGTTTATTAAAATGGAAAGAGTTTTTATGATATATTAACTAACCATTAATAGGAAAAAAAATTACAAAAGATTAAAATAGGAAACAAATTAATAATTATTGGTGGGTGTACAAACAAACAATTAGTGCTTTTAGTAATTTTACTCAAGGGCATTATTAAAATTTTAAAAATATACTAATTTGGGATATACATACAATTTTTAAGGGGTGCAAATATCGTCACTTTTTTTTAATTTTTTTTTTATTCGCGAGTTTTAAGTAGGCCAACACAAGTGGTCAAGTGTCCAAGCCCAATATTCATTCCATTGGTGAATGAATATATAAAGTCCACCAATTCCATCGGTTAATAAAAGCCCACCCAGGACCCCACCTCTTAAATCTTCAGTTGCGTGCACCACTGCCTCTTTATTGCTAGATCCCACCACTCCATCAGTGATCAGACTTCGTTTATTTATTTATTTTTTATTCTTCTTCTCTCTATATTTTTCTTTGTATTTTAATCTCTCCCTATTTAGGGATGTCAAAACTACCCATTGATTCGGGGACCCACCCTATTATAGGTAGTTTTAACCGTACCATATAAGTTGTGATATGGGGCCCCCTTTTTTTTTTCAATCTTCGATTTAATTTCAGTAGGATTTCAAGTCCCCACCCCGCCCCGTCCTCGTACCCGTTATCAATATATATATATATATAACAGATTTTCTATTATTAGGGACGAAGAATATGGACCACTAGATTTACATACTTTGACTCAAAGTGTATGGACTTGTCCAAACTTCTTCATAATCTGTGATCCATATTCTTTGTCATGATATATTTATTGTCAGGACGAACTGATAATAGAAAAACTGTATATATAAACATATTTTTCCCTCATATTTTTCCCTCCCACTAACATAATTTTCCCTTTCTTTTTTTCCTATTTTTTTCCCTCCATTGAAACACTACTCCATTCTAGATCATTATAGATAATATACCCTTCACACTATTATTTTCATATTATTCAATAATATTTATATGATCTTTATCAAAAAGTCATTAAAAAAAAATACATTAATAGAAGGGGGATGGTATGGGGCAGAAAACCGACCTCTAATGGGGAATCCCCATACTTGCATCATTTATTTTAAGGTGGGTATTCATCGGGGATGGTATTTCTCATACAAATTGGTATTGGGGATGGTAATGAAAAACCCGTCCCCCGACCCGTACCATTGACATCCTTACCCTATCCTAATTTTTTTTTTTAACAATTTGGGTACCACATTTGCGAGAACTCTCTCTCCATACAAGGTAAAAATGTTTATTCTTTTCTATTTACTTGTATATTATTTTATTATTTACTTTTTTTTTTTTGTTAGGGTTTCCTTATTACATTAAAATTGATTTAGGATTAGTTTGATTTAATTAAATTTGTTTGTGATTTATTTGTTGCTAGAATTATAGGGCATATAGATACAATTATTTGTGTGTTAGATTTTACTTGAACTGAGTTAGATATTTTGAGAAGATGGCTGAAGCATTATGAGCATGCAATAGTTCATTGTGCAGAATTTCAGAATATTGCTTCTCTTCTGAGTTGTGTCGGGTATTGGTTGAATTGAGAAGGTCTGAACACTTTTTGTTAATTGATAGATTGATTCGTTTAGTGTTGACTCTTCATGTTTCCACTGTAACAACAGAGAGAGCATTTTCAGCAATGAATCTTCTTAAAACGTACACCTCTTCACAATAAGATGGAGAATGATTTTCTTGCAAATTGCATGGTTGTTTATATTGAGAGAGTGTTTGCATATTCTATAGATATGGATTCCATAATAGATGAGTTTGATAAGAAGCCTCGTAGATGTGGATTCCAATAAAATAATTTGATTGTATTTACATTATATTATATGTTTATTTCTTTATTGACTTTATTTATTTTGCTGGAATATACATTTTGAGGGGTTAGATTTATTATGTCTCATGACTTGTTATGTATGTACTTTTTATTAATGAAATCAATAATGCTAAACATCTCACCTAAAATTCCACTTTTTTCATCCCACTACATATGGCATGTGAGGTGTTAAATTGTGAGTGAATACACATTAATAATGATTTATCTCACCTACCCCATTTATCCACTCACAATTGGACACATCACATACCATATGTAGTGGGATGAAAAATGTGGGATTTTAGATGGAAAGTGTAGCATTATTGTAATGAAATTCATCTTCCAACTAAGGTTGTTTAAAAAAAATTATAACAAGTATTTAGTTCAGCCTCATCGGATTGAAAATCCAGGATTCGCCCCTGGTAAGACTGAGACTCGAACTTATAAGGATAAAAAATAGATTAATTGATAGAATCAAATATGTAGTAGACAAAAGCATTCGGTTAATGGGGATCAATATACTTCCAATATCTAATTAGAATCAGCTAGAACAGAAAAAAGTATTGGGTTGAACTCTTCTTTGTTGTCGAGGTAATGGCTACGAATAGTTATTTGAAGTTGATATCTAAATGTCAAATATGGTCCGTAATAATTTATGTTCCGGAGCATACGAAGATTCTTTAGCTGTTTGAGACGTTAATTAATTTTACTACTAAAAATATCATCCGTCTCTACCAAAGATCCCAACATTACAATTCTATTTTCATATTTATAGAAATTTACCTATGAAAAATCGTGCAATTTGACAACAATATTTGGGCACCGGCAAATATGGGTTGTCTCAGCTGTGATAACCCTCACACCCACACATTAATATTGAGGTTTCAATTCGTATTTCTCTTTTTCAAAACTCAAATTTGTACTAAAAACACAAGAACAATATTTAAACACTAGCATAAAATGATAATCATGACGTGATTGGATATGAATCCATACACTCTTGATAAAACAAGGCTTTGGTGTCATGTTAGCAACTATGAGACATAAGCTTAAACTACAGTATAATCTCTATAAAATAATAGGAATTGGATCATTTACTGATCTGAATTTTTTTTCCAAACATTTTTAAAGCATGTAATTGGTTGTTGATAAAATGGTTGTGAAAACTAATCACATCTTAACCACCAATTTATTACAATGCTTATGTGTCATAAGATTATACGAGGTCAGGAAAAAAATCAAATCAGTAAATGATTCAAATTTAAAATAATAATGTTGGGACCATATAAAATCTATTAAATATTAATTTATGGAGTTATTGAATACGTATATTTTTCTTTAATTTTATGCATTTTTTTTTTGAATTAGTTTTAAACATGCATTCTACTCCTTTAATCAATTGAGATTCAAAATATACAGTTAACCAACTAAAGATTCTGTGTTATATTCAATCAAATCAATTAAAAATGTATTAAAATACTAAAAAAATTATATAACCAACCAAATACTAAATTCATTGTACTTTATTGTAACAGTACACATTAAAGTATGAGATATATTAAATCAAACGTGCATTTTACTCATTTAATTATTTAACATTCGATGTATGTATTTAACCAACTAAAGATTCGTTGTGTTCTACTAATATACTCAATTAAAATTTTTTATATAAAGAAAACATAATAGTCAATCATCCTAAAGATTCGTTTTGTTCTACTAATATCCTCAATTAAAGTTTTTTATATATAAAAGAAAACATAATAGTCAATCATCCTCTATATATATATATATACATACAATTTTTCTATTGTTAATTCGTAATATATCAGGACGAAGAATGTTGACTATCAGATTTACATACTTTAACTCAAAGTGTATGCATTTGTCAAAACTTCTCCATAATCTAAGATCCATATTTTTCATCCTGGTATATTTTATATGGGAATGAAGTGACAGTAGAAATAATATATATATATATTTATATTTATATATACTTTGTAATAAATTATTAATTTATAAAAAGAGTGTGACCACATATTCTTAAAAAGGGAATATCCATAAGATGAGGTTGGTTTGGTTTGTAAAGTCTTTCACACCCATACCACGAGGTTGTAGGTTCGAGTCTATTCCCCCTACCCGATAAAAGCCCAAATATATAATAATAATAATATTAATAATAATAATAGACTTTTTTCTATTTTGATGTGGATGCAATACGTGACAAACATAAATGTTATTAATATTTTTTAAATATATAATATAATAATAATAATAATAATATCATATATAATAATATAATAATATAATAATAGACTTTTTTCTACTTTTGATTTGGTTGTGAATTGTGATACGTGTTAATCATAAATGCTATTAATTTTTTTATTTTTTAAAATTTATAATATAATCATATATAATAATAGATTTTTTTCTACTTTTGATATGGTTGCGACACGTGCCAATCATAAATCATATCATATATCATATATAATAATAGATTTTTTTTTTCTACTTTTGATGTGATTGCGATACGTGCCAATCATAAATGTTATTAATTTCTATAGACGATATTCATCCCCATCTTCGAAAATAAAATGAATATTAAGATGACATCCATCCCCGCTCTGTTTCCGAAATAATGGTATACATCCCTATTTTAAATTGAACGGATTTTTACGGATATTTGTATCCGTGGATAATTTTGCCATCCCTACCCCTAGGCCCCTAGCTATTCATATTAAAATTCTTATTAAGTATATTTTTTAAAAGTATTATTAATTAGTTATATATATATCTAATTAATAAGAATTTATGGTTATCTTTAGAACTTATCAATTCTTATAATATATAGTATATTATAATAATTGGTAAGTTCAAAAGTCCGGCCATAAACTCTTTGTTTATTGGTTTTATTTTAAGTATTGTTCATTAGTTATTTAAAATTTTTTAAGATCTACTTAATTTGACATACTTTTGATGTGGTAGCAATATGTGTCATTCATTAAATGCTATTATTATTATTTATTATTTTTATTATATATAATAATAATTATTTATCATATAATAGTATAAAATAGTCATAATTCATTTATGCTTTGGCTATTAATTTGTTATTGATTTATTAGATTCAATAAGTATCATATGATATAATCTAAATAATATAAATATACTCAATAAATCCATTTGACAAGTCTATACAAAAGATTGATCATATCATAGAAAATTTGGAATAGATTATACATTTTTTTAATATATAATTTATTTTAAATATTTTTTTTTTACAAAACCCGTACATGGCACGGGTTACCACACTAGTTATTGTAATATTTTAACAACATCAAAAATATATTTTTATAATTTAATCGAAATTATTAATTTATTTCCTTAGTCAAGTCGGGATTAGGCGAACTTTATTTTATAAAAAAAATATTTATTTTACAGATGTTATACCGTATATTGTTCAGTTGACTTCCGACCTGGTTTTTAGTGTTCTTTTGTGAGTATGTACATTAAACTGTAAATGTCACTAAACTTTTTGATCTTATAGGTAATAAATACTGTAAATGTCACTACATACAATGTTTTGAAATTTGAATATTATATATGATATTGTCACGAAATTCACAATGAACAAAAACGATTGTGAACTAACAACAATCTGATTCTGGAATATCACATGACCTCTCCATCGAAAAATAGAAATGCCCTGGAACAGAACCAATTAATGTTGCATTATTTTGCTTTTTCAGGAATCATTATTCGATCGAATCTTCATAAAATTTTCTGCAGTCTACTGTAAATTCATTCTTCCCAATTTATCTCATCTTTGCACTGATAAGTCCTTCAATGGATCCAACCAAAGCAAACATTGTCACAAGGAAGCAGACAACGGTGAAAATCCGAAGCATCACCCATTTTTTTGTCCAAGCTTCAACATTCCTCTGCTTGAAGTACATTTCTACCGGAAAATATATTGTTAGAGGCCAGAAAATTATGCCTCCCATCACTCCGATAACCTCGTTGAAGTAAGGGAAGGTCATTCCAATTACTGTTGTAAAAACAACGTAAGCTGTTCGAAAACACAGCCGTAGAAGATTCAGTTGAAAAGCTGGAATCAATGGAAGCTTGAGGGAGAATTCATTCTTTATGAATCCATTGTGTGGATACTTGTCAGAAATAAATCTTTCTGCATTGGCAAATAGTGGTTGACTGTAAAGCTGACAAAAAAAAAATGTACCATCAAAGATGGGTTTAAACAAAAAATCCTGAAAACAACAAATTGTTCAGGTTCCTGAAAAAAACCTGATATCCTCCAACAAGATGAATTATAATGCAAGCATTAGCAAAGTCAATGAGCCAGTAAGGCTCGTAAAATCCGAATCCCGTTAGTAGGTTCCCTGGTGTAGCGTCCCCAAAAGCTGCATAGCCAAAGCCTCCACACAAGAGATAGAAAATGGTTGTAACAGTGATTGATATTGTTGAGGCCTTTTTCATGGTCTGGTTTTCTGATGGAGGTGACTTCAATGTATCCTTCAGGTTTTCAGATATTCATAGAATAATATTTCAGTATTCAGATTAGAAACATCTAATTGTTCTCTATTGTGGATGTCTGAATATATTTTTCTCTTTATACCGAACTATTTTTATATAATTTCATACCTGTATCTCCATGAGTATAACTGAATATGGATAAGCGAACGCGATATCGCCAAGTGCTTGAGATACCAACCACATTTTCTTAATTCCAGAAGAAGTATTGATTCCCGTAAGGCTACCCTTAACATGTCCATTTTCTGTAATTTCAAGTAAGGAAAGAATTATTGGGTTTTCAAACTAAAAATCATACTCAAATCAAACCCTGGCATCTAATGGTATGATCAGATCATTGCTTTACCGAATACTTGGGCTACGCCAAGACCGAATCCGATGAAAGAATAGGCAAAGGACATGATGGCAGCAACAATTGATAGCCATTGAATGTTATGGATATCTGGTGCTTGAGATAGAACAATTTGAACAGCTCCAAAAACTAGGAAAAAATAAGTATCTGAATACTCACATGTAGCTTCATGCCCTTCATTATGGTAACAGTTAGATTTCTGAATTGCCCTAATAAAATTCCAGGATTACTGATACAAATCTTAAGAAGAATTTAAAAGCGAATACTGTCCTGAAAAATATATTTTTTTTTATTGACAGTCTGCACTAGAGAATTTTCGATAATTTTCGATAAGAAACATACCTTTTACTGATAGTAGATGTTATAGTATAGGCAACTGTTAATCCACACAAACTTATTTGTATAATAACGCCAAAAGCCCGTGCACTCTTTTCCCCTGAAAATCAATGTTTTTAATTTAGAATTCTTTAATATTCATCAAAAATTGATTCACTAAATTGATTTTTTTTTTTTTTTTTTTCTTTTGAATACATTATTCAATAATTTTGCGATAACAAATAATGTGTGTGAAGGGTCTTGAACATCTTTGTCTTGTTAAATCAGTACTGTTTATCCTAATATTTATAAAATAACTTTATATTTAATTTTTTTTTACTAGTTTACCTATTTGTCCTTGGAATTATTTTATTGTTAACCTTATGTTAAGTTTTGGACACATGGCAGGAAATGGGTAGGGGGGTAATGCTCACCCCCCTTTGAAGGGGGGTGAGCAAAAATGAACTCCTTCAAGAGGAGGCTGCTGGGTTTGATTTTCTGTGGTGGGAAGGTTATGGGTTTGATTTTCTGTGGACAGAGGTTGGGTTTAGTTTTGGAGTGGTGGTGGTTGGATGTGAGGCAACAGTGGGTGTGGTTTTGGTAGATGGGTTTGGTCAGATTTGAGCCTTGATGGGTTTGGGGTGACTGTTGGTGGGGTGTTTGGATTTGAGGGTTAGAGTTTGGTGATTGAGATGGATAGTGGTGAGTTTTGGTTTAGAAAATGATGATTTCTGGTGTTGATCTAGAAATTTATTTATTTATTTTTTCAATTCCAATGTTAAGAAAATTAAAAACAGAGATAGGGATAATATTGGTAAAACAAATCTAAAATACATATTAATTGATTTATTAACCTTGGTTAACTTTTGGGTTAATTATTGGACACATGACAGGAAATGAGGAGAGGGGTATTGCTCATACCCCTTGAAGGTGAAGCTCCCTTAGTCCCTTTGTAGGGAGTGAGAAAAATGAACTCCTGTTAATTTAGTTCAGACGAGCAGAGAGACAGACAAAATTTATTGTAACTTGTTGTACGCAGAGTACTAATATCTATGCATTTTACTAATATCCATGCAGACTACTAATAATGGATGGGCCATACCCTATACTATTTGTACAGAGAAAAAGGAAGAAGATAAGAAATATTTATTTGTGATTGGGACTTGTCGAGGTTAAGTAAGAGTTGGGATATCTACTCCTATTAACTCCCAATATTATAAAGGGCAAATTGCAATGAAGTACCCTGACATTTGTTCAAATTGCAGCTAGATTGTATTTTTGCCTAAATTACAGAGAAGTACCCTTGACCTAACGTTGACCGTTATAGTTAACTGGATTTTTGATGTCAAAAGGGTAATAAGGTCATTTTATCCTTAAAATTAAGGAATAAAATCTTTAAATAATTAAAAAAAATTGTGAAAAGTTAAAAAAAAAATGGAGATTGGGTTCCCAGATATTTAATTGGAACCATGTCTCTAATAATCTCTCTCCATCATCTTCTCCAATTTGTTTTCAGCGACAATCACAAAATTCTTCTCCCTTTTCTTGCTCTCTCTCTCTCTCTCTCTTTTTCTCTCTCTCTCTCTCTTCCATGGCTACCCCACAAGAGAAACCGATAAGCCTCACAAATCGTCGCTGTTGTGAGAAGAAGACAATGATTTTGAAGACTCATAGAGTGGTTATGACCCAATGGCTGGGTTTTCAGGGGATTTGTTTTCGTCGGAAGAAAAGAAACAACAATGGCAGGGAGGAAACACACATAGACTAGATGGATCAGCTCAATCCTTTTTCTTCCCCCTTTTTTTTTTTATCAACGAAGTGTTTGATGATGTTGAATTACTAGGGGTGTTAAACAGTTTTTATCAGTAGGATCTATTAGTAGTGATGTCTCTAAATTTGAGTTAAGAATGTGGGTTTGTAGAGAGACTTTGTGTTTTTAGATATTTTGTGTGGGTGCCTATAAGGTGTTTGATGATTTGTGTGAGTGAAGTGAAAGAGAGGCAAGAAGAATTGGGTGCTTATAATAGACGTGCAACATATAAAAAAAATTGCGAATGATGAAGAAGAACATGCCGATCACTTTGCAGGTGATTGTTTGATGATGAAGAAGTTATGTTTTATTTTTTCTAAATGTTTTATTTTTTCTCAATTTTTTATTTCAATTTTTTATTTCTTTTTGTTTTTTTATTTTACTTTTTGATTTTTTTTTATTAATTTATGATTTTATTAGGGATAATTGGGACATTTTGTAAATTTGACCAGTCAACTGTTAATGTTAACAGTCAACTGTTTGGTCAAGGGTACTAATCTGTCATTTTTAATAAAAGTGCAATCTAGGTATCATATTAGCAAATGTCAAGGTATTTTAGTGCAATTTGCCCTATTATTAAAATATGTATAGTGGTGATTTGAACGTTTCATAGCAAACGTGAAAAGGGGGATACAAACTACTTAACCAGGAGGAGATGTACATTTTGAAAATCATTTAGATATGTACTTTTTGTAACCTAGTAATAACTAATAAGTTCATCACAGTTATACTAATGAATAGGGATGACCATTTATCCCCAAGGACTCAAATCCCCACTCCCCCATCCCCATTTGAGGGAAATTTTTTTGGAGGAAAATGGGGAGAGATAGGGATGATTTTTTTTTTTCCCCAAATTGAAATGGGGATGAGGGACTCCTCCCCCTCACCATCTCCCTATTCCCCCAAACCTTAAATATAATATATTAATATATATATATATTTAATATTTTTATTCTTTTTTATTTTACTAAGTGTGTATATATATATATTTCTTAATATTTTTATTCTTTCTATTTTACTACGTATGTAATTTTTACTTAAATAGGGGAAATGGAGAAATGGGGATGACGGGGGAACGGGGAAACAGAGAAATGGGGATGGGGATAGGGGGACCTCCCTCCAAAATACCCCATCCCCAAATGTTTTGGGGGGGGGGGGGGGGGGGGGGTGGGTGTAGTGTTGGGGGGATTGGGGAGGGATTAGAAAATGAGGTTGGGGATGGAGATGGGGGGACCTATATCTATCCCCATTTCCCCAATAACCATCATGTCCAACCTCATTTCTCGCGCGTGTGTGTATATATATATATATTAATGAGATGGAAAACAAAAAATTGTGAAAAGATAGTGGATAGGTTTTTTGATTTTAGTTGCAAGATAGATAGTGGATAGGTTATGATATAAATTGTGTTTTTTATCAAGTATTTCTACAATATTTTAATGGTCGGTCTCATCTCATCATTATATATATATATATATTTATTTATTTATAAATATTACAATAATCAGGGAATCGAGGAGGGGGCAGACTCGAACCACAACCCCATGGTGTGCGAGAGACAACCATTGGGTCAACCTCATCTTGTACCTTCATCTCATCATGTTGATATATAGTTCGGGGTTAATTGGGAGGGAAAGACTCGAGAACCCGTAACCTCATGGTACATGTGTGAAGGGTTTTACCACCGGATCAATCTTATCTATCTCGTCATATCATAACTTCTAATCAATGTCGTAACGTATGTGCCAACAAATCAAACAAAATCAAAAATTTTGTTTGTGATGCGACTCATATTTACTAGTTTTGTAGATATATCTATCATTCTCTCCCACGTACCATGTAAAACTTTGTCAAAAATCCTATTAATGTACACAAAGTTGTCACTTGATTCCCATCTATTTTTCCAACTTTTTTATGACCTTACCTTGCATTTAGTTTACTACTCATATAAAGAATCATTTGAGAACCACCCTCCTCCCTCTTCCTCTCTCTCTTAATTGGACTAAATTACACACAAATCCTATTGATAATGAAATTCTAAAAATTCGTAGTAAAATTTCACCATAAAGTGAAAAAAAAAAGAGTTTAATTTCAATACTTCTGAAGTAATCTGAACTTATATTACGAGAATATCCAATTATACGGAAATTATCAGATGCGAGAATTATGTATGTTTTTTTGTATCTCAATTGACACCGGTGTAAAATGAATTGACACCGGTGTCAATTGAGATTCTGCATGAAAAAACGTTTGGAATCCCGCACTTGATCCACTCCCACCAATTATAAGTCATTTTCATACATCACGACAAGATTTTATTGATATTTAAGATTTTCTCCTAGAAATGTCAAAAGAATCATTCAAACTTTCTTAAAATTTACTAGAACATTGGCTCAGTGATAAGCCTCTATCCCCTCCTTCAATCCTGAAATACTGTAATAGCTCAATAAAATTACCAAAAACCTCCCTAAGAGAAACTTTGTATCATTTTTTTCACACTAAACGAGTCTGCCTATAATTAGACCTAAAGTCAGTGGGAGGTGATTGAAATTTCACCCAAAGAATCAAACCAAACAAGTTCAATGGTAGAGACTAGAGAAAGCAGATGAGGTGATAAATGTGAATGAGAATAGCAGCCAAGAATTGTAATCTTTCTTACCTAGACTCATGGCAACAGCTTCAGAGTAGGACCGATTCCGGCCCGGACCATGTTCAGGATCTGGAGTTCTGTAACAGTCGCATAGAAGAAATGCAGATGTGAGAGTGATTGCAGCAAAGAAAACTATAGCAAATGGCCCTGCAATCCACCCCAGCTGTGCTACACACCATGCAAGAGACAGCACTCCTGAGCCTATCACTCCTGTGATTATATGTGCCACTGCAGTCCACACATTTCCTATTTCACAAACCAATTTAAGTCAGTATACATATACAAGTACAACAACTCTGATGTTTCAAATAAAAAAAGGACAAACCTGTTCTCATGGTGACAAAAGATTCTTCTTCTTCTTCTTCTTCTTTGTGTAACGATAATGGAGCGTCTCCCATGGCCTCCTCCTAGATTTTTATTTATGTGGGGAATTTTTTTGAGGGATTTAAAAGTAGAATGGATAAAGTTTCTTGCTTTTTTGACAAATGCAGGTGTTTTGAGATTTATAAAAGACTGTGTCACATCTTGTTGGTCAAAAATCTGCAGGTATTAATGAGACTCAAATCAGTTGTCCAAAAATAGTGTCTAATTTGTGTCTAACCAACCAAATTGGGATATATGTTTATATTTATAGAAGATGTTGAAAAAATAATAATTAAATATAGACATATGTCCCAATTTGATTGGTTAAACACAAATTGAGACACCATTTTTGGACAATTGATTTGAGTCGTATTAATGATACCAAAAATGAGATATACTATTTAATGATCTTTTCATTTATGTGTGCAGCTCAGATAAAAAACAAATACATATGGGTTATCAAGGAAAAAAATTAAATTACCTTTTAATATTTTCTATATATTGATTGTAATACAGCCTTATAAATTTCTGGCGAACATACATTCCCATTTCAAGAATGTGTATTAAAAGAGGTTATTAAAACAAGGTGTACATATATTGATTGTAATTCAGCTGCTGGATTTGGCACTTATAAGACCATCAATTGAAGCAATTAAGCTAATGATTGTCACAAGCAAGCAAAACAAGCTAAATTTTCTGAGAACAATCCATTTTCTAGTCCAAGAATCAATTTTGTTCTGCACCATGCACATTTCCACAGGAAAATATATAGCCAAAGGCCAGTTCAAAGCCCCCAACACTCCAAGTACATCATTGAAGTAAGGATGGGAAGATCATCACGACAGCTGTTGTTTACGTGACGTATGCAGTTCTAAAGCATAGTCTTGAGAGATTAATCTTTAATGGTGGCAATAGTACGTGGTGGGATAATTCTGAAGGTGTAAAAGTTGTTCACAAATCTGCTTGTTGGGAATTTCTTGGTGAACCATCTCTCCCCAAATGCAAATACTGGTTGACTGTAAATCTGAGAGTTGAATTGAAACACATGAAGTGATTAGCATACAAGTAAATTTAACGTGTGATGTTGAATGTGATTGATTGTATACCTGATATATATGCTTCTACCAAGTGATCTAAGAACAATGCAAGCATTGGCAAAGTGATGCGGCAAGCAAGGGCTTGGAGTTCATAGAGTGAAGGGATCGTCTTAAAGGCAAAGGGCACTAGGTAACTAGTAGGGAGAGATTTCATGTTGCGGATTTTGGTGTGAAATGACCCAATTCTACGTGGAAACGGGCCAAGGACCAATAATCCTGTGATATGCACAGATGGGAAGGCTCTTATTTTTTGGCCAAATTCCATCATCTCGGCTTCTAAAATCGCGTTTTTGTTGTTTTTGGAAATATTTGATTTTCAAATAAGGATTTTATTTTTATATGCCGTTTGTGGGGTTGAATCTTATTTTGTTAGGAGTTTCAATTTTAGTTGTTTTCTCAAATTTTTCCTTTTTTTGGAAAAGTTTATTATTTTAGTATTTTTTTTTTAGCTTTTTCGGTTATCCTAGTGTTTTTAGGTTTTTAGTTTTCCTATTTAAAGTTCTTGTAACATAGCATGGATTTCCAGTTGATTATTGAATAAAATTAAGAGAGTCAATGAATTTGAAACCTATTTTTTCTGTGTGTGGATCAACAGAATAATAGTAGGTTGCTTTTCAAATTGTTCGTGTGAGTTTTTCTCATAGATGCTTCCGCTACATCACAAAGTCAAGAGGTTCTGCTACATCACAAAGCCAGTAGGGCTCGTAGAATCCAAAGCCTGTCAAGAGATTTCGCTGCATATCTGAAGCATTCGCAGCAGAGGTAGAAGAAAGTTGTGATGAAAATTGCAACAGTTGAAGCTTTCTTCATGGTCTTGTTTTCTGGTTGGGGGTGACTTCAATGTATCCTTCAATCAACAAATAATTTATATTGGTGCTTGAACTTTTTCACTTTATTGACTTTACATACAAGTTATATTGGTGCTTGAACTTGGAAATATTTTTACTCTAACAGAAATTTAGAAGCCATACCTGTATTTCTAAAAGATTTATACCATATCTCTAAGCAAAAGCAATGTCTCCAAGTGCTTGGAATGCTAACCATAGTTTATCAGCAATGCTAGCTTCCGGAACTCCTGTAATGCTCCCCTTAATCCTCCCATTTTCTGCTATCAGAAAATCAACAAGTCAGTTCTCATGGATGACATTGTTAGAGTACTTAAATACTATTGTTGGTTGAAGCGGTAATAACATAAGCTTCACCAGTCCCATAGAAGAGCAGATTTTGAAGCGATATTGTAAATGTCACTGCATACTCTGTTTTGAAATTTGAGTATAAATATATATATGATATTGTCAAGAAATTCACAATGAACAAAAACAATTGTGAACTAACAACAATCTGACTCTGGAATATCACAAGACTTCTCCATCAAAATATAGAG
This sequence comes from Acer campestre, assembly GCA_954870605.1. Lineage (NCBI taxonomy): Eukaryota > Viridiplantae > Streptophyta > Magnoliopsida > Sapindales > Sapindaceae > Acer > Acer campestre. Next base: position 50,948,122 of record OX940801.1, on the reverse strand, counting down.
ATGCCTGGAACAGAACCAATTAATGTTGCATTATTTTGCTTTTCAGAAATCATTATACGATTGAATCATCCTAAAATTTCCTGCAGTCTACTGTAAATTCTTTCTTCACAATTTAGCTCATCTTTGCACTTATAAGTCCTTCAATGGATCCAACTAATGCAAACGTTGTCACAAGGAGGCAGACAATGGTGAAAATCCGAAACATCACCCACTTTGTTGTCCAGGCTTCAACATTCCTCTGCTTGAAGTACATTTCAACTGGAAAATATATCGTTAGAGGCCAGAAAATTATAGCTCCCATCACTCCAATAACCTGGTTGAAGTAAGGGAAGGTCATTGCAACTGCTGTTGTAAAAACAACGTAAAATGTTCGAAAGCAAATCCGGAGAAGATTCAATCGAAAAGCTGGAATCAATGGGAGCTTGAGGGAGAATTCATTGTTTATGAATCCATTGTGTGGATACTTGTCAGAAATCCATCTTTCTACATTGGCAAATAGTGGTTGACCGAAAAGCTGACAAAACAAAATGTACCATCAAGAAGTGATCAAACAAATCCTGAAATGACAAGATAAGGTTGGCCAACGGTATGCCCCTCACACCCATACCATAAGGTTGTGGGTTCAAGTCATACCTCCTCCCCCAAACCCCAAATGATTGTACTATTTCAAAAAATAAAAAATAAAAAATTGTTCAGGTTCCTGAAACAAACCTGATATCCTCCAACAAGATGAATCATAATGCAAGCATTAGCAAAGTCGATGAGCCAGTAAGGCTCGTAGAATCCGAACCCGGTTAGCAGGTTCCCTGGTGTATCTTCCCCAAAAGCTGCATAGCCAAAGCCTCCACACAAGAGATAGAAAATGGTTGTAATAATGAGTGATATTGTTGAGGCATTCTTCATGGTCTGGTTTTCTGATGGAGGTGACTTCAAAGTATCCTTCAGGTTTTCAGATATTCATAGAATAATATTTCAGTATTCAGATCAGAAATATCTAGTCATTCTCTATCGTGGACGTCCAAATTTTTTTTTTTACCCAACTATTTTTAAATTAGCTTCGTACCTGTATCTCGAAGAGTATAAGTGAATATGGATATGCGAATGCGATATCGCCAAGTGCTTGAGATACCAACCACATTTTCTCAATTCCAGAAGAAGTACTGATTCCTGTAAGGCTACCCTGAACATATCCATTTTCTGTAATTTCAAGCAAGGAAATTATTGGGTATTCAAACTAAAAATCATACTCAAATCAAACCTTATCCTGGAATCTAATGGTATTATCAAATCATTGCTTTACCGATTACTTGGGCTACACCGAGACCAAATCCGATGAAAGAATAGGCGAAGGACATGATGGCAGCAATAATAGATAGCCATTGAATGTTATGGAAATCTGGTGCTTGAGATAGAACAATTTGAACAGCTCCAAAAATGAGGTAATAATAAGTATCTGAATATTCACATGTAGCTTCATGCCCTTCATTATGGTAACAGTTTGATTTCTGAATTGCCCTGAAAATTTGGAAAAGACAAAGAAAAAAAAAGTTGATAATATTGGTACAAAGTCAGCATGAAAAAAAATATATCAGGACAATTAATTTTTACCAATATTACCCGGAAGAATTTAAAAGCGGATACTGTCCTGAGATTTTTTTTTGATGGACAGTCTGCACTAGAGAATTTTCGATAAGAAAACGTACCTCTTGCTGATAGCAGATGTTATAGTATAGGCAATTGTTATTCCACACAAGCTTATTTGTATGATAAGACCAAAAGCCCGAGCATTATTTTTCCCTGAAATCCATGTTTTTCAAAGTTAGAATTCTTTAATATTCATCAAAAATTGATCCTTTTTTTTTTCTAATATATTATCCTATAATTTTGCAATAAAATTAATGTGTGTGAGGGGTCTTAATCATCTTTGTCTTCACAGTTAATTCAGTTGAGGCACAAACTTTCTTGTAACTTGTAAGGGTATGCAGAGAGAGAGAGAGAGAGAGAGAGAGAGAGAGAGAGAGAGAGTACTAATATCTATGCATTTGCTTTTCTGTTTTGGAAGACAATGGATGGGCCATACCCTATGCTGTTGGTACAGAGAAAAAGGAAGAAGACAAGAAATATTTATTGTAACAGGGAGTTAGGCACTAATCGAGATTAAATACCATATAAGATATCTACTCTTACAAAGTCCCAATATATATTTATAAAATATATATGGTGGTGCCTCGAACTCTCCACCACAAACATAAAAGGGGAGGTGCACATTATTTGAACTAAGAGGAAATGTGCATTTTGAAAATCGATTTAAGTATATAATTTTGGTAACCTAGTAATAAGTTCATCACACTCAAATCATTCATACTAATGAAATCATAGGTTCAAGTTTATCGGATTGAAGTTTAAGTGAGTACCACGACCTTGGCAAACACCGTACAAAACTTCAATGGTGGATCCAGAAATTTTAACCAGGTGGGGCACTTGAACAAAATAACAATTATATTATAAAAAATATTAAAAATTAAGATCATAGTAAAATGAGTTTTTTTATATAAAGAAAAATTGATGATATACTGAAGTTTATATAAAATAAAACAAATAGAACAAATACTCAAGATGAACTAAATAATCTTACGTTCAAAATAAATGAAAGAAAAACAAGAAACACAATATTAAAAATTAAATAATAACAAGAAAAACAACATAAACAATAAAATTGCAATATTTATTATTCTTAAAATAATAAATTACAATCTAATTTTATAAAAAGAATTTTTATTTTATTTTATATATATTTATAATGAATTCACTTTAAATTTATACAAAAATAATTGATTAATAAATATTACTAGTCATGTTTTTGATTTTTTTATTCTTCTAATTATTGGTAAATTATTGATTTATTGATTCAAAATAAATTAAAACTATAAAATAAACAAAAATACCAAGGATAAAATAAAATGAATCATAATAATAGATGAACTGTTTTAATATAATAAATTAAAATTTGAGATTTTAGGGTTTATTGATTGGAAATTAAAACTATTAGAAATAATAAAAGTTCAAAATAATAGATAATTTAACATAAAATAAATTGAATTAAGTAACCATAAATTTAAAGTAGTTAAGAAGTTGACAATGATAAAAAAAAAGAAAATAAATTGTTTTGTTTTAGAATAAGATGAAAATTTGAGAAAGAAATTGAAAAAGATGGTAAAATAAAAAAGGCATAAAAAATTATTAAAATTACATTATAAAATTAAATTTGTAGAATAAGATATTCATTTTCCTTGAAAAAAAGTAAATGGTGGGACTTGAACCACCACCACCAATACAAAAAAGTGTCAGAATACTAGTTTTACTAAGAGGAGTTTTGCTATTGTTGATGTTATTTAATGTGTGTATATATATAATTGAAAGAAAAATCAATTTTTTTTATAAAAAAATTTGAGGTAGGGCATGGGCGCACCTGACCTTAAGGTGGGTCCGCCCCTACTGACAACCTAGACCAAGTATTTTTTTAAGGCTTTTTGTCATTAGTAGGATTCGAATCGTTGACTTGGGAGTCATTTGACCAAGCCCCAAGCTCATAAATCTATCAGCTGAGTTACGCCCATTGTGGCCACCAATTATTATTATTATTATTATTATTATTATTATATTAATGAGATGGAAAACAAATAATTGTGATGAGAAACTGGATAAGTATTTTTTGTTTTTAGTTGCAAGATAGTGGATAAGTTATGAAATAAATTGTGTTTTTTTATTAAGTATTTCTACATTATTTTAAGGGTCTGTCTCACCATGTTGATAGTAGACAAATTAAATAATCCTATCAAAATATATAATCAATAAATGAAATCAATACCGTATCCGCGTATCGTATGTGCCAACTAGTCAAGCAAAATCAAAATTTTGTTAGTAGGAAAATGATATGACTCATATTTACTAGTTTTGTAGATATATCTACCATTCTCTTCCGCCTACCATGTAAAACTTTGCCAAAATCCTATTTTTGTACACAAAGTTGTCAGTTTGTCACTTGATTCTCATCTATTTTAATTTCCCAACTTTTTTATGACTTTCTCTTGCATTTAGTTTACAACTCATATAAAGAATCTTAACATATAAATTAAGAATCATTTGAGAACCACCCTCCTCTCCCTCTCCCTCTCCATCTCTCTCTTAATTGGACTAAATTATACACAAATCCTGTTGATTATGAAATTTTAAAAATTTGTAGTAAATTTTCACCATAAAGTGGAAAAAAAAAAGTTTCAATACTTCTGAACCCAACATACTATACAATAAGAATATCCAATTATATATACTAAAATTATTAAGTCTGGGAATTACACATATTTTTTCGTACGGGATCTCAATTGACACTGGGGTAAAATAAATTAACACTAACGTCTTTTGAGATTCCACACGAAAAAAATATGTGGGATCCTGTACCTGATCAGCTCTATCCAATTATAAGTCATTTTCATACATCATGACAAGATTGTTTTTCTATTCAAGATTTTCTCTAAGAAATGTCAAGAGAATCATTCAAACTTTCATAAAATATACTAGAAACCTCTCTAATAGACATTTTGTATCATTTTTTCATACTAAACGAGTTTGTCAATAATTAGACCAAAAGTCAAGGGAGGAGATTGAAATTCACCCAAAGAGTAAATTAAAACAAAACTTGGTCGATGGTTGAGAAAAGTAGATGGAAAAGTGATAAATGTGATCTTCTTACCTAAACTCATAGCAACAGCTTCAGCATAGGACCGATTCCGACCAGGACCATGTTCTGGATCTGGAGTTCTGTAACAATCGCATAGAAGAAATGCAGAGGTGAGAGTGATTGCTGCAAAGCAAACTATAGCAAATGGCCCTGCAATCCAACCCAATTGAGCTACACTCCATGCCAAAGACAACACTCCTGATCCTATCACTCCTGTGATTATATACGCCACTGCTGTCCACACATGTCCTAATCCACAATTTCAACCATTTCAAGTAAGTTTACATGTACATGTACATCGACAACTTTAAAACTCTCTTGATGTTGTTTCAAATCATGAAAAAATGGAAAAAAAATGGAAAAAAGAAAAAGAAAAAAAAAGACAAACCAGTTCTGTTGACAGAAGATTCTGCTTCTTCTTCTTCTTCTTCGTGTAACAATAGTGAAGCCTCTCCCATGGCCTCCTCCTATCAAATTTTTTTGTCTGGGGATTTTTTTAGGGATTGAAAAGCAGAATTGATAAAGTTTCTTGCTTTTTGAGAAATGCAGGTGTTTAGAGACTTATAGAAAGTCTTGTGTTATGACTCTCGTGTCTTAAAAGCAGAATTGATAAAGTTTCTTGCTTTTATTTATTTATTTATTATTTTATAATTTCCACCTTACTTATTTGTACAGCTCAGATGAAAGACAAATATGGGTTATCAAGGAAGGAAAAAAAAAAAAAAAAAATCCCTTATAATATTCTAAATTTATTGATTGTAATACAGCTTATAAATTTCTGGTGTACATAGAAAGTGTTTTAAAAGAAGTTGTTAATTGTCACTATGATCAGCTGCTGGATTTGGCACTTATAAGTCCTTCAATTGAAGCAACTATGCTGATGATTGTCACAAGAAAGCAAAACAAGCTAAATGTTCTGAGAACAATCCATTTTCTAGTCCAATTCTCAATTTTGTTCTGCACCATGTACATCTCCACAGGAAAATATATAGCCGAAGGCCAGAAGTTCAAAGCTCCCAACACTCCAAGAACATCACTGAAGAAGGGAAGACCATCGCGACAGCTGTTGTTGACGCGACGTATGCAGTTCTAAAGCATACCCTTAAGAGATTAATCTTCAATGGTGGCAATGGTGGGATGTTCTTGAAGGTGTAAAAGTTGTTCACAAATCTGCTTGTTGGTAATTTCTTGGTGAACCATCTCTCCCTAAATGCAAATACTGGTTGACTGTTAATCTGATAGTTGAATTAAAAAACATTAAGTGATTAGCATACAAGTAAACTTAACAAGAAATAGATGTTGAATGTGATTGATTATCTATCCCAGAATGCTTAAATACTATTGTTGGTTCATTTCCTATCGGTTTAAACTTTTGGGTTTGATGTTTACTAACATGGTATCAGAACTTGGTTAGACCACGTGTTTGAATTTGTTATGGAGTGTCGATATTTAGACCCCTTAAAAACTGTATATCTACCCTCTATTGTATGTACACCCTATCAAATATTTTAAAGTTTGTAAACACACCCCACATATTACCTATATATCACTTTCTTAAATTTTTTTTATTTATTAAATACTGTATATTTATATTACAAATTACAGCACAATTAAAATAAAAAATAAAAACAATTACAAAACAATTAAAATAAGATTATATCAAAAATAAATAAATAAATAAATAAATAAAATAAAAGAATGAGGGAGGTGCGGCTCCTTTAGATCTAGGAGGAACCCCACCTCTTCACTTTTGTTTTCTTTAATTTAATTTTAGTTTAGTTATTTTAATTAAATTTAATGGTTTTCAATTTTTTAATAATAGTTATTTAATCTTTTTAATTTTAAATATTCATTATTTGAATTTTAAATCAATAAACAGGTAATTTATCAATTAAAATATACTATATAGGTTTGTTAATGCTTAAAATATTGAATATTGTAATAATATGATATATAGATTGTATTTACAATTACTTAATTATTTAAATAAATTTTGAAATTTTGAAAAAATATATATTAATTTAAGGTGTATATACAGTTTCACAGGGATGTCAATATCTTCACTCTTTGTTATGAGTTTGAATATGTGTTTAGGGTTGGGTCACATGCCAAGCCCATTGGTCTAACATGTGAGTGGGTGTGTTTAGAATATTTAAATACTATTGTTGGGTCATTTCCTATCAACTTAAACTTTTAGGTCTCATGGTTGCTAACGAGTAACCATAACAATTATACCTGATATGCTCCCACCGAATGAAGAATAATGCAAGCATTGGCAAAGTCAATCAGCTAGTAAGGCTCGTAGAATCCGAATCCTGTCAAGAGATTTCTTGGTGCAAGGCTTCCAAAGGCTGCATATCCGAAGCATCCGCAGCAGAGGTAGAAGAAAGTTGTGATGAAAATTGCAGCCATTGAAGCCTTCTTCATGGTCTTGTTTTCTGGTGGAGGTGACTTCAATGTATCCTTCAATCAACAAACAATTTCATGACTTTACATACAAGTTATATAGGTACTTGAACTTACAAAAATTTTACAGGTATTTCTAAGAGAATGATACCATATATTATATGGATAAAACATATTTTTGGGGTAAAAAAAATACTAAATTTTAAATAATAATAATAATAATAACAATAACAAAAAAAGATAATTTGCTACCGGGATTTGAACCTGGATTCCTACTTTTTTGAAATTGCCAATGTGATGCAGTGGAAGTTGAGATGTTGTTTGACATCGTTGTCTATTTTATATCGTTATTAATGTTTGCATCAATATCTATCTTTTAACGTTATTAAAGTTTAATGGAAATAGATAATCAATTAATCATATTCTTAGGTTGAAAATCCAACAAGATACTAAGGGCCCGTCCTGCAAGCCGTTTTTTGTTTTTATTTTTCGAAAAGAAAAATAAAAATGAAAACAGTGTTTTTGGTTTCATTTTTGAATTCCGAATACGCGTTTGGTAGCATTTACTGGAATCCATATTTTGAAAATAAAAACGGGAAATACGCTTCTGGTAGAATAACCGAAATTTTTTGAAAATTGAAATATCAATTTTTACCATTTGTTTAATATTATAACAATTATATACAAATTGATTAACTAATTAACCAATAAAATTTGTTCTAATTTTATATTATGATCTCAAATTAGGGTTTCAAACTCTTTAAAATCTCTCCAAAATTAGGGATTCAGATCGGAGACATTTAATGCATAATCCTTACCGATCGGCGGCGACCAACAAGAGGAAGAAGATCGTCGGCAACCACAAGCGAAGACAAGGCGTGAAGAAGAACTCCGATCGGTCGTGTGACAAGCGAAGACAAGGCGTGAAGAAGAACTTCGATCGGTCGCGTGACAAGCGAAGACAAGGCGTGAAGAAGAACACTGATTAGTCGCGTGACAAGCGAAGGGATGAGGAGGAGGAGGAGGAGGACGAGCAGATCAGTGGCGACGAAGAAGAAGAAGGCTAGAGGCGACGACGAGAAGAGAAGACCAGAGGCGGCGGTGGGAGGAGAATACCAGAGGCAGTGAAGAAGAAGAAGAAGAAGGAAGAAAGAAGATGTGAAGAACGTGATTCAAGAGAAAAAGAAAAAGAAAACATAGATAAATGAAGAAGAATGAAGATGAATGAAGAAGGAAGAAGAAGGAGAGTGGAGAAGATGAGAAAAAAGATAAAGTCTGGTGGATTAGAAAAAAGATAAAAAAAAAAATTATTAATGATATGGGACCCATTTTAAATGGAAAACAAAAACAAATTAAAAAAAAAAACAATTTTTTTTTTTGTTTTTCAAAATTTCCACTTTTAACACTGATTTTGTTTTTTTATTTTGAAAATAAAATGAAAAACGGTTACAGGACACGAATTTGAAATCATTTTTAGAAAACAAAAACGAAAATAGGCTGAAAACAGCCTGCAGGACAGACCCTAAACATGTCAACTTAATCGGGAATTGATATTGCGAATGTGCTACATCGAAAAATGTAACAATAATTGCATAATAGATAAGTTGAGGTTGGTTCAATGGTATACCCTTCACACATACGCTATAAGGTTATGGATTCGAGTCATATCTCCTTCCTTAGACCTCAAATTAGATAATGATATTTTTCTTGTTTAAATTCAGACAATAATACTAAACATCTCAACAGGTATCTGAACTTAGTGATGTTTTATTTCACAAATGGGACAATATGGATAAAACATATTTTTGGGGTTAAAAATATACTAAAATTTAAATAATAATAATAATACAATATGTATAAAACATTTTTTGGGTAAAACAAAAAACTAAATTAATAATAATTAAAAAAAAAAAGAAAGATAATCCACTGCCGGGATTTGAACCCGGATTTCTTTAGCTGATCTTTTTTGAAATTGCCAATGTGCTACAGTGGAAGTTGTGAGATTGTTTGCATCCATATCTATTATATAACGTTATTAATGTTCGCATGAATATCTATTTTTGAAAATCTGGTATCTGAGAAATCAAAATCTGAACAAGTCCAGAGATCAGCATGTAGATAGTTTCCCCATATGAACATGGAGCCTCATGGCCTTCTCTGTGGTAAGAATTTGATCTTTGAATTGCTCTGTTTCAATTCAATAATAACAACAACAGTGAAACTAATCATGGACTGCAATGATCGATGAGAGAAATTACGGAGAATTCGCCTAGGAAAGTACCTCATACTGGTTGATGTAGTAATCACATAAGCTACACCAGTCCCATAGAAGAGCAGATTTTGAAGCAAACCACAAAACAATGTTTGAGTTCTTCCTGAAGAATGAAACTTGGCAAAATTAATTATAAAGCAAAATTTGTGATCATTGATTACATTAAAGGGCTAGTTAGACCAAGATTCACTCTAACAGCATCAATGTAAGAGCGGTTTCGAGTTCCATTTATAGGGTCAGGAGACCTGTAACAATCAGCAAGGAGGGAAGAAGAAACATAAGTTATGATTGCAAAACCAATAGCAGAAGCTGGCCCTGCTATCCATCCTAGCTGCGCGACACTCCACACAAAAGACAAGACTCCAGAGCCAATAACAGCAGTAATTATATGAGCTGTGCAACTCCATAAAGTTCCTGGTTGATCATGATTTTCCAACAACAAAAAAAAAAAAACAGTAGAGATTCACGATGGGATTGCAATAAATAAATATAATTCATTTTCAGTCTAAAATATACATGAAACAGTTAAAAGACTTACCGGTTCTCTTAGGAGAAAAGTCTGAATGTAACAGTGGAGTCTCATGGTCTCCGGATTCCTCTCCCATGGCTTTCAAGCAATTCTTTGATTATTGAAGAACCCTTTTGAGAGAAACACAATTATCAGAGAATTTGTGTTTTTGAATTAGCTTTCACGCCATTTCTTTGGTTGGCCAAAACTTTGGAACTTGTCACTTCATATAATCTTCATTTTGAACCTACTTGTCTTTGATCTAAGTTTCAATAATTTTCTTAAACTCAGAAGTCATTTTCTAATTAAATTTTCACCTAAGCCAAAAAAGAATATATTTCTAGCTCAAGTAATATTTATAGCTTATCAAGACCATCAACATTCTACGAATGTAAAATGAAAGTGACCAAACAATTAAGAAGAAGAAGAAGAAGTCAAAAATACACGAATTCTCCTGTCCATACAATATTTTTCCAACTCTCCATTTCAACTTTCTTTGAAATATACTTTCAGGAATCAATTTAGTCTTTCAATAACAAGCTTTCTTATGTTAAATTTATAGATATTGAAGGCTTATGTACTTGATTACTTCAAGCTCAAGCAAGACATAATATGCAGGTTTTTTTGTGACATTTACAGACATAGAAGGGCTTATCTGTTAGCCGAATTTGGCACTTATAAGTCCTTCAACGGACCCAATTAAGCCGATTATTGTCACAAGCAAGCAAATAAAGCTAAATATCCGAAGAACAATCCATTTTTTGGTCCAAGCCCCAATTTTCTTCTGCACTAAGTACAATTCCACAGGAAAATAAATAGCCATAGGCGAAAAGTTCAAGGCTCCTAACACTCCCAGGACTTGGTTGAAGTAAGGGAATATCATTGCAATAGCAGTTGTGGACACGACGTATGCAGTTCGAAAAGTTATCCTCAAAAGATTTATCTTCAAAAGAGGTAATGATGGGAGATTGAAAGTGTAAAAGTTATTCACGAATCCACTGGTTGGATATTTCCTGGTTAACCATCTTTCCAAGAATCCAAATACCGGCTGACTGTAAAGCTGATTGATTAATCACATGAAAAGATGATCAACATGAGCTTCAGGAAAAGTTTAATAAGATTTAGAATTTGCTAATAAAGTTGTTGAAGATTAGTATAGGTGGTAGTACCTGATATCCTCCCACCAAATGAAGAACAATACAAGCATTAGCAAAGTCGATTAGCCAGTAAGGCTCGTAGATTCCGAATCCTGTCAAGAGATTTCCGGGTGTGAGGTTGCCAAAGGCTGCATATCCGAAGCATCCACAGCAGAGGTAGAAGAAAGTTGTAATTAAGATTGAAATCCTTGAAGCTTTCTTCATGATCTTATTTTCAGGTGGAGATGACTTCAAAGTATCCTGCAATTTCAACAAATTTATCGATTCGATTCACTTTAGCTTCTAAAAACATTTGCAATATTTCTTCAAATCATGATTTTGATGGACAAGAAGCCATACCTGAATTTCTAGAAGAATGATTGAGTATGGATAGGCAAAAGCAATGTCTCCAAGTGCTTGGAATGCTAACCATAATTTATCTGCTGTATTAGCAGTTGGAATTCCACTAATGCTCCCCTTAATCTCCCCATTTTCTGCACTTTCATGCACACAAGTTTTCAAGGCAAAATACGAAGTCCTACTATCGAAAAAGAAGTACAATCAAACTCAAAGCTTTAATTACCTATTACTTTCGTGAAGCCAAGTCCGAATCCTATGAAAGAGTAAGTGAATGACATGATTGCAGCAATAACCGAGAGCCATTCCATGTCATGAAAATTCGGTATCTGAGACATAACAATCTGAACAGCTCCAAACAACAGCATATAAAAAGTGTAGCCATAAGCACATGGAGCCGCATGTCCTCTGTGGTAACAATTAGATTTTTGAATTGCTCTGTGTCAAACCAAAATATCAGGAAAACACAAGTACTTATGTAGATTAAAATCAACGAAAATGAACATGAAAGAAGAAGCCTTGAATTTGTTAATGCACAAAACACTTGTTAGATGTGTAAGGGTAGTCACTAGTAATAGACTGAAATAAAGACTAAATTGTAGGATTCATAGAGGAAAGTACCTCATACTGGTTGAAGTTGTAATAACATAAGCAACACCAGTCAAATAAAAGGACAGATTTTGAAGCAAACCACGAAACCATGATTGAGTTTTACCTGAACACACACTAAATTCAATTAGGAAACATATAGAGAACCGGGTTCAACTACTATACAGGTACTGTTATCAGATCCTGTATAGTAGCTAAATCCTAGAGAAACCTATCTACAAGTATAAAATATTAATTTATTTTTTCGGCTCAAATGATTTTACTTAACCAAGATTGACTCTAACAGCATCTATGTAAGAGCAGTTTCGAGTTCCGGTGATGGTATCAGGAGACCTATAACAGTCAGCAGGGAGGAAAGCAGAAACATAGGTGAAGATTGATTTTAGTAGTGGGATGCAATTTGACACCTCACATACCACATGTAGTGGAATGTAAACGGTGAGATTTTAGGTGGGATGTTTAACATTATTGATTTTTATTTATATGGGGAATTTTTTTGAGGGATTTAAAAGTAGAAGGGATAAAGTTTCTTGCTTTTTTGACAAATGCAGGTGTTTTGAGATTTTTAAAAGACTGCTGCTCTTGTTGGTCAAAAATCTATAGGTATTAATGGGACTCAAATTAGCTGTCAAAAAAGAGTGTCTAATTTGTGTCTAACCAATCAAATTGGGACATGTGTCTATATTTATAGAAGATGTTGAAAAAATAATAATTAAATGTCGACATATGTCTCAATTTGGTTGGTTAGACACAAATTAGGACACTATTTTTGGACAGCTGATTTGAGTCGTATTAATGATACCAAAAATGATATATACTATATAATGATCTTTTCATTTATGTGTACAGCTCAGATCAATAACAAATACATATGGGTTATCAAGGAAAAAAGGGGGAATTGCACAAACATCCCCTGAGGTTTGGAAAAATGACACAAATATGGCAGTTTTAGCCATATAAACACTAACTTCCCTTGACCTTTTAAAAATGTTGCACATACATCCCCTGCCGTTTAATCTCTTCCGTTAACTTCTAACTGACAAGGGTAAAAACGTTTAAATGTCCAAAATACCCCTATAAATGACATGAGATGGTGTGAGTGATTTTACAACTCACATGAGTTATTTATCCATTGATTATTATATAAGATTTTAAGACAATTATGCAATTTACAGTTATAATAAATTACAAGATTTTGAAAAATAAAAAACAAATGGATCACCATCGTTCATCACATAGATGGATGGTGAAGATGATGATGATGATGATAATAATAATAATAATTAAAAAAAAAAAACATCTCCAGATTCAATATGCACCACCCATCTTAGAGGTGGATGGTAGAAAATTATTGTGATCAGAAAAACAATTTCTTCACATTGAAACCAAAAAAATCATACTCATATCTGTCAAAAAAAAAAAAACCAGAAACAGCCTAATCATCAGTGAACACCAAACCACCATTATCATCACCAACCCACTATCATCAAATTTCAATCATCAACACCAAACCATTACCATCATCAAACCACTAAAGCCTAATCGAAAACATCCCATCGAAATCAACCACAGCCATCATCCCCAATCCAAAAGCAGAAACCAAAACCAAAATCCCAAACCCAGAAAGAGAGAAAGAAATCAAACCCAGAAATCAAAACCCCAAACCCAGACTTTTTACACAAAATCAACAATTTTTACCCAAAGTGAAATCGGGTCTCGGGTCAAAAACGGGTCGACAGCGGGTCATGGCTTTTCTTCCCAATTCGTCGCTGAATCTGCTTCTACGGTGTGCCAGCGTCGTTCTCCGGTGTCCTCGCGACCCTCGCCGACCTGTTTGCGATCTTCTCCGGCCCCGATCGTTTCTCTTCCTCTCTTCCTCTCTTCCTTTTTCTCTTCTATTTCTTCCACTGCTTCGTTCCAGTCCGTCGCACCTTAAACCATCGTCGACCCTCGCACCGTCGCCGGACATCGGAACCAGTTGCTGTCGGTCCCGCTGAACTCCCCCACCGATCTACCCTTCCCTCCCCTTTCTCTTTTTTCTCTCTTTCTTCTCTATTGTGAAAACATAGAGAAGGTTTTTATTTTATTTTAGTTTTTTTTTTTTTAAAAAAATTTATTATATATATAATTCTTAATTTCTTAATTTCTTAATATTTTTATTTTTATTTTAATAATAGGTTAAATAATTTTAAATTTTACTTTCTTATCAAGTTACCATTTTACCCCTGCCAGTTAGAAGTTAACGGAAGAGATCTAACGGCAGGGGATGTATGTGCAACATTTTTAAAAAGTCAAGGGAAGTTAGTGTTTATATGGCTAAAACTGCCATATTCGTGTCATTTTTCCAAACCTTAGGGGATGTTTGTGCAATTCCCCCAGGAAAAAAAATTAAATTCCCTTTTAATATTTTCTATATATTGATTGTAATACAGCCTTATAAATTTCTGGTGTACATACATTCCCATTTCAAGAATGTTTATTAAAAGAGGTTATTAAAACAAGATGTACATATATTGATTGTAATTCAGCTGCTGGATTTGGCACTTATAAGGCCATCAATTGAAGCAATTAAGATAATGATTGTCACAAGCAAGCAAAACAAGTTAAATGTTCTGAGAACAATCCATTTTCTAGTCCAAGAATCGATTTTGTTCTGTACCATGTACATTTCCACAGGAAAATATATAGCCAAAGGCCAGAAGTTCAAAGCTCCCAACACACCCAAGTACATCATTGAAGTAAGACTGGGAAGATCATCACGACTGCTGTTGTTTACGTGACGTATGCAGTTCTAAAGCATAGTCTTGAGAGATTAATCTTAATGGTGGCAATAGTACTGGTGGGATAATTCTGAAGGTGTAAAAGTGTTGGGAACCATCTCTCCCCAAATGCAAATACTGGTTGACTGTAAATCTGAGAGTTGAATTAAAACACATGAAGTGATTAACATACAAGTAAATTTAACGAGTGATGTTGAACGTGATTGATTGTATACCTGATATGCTTCTACCAAGTGATCTAAGAACAATGCAAGCATTGGCAAAGTGATGCGGCAAGCAAGGGTTTGGAGTTCATAGAGTGAATGGATCGTCTTAAAGACAAAGAGCACTAGGCCACTAGTAGGGAGAGATTTCATCTTGCGGATTTTGCATGAAATGACCCAATTCTACGTGGAAACGGCCAAGGACCAATAATCCTGTGATATGCACAGGTGGGAAGGCTTTTTTTTTTTTTGGCCAAATTCCGTCATCTCGGCTTCTAAAATCTCGTTTTTGTTGTTTTTGGAAATATTTGATTTGCAAATAAGGATTTTATTTTTATACGCCGTTTGTGGCGTTGAGTCTTATTTTGTTAGGAGTTTCAATTTTAGTTGTTTTCTCAAAATTTTCCTTTTTTTTTTTTGGAAAAGTTTATTATTTTAATAATTTTTTTAGCTTTTTCGGTTATCCTAGGGTTTTTAGGTTTTTAGTTTTTCCTATTTAAAGGTTTTGTACCATAGCAGGGATTTCCAGTTGATTATTGAATAAAATTAAGAGAGTCAATGAATTTGAAACCTATTTTTCTGGTATCTGTGTGCGGATCAACAAAATAATAGTAGGTTGCTTTTCGAATTGTTCGTGTGAGTTTTTCTCATAGAAGCTTCCACTACATCACAAAGTCAAGAGGTTCTGCTACATCACAAAGCCAGTAGGGCTCGTAGAATCGAAAGCCTGTCAAGAGATTTTGATGCATGTCTGAAGCATTCGCAGCAGAGGTAGAAGAAAGTTGTGATGAAAATTGCAACCGTTGAAGCTTTCTTCATGGTCTTGTTTTCTGGTTGGAGGTGACTTCAATGTATCCTTTAATCAACAAATAATTTCTATTGGTGCTTGAACTTATTCACTTTATTGACTTTACATACAAGTTATATTGGTGCTTGAACTTGGAAATATTTTTACACTTACAGAAATTTAGAAGCCATACCTGTAATTCTAAAAGATTTTTAGTGAAAATTGCTGTTTATAGCCAAATAGATTATTGGAAAATTGTTTTTAGTCTTGTTTCATATTTTAATTGTTTATAACCATTTTGTAATAAATTCTTTCAATCCCTAGCCAAAATTACACAAATACCCCCACTAACATAATTTTTTAAAAATTTTAATTTTTTTGTTTGTTTTATTCATCTTCTCTTCCACGAGACATGTTCTTCTCCTCTTTCCTTCTTTCTCTTCTTCGTCCATTTTCAACTTCAACAAAGCTTTGATATTGACTTTTACAAAATATTTTGTTCTGGAAATTGAGATCATAAGTAAACTTGGTTTTGGTTGTGTTATTGTAAAAATTTAGGTTGGATTTAGCAAGATCCATGAATTTCTCACGAAATCGGAAATTTTCAGAGGGTTTCACGAAATTTTGGAAAAACCCAAAGGTTTCACGAAATTTTGAAAAAAAAAACAAAGATTTCACGAAATGTTGGAAAGACCCAAAGGTTTCATGAAATTTTGGAAAAACCCAAAGGTTTCACGATACCAAAATTTCGTGAAACCTTTTGTTTTTTTCAAAATTTTGTGAAACCTTTGGGTTTTTCCAAAATTTCGTGAAACCTTCTAGAAATTTTCAATTCCATGAAAAATTCATGGATCTTGCCAAATCCAACCCAAAATTTTTCAATAACACAAAACTCATGTTTATATAAACTATAATTATAAAAAATAATGCAAAAACTTAAAGATTTTACACACATTAACCACTTCAAGAGCTAATCCAATTGATTTTCTCAAAAAACTTCCCTAAGCAATCTCCCTCAAATCGGAAGAGTCGGAATCAAAGTCGGAATCCAAGTTTTGTAAAAGTCGGAATCCAAGTTTTGTTAAAGTCGGAATCAAAGTCGAAATAAAACTTCTCTTACAATTGATTTTGTAAAAGTCGGAATCAAAGTTTTTTTGAAGTTAAAAATGGAAGAAGAAGAGAAAGAAGAAAAGAGGAGAAGAAGGGAGGTCGTGGAAGAGAAGAAGAGTGGAGAGAAGGTTTTTTTTTTTTAGATGGGGGCTTTTATATAGGGGTATTACGGTAATAGCAAAAAAAGTAGGCTATAAACAATTAAAATTTGAAAGTAGGTTATAAACGATTACTCGATGTTCTAAATGGTTAGAAATGAACTTGTCTCAAAGATTTATACCATATCTCTAAGCAAAAGCAATGTCTCCAAGTGCTTGGAATGCTAACCTTAGTTTATCAGCAATGCTAGCTTCCGGAACTCCGGTAATGCTCCCCTTAATCCTCCCATTTTCTGCTATCAGAAAATCAACAAGTCAGCTCTCTTGGATGACATTGTTAGAGTACTTAAATACTATTGTTGGTTCAAGCGGTAATAACATAAGCTACACCAGTCCCATAGAAAAGCAGATTTTGAAGCGATATTGTAAATGTCACTGCATACTCTGTTTTGAAATTTGAGTGTATATATATTGTGAATTTTGTATTTCTTGATAAATGACAGTGTTACAAAACTAGTCTATTTATACAAGACAAAAGGGAACTCGTGAAACCCTATTGAAGATAATAATACGAATTACATAAGATAACAATATGTGCAATAATGTAGGGGAGATAGTTATCTAGGATGGCAAAGGAGATATCGTAACACCACCCCCCCTCAAAATGGACGGCCATGGACGAACAAGTTTGCCTGTCAGCTGTGTGTGATGACGTTTGTGGAGACCCTTGGTGAGAAGGTCAGCAAGCTGATCATCAGAGGGAACAAAAGAAACCCGATGGCTGCCGAAAGCTACCTTTTGCGAACAAAGTGGTAGTCCAATTCGATGTGACGAGTGCGAGCATGATGAACTGGGTTCGTAGCTAGATAGGTGGCACTGATGTTGTCACAGTAGAGCAAGGTGGGAAAAGAAATGGGACAGCTAAGTTCATGAAGAAGAAAACTAACCCACACGGTTTCTGCACACGCGTGAGCCAATGATTGATATTCCGACTCAGTGCTTGAGCGAGCAATAGTCGGTTGCTTCTTAGAACACCAGGAGATAAGAGTTGAACCTAAGAAGATGAGGTAGCCAATGGTGGAATGACGAGTATTAGGACAGCCAGCCCAATCCGCATCCGAGAATGTAACGGTGTAGGCTATGAGCCAATAATAATGCCGTGATCGATAGAACCTTTGAGGTAGTGAAGAATACGCTTGACAGCAACCAAATGAGGATGGCGTGGGGCACTGAGAAATTGTGCTACAGTGCTAACTGCGAAGGCAATATCAGGACGAGTCAAGGTCAAATACTGTAGAGAGCCAACCAAATGCCTATACTCTGTTGCGTTGACAAGAAGATCACCCCCATCTACTGAGAGCTTCACGGCTGCAGCCAGAGGTGTGGAGCAAGGCTTGCACTCGGTCATAGAGTGGCGGTGAAGAAGATCCAACGTATATTTGACTTGTGAAATATGCAAACCTTCGGAATGAGGATTAACTTTAAGGCCGAGGAAGTACCGCAAGGATCCCAAATCCTTTACATCAAATTCACTGCCAAGCTGATTCACAAAATGACTGATAAATATTGCATGGCTGCCAGTTAGGATAATATCATCAACATATAGCAATAAAAATATAGTATGATTGTTCCGACGATAGATGAAGAGAGATGGATCAGCCTTGCTCTGAGTGAAGCCAAAACGAAACAAGAACGTGCTGAAACGACTAAACCATGCTCGAGGTGCCTGTTTTAATCCATATAATGCTTTTTGGAGCTTGCAGACATGATGTGGACGCTGCGGATCAACAAAACCAAGAGGTTGAGTCATGAAGACATCATCGTAGAGAACACCATTTAGGAAGGCATTTTTGATGTCCAATTGACGGAGAGGCCAAGAATGTGTGATAGCAAGGCATAGAATTGTGCGAATCGTGGCAAGCTTGACAACATGGCTGAATGTTTCATCATAATCAAGGCCAGGCTGCTGGTGAAATCCTTTGGCGACGAGCCTAGCTTTGTAACGTTCAATAGAGCCATCTGAGTGACGCTTAATTCGAAAAACCCACTTGCACCCAACCGTATTATGAGACGGAGATTGCGGAACCAGATCCAAGTGTCGCTCTTGACAAGGGCATTAAACTCTTCAGCCATAGCATCACGCCATTCGGATTGCTTGACAGCCTGTGTGAAGCATGTTGGTTCAAGATGTTGAGATAACACTGAGGCATGGGCTTCCGAGATAGGATATCGGACTGTGCCATCGGTACGGACCTTAGGTTGTCTAACACCATTTCGTAACCGAGTGATCATGTGATGACCAGGTGGTGAAGGCAACGGGATTGGTGGCACAGAAGATGGCAGCACGGCTGGCAGTGCAGGTGGTGCAGCAGCAGTTGGGACTGGTTCAGGCGGGACAACAGTAGCTGGTTCTGGGTCTCGTTCAGGCATGAGACGCAGTGCAGATGATGCAGTAGTAGAGGAATCTGGCACGGCTGGAAGAGCTGTATGAGGGGCTAGTCCAGTAGCAGAACCCGGTGGCACAACAACTGGTGCAGGTCGAGATGAAAGCTGCAGCCCAGTCAGCTCCACAGGACTCGGTGCATTAATGTTGTGAAGCTCCAATGTGGCTAGTGGAATTGAATCATGTGATACCTGTCTACTAGCAAAGGGAAATTCACATTCGTTAAAAATAACATGATGCGAAATATATACCTGTTGATTAACCCGATCGAGACACCGATAACCTTTATGAAGAGTACTGTATCCCAGAAAAACACACTCAATAGAACGAGGTTGAAGCTTATTCGAAACATAGGACCCAAGATGAGGAAAACAAGCGCATCCGAAGATACGAAGATGACTATAGCTAGGAGTTTTTCGAAAAAGCATGTAGTACGGAGAAGACCACTCAAGAGTTGGTGTAGGCAAGAGATTTATGAGATAAACAGATGTCAAGGCTGCCTCAACCCACAAGAGTTGGTGTAGGCAAGAGATTTATGAGATAAACAGATGTCAAGGCTGCCTCAACCCACAAATTGAGCGGGGCATGAGCTGTAGATAGCAACGTACGAGTCATGTCCGCAATATGACGATGTTTACGCTCGACAAGACCGTTTTGCTCAGGCTTGTGAGGGCAAGAACGACGTTGGTGAATGCCTAAACTGTGACAATAATCTGTGAACTTAGAATTAATATATTCAGAACCGCCATCACATTGCAAAATTTGAATCGAGGATTTAAAAAGATTTTTAACCATAGCAATAAAATTGCAAAAATGTGTAAAAACTTCGGATTTTCGACGCATTGGATAAATCCATGAATAGCGCGAAAATTCGTCAGTAAATAAAACGTAATATTTAAACCCAGAAACAGAGACAATAGAGGACATCCAAACATCAGAATGAATTATAGAAAAGGGAACAGTAGCATAAATTTTATTGGAAACAAAAGGAAGTTTATGTGACTTGCAGGTAGCGCAGTCATTACAAAAGCAAAAACTACTAGAAAAATCAGAACCTAAAGAACTGGAACCTAAGCGACGTAGGACGGTGGAAGATGGGTGACCAAGACGAAGATGCCAAAGATTTGATACGGTAGCTGCCAAGGCAGAAGGCTGTGGCTGCGAGAACGGATACAAACCATCTTTACATGGGCCCTGAAACAGAGGAACACCTGAGGTGAGATCAGAAATTATATAGCCAGACGGAGTGAAAGTAAAACTAACAGAATTATCTTTAGTGAAACGTGCAACATATAACAAATTTTTATTGAGAGACGGAACATGAAAAACATTATTGAGAGAAAAATTGCGGGAGCCTAAAGACACAGGAATGTTACCAGTGTGGGTAATGGGAAGAGAGGCCCCATTACCAAGCAAGACAGAGGTTTTACCATTAAATGGGATAGAATCCGGAGGAGCAGTACTTGTCATATGGTGAGTGGCACCAGTGTTAGGATACCAGGTAAAATCAGGAGGAGACGGATACTGAGCGACATGAATGCCCGCAAATGGAGCAGTAAGAGATTCCGGACCATGATAGCGGTGAGGACAATTCGAATGTGAATGCTGAGGAGTTGAGCACTCGTGCACCACTGAGATGTGTGCGCCTGAGATGGATGAGAACCAAGTAGACCACGACCACCATTCTGTTGCGGCCAAAAAGAACCACGACCTGAACCATAAGCCGAATAATCAGAAGTAGAATGCCAGGGTGCACGGCCACGCCCACGAGAATTACCACGGCGATAATGGCGACCTTGACCACGAGACTGGCCAGGACCATATGAATGACCCTGAGCAATGTTCGTAGAAGGAGAAGAAAACTGAGTGGCAACCAGAGCCGTGGAGCTGCCGGAGTCAGCCGGTTTGGAACGCTGCAACTGTGACTCAAAAGAGAGGAGACATGCGCCAAGATCTTCAAATCGTGGCAAAGGAGGGAAGTTTAAGATAGCCGTAACAATCATAGCATATTCCGATCCAAGATCCCGAAGGACAACGGTAACCAGATCAGTGGACGAAACCGGTTCACAGATTGCTGCAAGAGAGTCAGAAAGAGACTTAGCATGTTGAAGGTAGGCAGAGATTGTTTTTGTACCTTTGGTCATGTCCATAAGTTGAAAACGTGTGTTAGCTGCGTTGGCAACCGATTGCTAAGAGAAGTTGTCTTTGAGGCACAACCACATCTCCAAGGCAGTGGCTTTGCTGACAATCAGAGATAGCATGGGCTCAGTCATAGTGGCCACCAGGTAACTGACAACAAGTTGATCTTGTTGAAACCATCTGAGATAGGTAAGATTGGGATCAGCTGTGCTTCCATCAATAGCAAGAACAGTAAGGGAAGGGGCAGGGGCAGTACCATCAACATAGTGGTAAAGGCCATGACTGATAAGGAAGGGACGCAGTTGGGCAGTCCATAGAAGATAGTTTGACTCCGTGAGTTTGATGAAGTTGGCAATGGTCGGACCAGAAGGAGAGGCCGTCGGAAAAGGAGAAGAGGTTGATGAAGTCATCGGAGAGGTAGATGAGGGGGAGGAGGTAGAAGAAGAAGCAGCGGTGGTGGCCATGAGAGTAAGCGGAAGAGAGGATCAAAAGAAAAAAAAAATAGGTTTTCGTTAGAAAGTGTATGGCTCTGATACCATGTGAATTTTGTATTTCTTGATAAATAACAGTGTTACAAAACTAGTCTATTTATATAAGACAAAAGGGAACTCGTGAAACCCTATTGAAGATAATAATACGAATTACTTAAGATAACAATATGTGCAATAATGTAGGGGAGATAGTTATCTAGGATGGCAAAGGAGATATCGTAACATATATATATATATATATATTGTCAAGAAATTCACAATGAACAAAAACAGTTGTGAACTAACAACAATCTGAATCTGGAATATCACAAGACTTCTCTATCAAAATATAGAGATGCCTGGAACAGAACCAATTAATGTTGCATTATTTTGCTTATCAGGAATCATTATCCGATTGAATCGTCCTAAATTTTTTTGCAGTCTAGTGTAAATTCTTTCTTCACAATTTAGCTCATCTTTGCACTGATAAGTCCTTCAATGGATCCAACTAATGCCAATATTGTCACAAGGAAGCAGACAATGGTGAAAATCCGAAACATCACCCACTTTGTTGTCCAGGCTTCAACATTCCTCTGCTTGAAGTACATTTCAACTGGAAAATATATCGTTAGAGGCCAGAAAATTATAGCTCCCATCACTCCAATAACCTGGTTGAAGTAAGGGAAGGTCATTGCAACTGCTGTTGTAAAAACAACGTAAAATGTTCGAAAGCAAATCCGGAGAAGATTCAATCGAAAAGTTGGAATCAATGGGAGCTTGAGGGAGAATTCATTGTTTATGAATCCATTGTGTGGATACTTGTCAGAAATCCATCTTTCTACATTGGCAAATAGTGGTTGACCGAAAAGCTGACAAAACAAAATGTACCATCAAGAAGTGATCAAATAAATCCTGAAATGACAAGATGAGGCTGGCCAACGGTATGCCCCACACACCCGTACCATAAGGTTGTGGGTTCGAGTCATACCTCCTCCTTCAAACCTCGAATAATTGTACTATTTAAAATAAAAAAAATAAAAAATTGTTCAGGTTCCTGAAACAAACCTGATATCCTCCAACAAGATGAATCATAATGCAAGCATTAGCAAAGTCGATGAGCCAGTAAGGCTCGTAGAATCCGAACCCGGTTAGCAGGTTCCCTGGTGTATCTTCCCCAAAAGCTGCATAGCCAAAACCTCCACACAAGAGATAGAAAATGGTTGTAATAATGAGTGATATCGTTGAGGCATTCTTCATGGTCTGGTTTTCTGATGGAGGTGACTTCAAAGTATCCTTCAGGTTTTCAGATATTCATAGAATAATATTTCAGCATTTAAATCATAAATATCTAATCATTCTTTATCGTGGATGTCCAAATTTTTTTTTTTTTACCCAACTATTTTTAAATTAGCTTCGTACCTGTATCTCGAAGAGTACAAGTGAATATGGATATGCGGACGCGATATCGCCAAGTGCTTGAGATACCAACCACATTTTCTCAATTCCAGAAGAAGTACTGATTCCTGTAAGGCTACCCTGAACATATCCATTTTCTGTAATTTCAAGCAAGGAAATTATTGGGTGATCAAACTAAAAATCTTACTCAAATCAAACCTTATCCTGGAATCTAAGGGGAATTGCACAAACATCCCCCGAAGTTTGATAAAATTACATAAATATGACAGTTTTGACCATATACGCACAAACTTCCCTAAACATTTGAAAATTGTTGCACAAACATCTCCTACCGTTAGATAGATCCATTAGTCAATAGTCAAACGTGCTAAAAGTCTAAAACACCCCATATTTTTATTTTAAACAAAATAAAAAAAATTCAAAAGTAAGATAAAAAAAATATTAAAAAATCTTTTAGAAAATATGAATGTATCTTAAATTTGAAAGTTGGAAAAAAAAATTCATCTTCAAAAATAAAAAATAAAAAATAAAAAATTTAGTTTTTGCAATTCCCCCTTTATTTTAAATAAATTTAAAATTTAAAATTTAAAATTTATTTATTATTAAATTGTTTTGAAAAAAATTATTTATAAAGATGAATTTTTTTCCAACTTTCAGATTTAAGATACATTCATGTTATCTAAAATATTTTAAAAATATTTTTTAATCTTATTTTTTAGTTTATTTAAAATAAAAATAAAGGGTATTTTAGACTTTTTACACTTTTGACCATCGACTAATGGATTCATCTAACGGCAGGGGATGTTTGTGCAATAATTTTCAAATATTGAGGGAAGTTTGTGTGTATATGGCCAAAACTACCATATATGTACAATTTCATCAAACCTCGAGGGATGTTTGTGCAATTCCCCCTAGAATCTAATGGTATTATCAAATCATTGCTTTACCGATTACATGGGCTACACCGAGACCGAATCCGATGAAAGAATAGGCGAAGGACATTATGGCAGCAATAATGGATAGCCATTGAATGTTATGGAAATCTGGTGCTTGAGATAGAACAATTTGAACAGCTCCAAAAATGAGGTAATAATAAGTATCCGAATACTCACATGTAGCTTCATGCCCTTCATTATGGTAACAGTTTGATTTCTGAATTGCCCTGACAATTTGGAAAAGACAAAGAAAAAAAAAAGTTGAGAATATTGGTACGAAGTCAGCATGAAAAAAATATATCAGGACAATAAAATTTTACCAATATAGATACCCGGAAGAATTTAAAAGCGGATACTGTACTCCTGAGATATTTTTTTGACGGACCGTACATCCACACTAGAGAATTTTTGATAAGAAAACGTACCTCTTGCTGATAGCAGATGTTAGAGTATAGGCAATTGTTATTCCACACAAGCTTATTTGTATGATAAGACCAAAAGCCCGAGCATTATTTTTCCCTGAAATCCATGTTTTTCTAAGTTAGAGTTCTTTAATATTCATTAAAAATTGATCCTTTTTTTTTTTTTTTTCTAATATATTATCCTATAATTTTGCAATAAAAATAATGTGTGAGGGGTCTTGATCATTTTTGTCTTCACTGTTAATTCAGTTGTGACACAAAATTTCTTGTAACTTGTAAGGGTATATATGCAGAGAGAGAGAGAGAGAGAGAGAGAGAGAACTAATATCTATGCATTTTGCTTTTCTGTTTTGGAAGATAATGGATGGGCCATACCCTATACTGTTGGTACAGAGAAAAAGGAAGAAGACAAGAAATATTTATTGTAATAGGGAGTTTGACACTTGTCACGATTAAATACCATATAAGATATCTATTCTTATAAAGTCCCAATATAAGCTTATAAAATATGTATGGTGGTGCCTCAAACTCTCCACCACAAACATAAAAGGGGGAGGTGCATACTACTTGAACTAAGAGGAAATGTGCATTTTGAAAATCGATTTAGACATATAATTTTGGTAACATAGTAATAAGTTCATCACACTCAAATCACTCATACTAATGAAATCATAGGTTCAAGTTTATCTTTCTTCTCCCACTTTCAAATTTGTAATAGTTAGAGAAAAAAAAACTTACTTTTACTTTTTTTTTTTTTTTTCAAGGATTGAAGTTTAAGTGAGTACCACGTCCTTGGCAAACACTGTATACAACCTCAGTAGCGGACCCATAAATTTTAACCAGATGAGACACTTGAATAAAATAACAATTATATTATAAAAAATATTAAAAATTAAGATCATACTAAAATGAGTTTTTTTACATAAAGAAAAATTGATGATATACTGAAGTTTATATAAAATAAAACAAATAGAACACATATTCAAGATGAACTAAATAATCTTACGTTCAAAAAAATAAAAGTGAAAACAAAAACACAACATTAAAAATTAAATTATAACAAGAAAAACAACATAAACAATAAAATTGCAATATTTATTCTTCTTAAAATAATAAATTACAATCTAATTTTATAGGAAGATTATATATATATACATATTTATAATGAATTCACTTTAAATTTATACAAAAATAATTGATTAATAAATATTACTAGACATGTTTTTCTAATTATTTGTAAATTATTGATTTATTGATTCAAAATAAATTAAAACTATAAAATAAAGAAAAATACCAAGGATAAAATAAAATGAATCATAATAACAGATGGACTATTTAAATATAATAAATTAAAATTTGAGATTTTAGGGTTTATTGATTGGAAACTAAAACTGTTAGAAATAATAAAAGTTTAAAATAATAGATAATGTAACATAAAATAAATTGAATTAAGTACCTACAAATTTAAAGTAGTTAAGAAGTTGACAATAACAGAAAAGAGAAAATAAATTGTTTTGTTTTAGAATAAGAAGAAAATTTGAGAAAGAAATTGAAAAAGATGGTAAAATAAAAAAGGCATAAAAAATTATTAAAATTACATTATAAAATTAAATTTGTAAAATAAAATATTTATTTTCCTTGAAAAAAATAAATGGTGGGACTTGAACCACCACCACCTCCACTACAAAAAAAGTAATAGAATAACGGGTTTACAAAGAGGAGTTTTGCTATCATTATTGTTATTTAATATGTATATATATAATTGAAAGAAAAAACATTTTTTTTAAAAAAAAAAATTTGAGGTAGTGCATGGGCCCCACCTAGCCTTAAGGTGGGTTCGCCCCTACACAACCTAGGCTAAGTATTTTTTTAAAGTTTTTTGCCATTAGTAGGATTCGAGTTGCTGACTTGGGAGTCATTTGACCAAGCCCCAAGCTCCTCAATCTACCAGTTGAGTTACGCCCATAGGGGCTACCAATTATTAAATATATATAGTCTTTCTATTA
Organism: Acer campestre; assembly: GCA_954870605.1. Classification (NCBI taxonomy): domain Eukaryota; kingdom Viridiplantae; phylum Streptophyta; class Magnoliopsida; order Sapindales; family Sapindaceae; genus Acer; species Acer campestre. Next base: position 50,921,287 of record OX940801.1, on the reverse strand, counting down.
TCAGTTCATCATGATAATAAATACATTGGGACGAAGAATGTGGATCACAAATTATGGAGAAATTTTGACAAGTTCATACACTTTGAGTCAAAGTATGTAAATCTAGTGGTCGACATTCTTCGTCCTGATATATTTATTGTCAGGACGAATTGATAATAGAAAATCTGTATATATATATATATTAATGAGATGGAAAACAAATAATTGTGATGCGTACTGGATAAGTTTTTTTTTGTTTTTAGTTGCAAGATAGTGGATAAGTTACGAAATAAATTGTGTTCCTTTTATTAAGTATTTCTACATTATTTTAAGGGTCTGTCTCACCATGTTGATAGTAGACATGGACAAATTAAATAATCCTATCAAAATATATAATCAATAAATGAAATCAATACCGTATCGTATGTGCCAACTAGTCAAGAAAAAACAAAATTTTGTTAGTAGGAAAATGATGTGACTCATATTTACTAGTTTTGTAGATAAATCTACCGTTCTCTTCCGCCTACCATGTAAAACTTTGCCAAAATCCTATTTTTGTACACAAAAAGTTGTCACTTGATTCCCATCTATTTTAATTTCCCAACTTTTTTATGACTTTCTCTTGCATAAAGAATCTTAACATATAAAGAATCATTTGAGAACCACCCTCCTCTCCCTCTCCATCTCTCTCTTAATTGAACTAAATTATACACAAATCCTATTGATTATGAAATTTTAAAAATTTGTAGTAAATTTTCACCATAAAGTGGAAAAAAACAAGTTTCAATACTTCTGATACCCAACATACTATACAATAAGAATATACAATTATATATACTAAAATTATCAGATCTGGGAATTACACATGTTTTTTTGTATGGGATCTCAATTGACACCGGGTTAAAATAAATTAACGCCAACGTCATTTGAGATTTCACACGAAAAAAATATGTAGGATCTCGCACCTGATTGGCTCTATCCAGTTATAAGTCATTTTCATACATCAAGACAAGATTGTTTTTCTATACAAGATTTTCTCCAAGAAATGTCAAAAGAATCATTAAAACTTTCATAAAATTTACTAGAAACCTCTCTAATAGACATTTTGTATCATTTTTTCATACTAAACGAGTTTATCAATAATTAGACCAAAAGGCAGGGGAGGAGATTGAAATTCACCCAAAGAGTAAATTAAAACAAAACTTGGTCAATATTTGAGAAAAGTTGATGGAAAAGTGTTAAAATGTGATCTTCTTACCTAAACTCATAGCCACAGCTTCAGAATAGGACCGATTCCGACCAGGGCCATGTTCTGGATCTGGAGTTCTGTAACAATCGCATAGAAGAAATGCAGAGGTGAGAGTGATTGCTGCAAAGCAAACTATAGCAAATGGCCCTGCAATCCAACCCAATTGAGCTACACTCCATGCCAAAGACAACACTCCTGATCCTATCACTCCTGTGATTATATATGCCACTGCTGTCCACACATGTCCTAATCCACAAATTCAACCATTTCAAGTAAGTTTACATGTACATGTACAGCAACAACTTTAAAACTCTCTTGATGTTATTTCAAATCATGAAAAATTGAAAAAAAAAAAAAAAGAAAGAAAGAAAAGACAAACCAGTTCTGTTGATAGAAGATTCTGCTTCTTCTTCTTCTTCTTCGTGTAACAATAATGAAGCCTCTCCCATGGCCTCCTCCTATCAAATTTTATTTTGTGGGGATTTTTTTAGGGATTTAAAAGCAGAATTGATAAAGTTTCTTGCTTTTTGAGAAATGCAGGTTTTTAGAGACTTATAGAAAGTCTTGTGTCATGACTCATGCATGTCTTATATATTATTGTTAAATGATCTTTTTATTTATTTATTTATTAATTTATAATTTCCACCTTACTTATTGTACAGCTCAGATGAAAGACAAATATGGGTTATCAAGGAAAAATAAAATAAAATAAAAAATTCCCTTTTAATATTCTAAATTTATTGATTGTAATACAGCTTATAAATTTCTGGTGTACATAGAAAGTGTTTTAAAAGAAGTTATTAATTGTCACTATGATCAGCTGCTGGATTCGGCACTTATAAGTCCTTCAATTGAAGCAACTAAGCTGATGATTGTCACAAGAAAGCAAAACAAGCTAAATGTTCTGAGAACAATCCATTTTCTAGTCCAGGACTCAATTTTGTTCTGGACCATGTACATTTCCACAGGAAAATAAATAGCCAAAGGCCAGAAGTTCAAAGCTCCCAACACTCCAAGAACATAATTGAAGTATGGGAAGATCATCGCGACAGCTGTTGTTGACGCGACGTATGCAGTTCTAAAGCATACCTTAAGAGATTAATCTTCAATGGTGGCAATGGTGGGATGTTCTTGAAGGTGTAAAAGTTGTTCACAAATCTGCTTGTTGGTAATTTCTTGGTGAACCATCTCTCCCCAAATGCAAATATTGGTTGACTGTAAATCTGAGAGTTGAATTAAAAAACATTAAGGTGGCGTTTGGTTAAATGGCGGAATGGTAATCGGAATAGGAATCGGAATGGAATGGAATGGAAAGCTAATTTCTTTGTTTGGTTGGGACTTTAGAATTAGCATCTGAATCAGTATTATTTTGTTTGGTTAACTACTGAATGGAATGGAATTAACTGTATTTTGACCAAAATACCCCTAATTATAAAATATTATAATAACATGATATATTATGGATAATAATAATAATAAAATATAAAAGTATATATAATATTATATATATTATTATAATATATAACAAATCATATATAGATATATATATATATATTATTATAATATGTTATATATATATATATTTTAATATAATATATATAATATATATTATTTATTAGTAATATTAATATTATTATATATTATATAATACGAAATAATTTTATATTTTATTATTATTATCCAAAATATATTATTTAATATAATAATAAATAATATATATTATATATATTTATATATATTATATTATATTATATATATTATTATATTAAATAATATATAATTATAAATATAATATATACTATTATATAATATATATATGTATTATATGTATTATATATTATATTATTAAATATAATAGTATATATTATATTTATAATTATATATTATATATTTATATTATATAAATATATTATTATATTATTTAATAATACATATAATACATATAATATATATAAAATATAAAATATAATATATATTATATATAATAATATAATATATAATATAAATATAATATAATAATATAATATATAATACATATATATATATATATATATATTATATAATATATATTTATATATCATTAATATAATATATATTGATAATATATTATTTTTGGAAAGGAGGGTATTTTTGGAATGTAGTTTGTGCATAAGAGGGCTTTTATGGAATAATTTTTTTACATTGGAATGGAATGGGCATTCCATTGATTTTTGGATGGAATGCCCATTCCACCAAAATGGTGAAATCACCATTCCAACGGAATGTCCATTCCATTCCATTCCTGCCCATTCCAGCCAATCAAACGCCATCTAAGTGATTAGCATATGATAACTCTTATTTCTACACATTTTGTAGCCCCTTAATTTTATCTTTTATGCTTGTTTCCCGGGTAAAACGGGGTATTTAATGGCTTAAATAAGTGTTTTAGGATTTTTTCCAGCTGAGGGGCGTTTTTACATAAATGTAAGAATTTTGGGGCAAAAGTGTAATTTTCAAAAGTAGGATTATGCACCCTATTCTGCATTTAGAGGCTGCAGAAAAAGGACCAAAGATCTCCATTTTGCAGTTCTGCTCCCTAGGGAGCAGAATAGGGCGCATAATTGCAAAATTTGGGTTTGACGAAAGTTTCCTGCAGAATGCTCAATTTTCGGGGGCCATATCTCTCTCCTCCGATCTAACTAGGTTTCGTTCTACATATGGTTGGAAAGATCCAGAAGTCTTCTTTCCAACAGTTCTTCAAGATCACGATTCCGATACTTGTGGAGAAAGTTATGCCCTTTTCCGTAACCGTGTGCGCTGCTGGAAACCCACCCGCGAGTTGCCCAATTTTCAGCCACTTTTGCAAGGGCATTCTCGTCCTTTCACCTTAGTTATGCCCTAAGCCTCCTCCCCACTATATATACCCCCTTTTCTCTAAGTTTTCCAGAATCCCCAACTTCTCCTCTCTCTCTCTTCCGCCCCACTCTCTCTCTCTTCCATCTTCTTCATCTCCTTCACCAAATAAGGAGAGGATCCAAGCTCCCATGGAGGTTCTTCCTCCATCGGAGCTCACCACACACCTCCACCACCATTTTCACACCTCCTCCATGTAACACCCCCAAAATCCGGGACCCAACGGACTGGGTTGCTACACGGAACAGAACTTATAAAAACCTTAATTCATAATTATTCACAATTAGAATCATCAATAATATATCCCCCAAAATACAATATCCAAACCTGATACCATCAATTACACTAAACTGCCAGATTCTAGTCATAATTACAACATTAAATAAATTGATTCCTTACAATACGTATACACATAAAATTAAATCCTCCAACGGTACATATTCAACCACATGTTAAAGCAAACCCCATCCATTCTAAGTCCATGAACTCAATCTGCAAAATGATGGTGACGAGGGGTGAGCCGTCAACTCGGTAAATAAATTCATGCATAACATGTAAAATAATTAACCTTTGTAAAAACCTTTGCGTTCAAAAGCTTCTCATAAACCCTTCGGAAATATTAATAAAACGGTTGAAACAATATTTAAAATCATATCCGTTCATATTCTTAAATCATAAAGCATTTCATAAAACAGTATAACAATATAAATCAAAAGATCTAATAATCATAGTTTAAAACACGGAAATCGGATATTCACTTTATAAGACAGTAAACAGTATTCTTACAGTGTAAATAGTATTCTTTTTTTTATAAACAGTAATCATATAGTTTCATAGTATAAACGGTATTCTTTTATAAAACAGTAAGCATATAACTTTTCAATATAAACGGTAGTCTTTTTATAAAACGGTAAACATATAGCTTTTCAGTATAAACTACAGTCTTTTTATAAAACGGTAAACATATAGCTTTTCAGTATAAACAGTGAAATCAATATATCGGTTAGCTCATGTTCCATAGTGTCACAATTAACCCGAGTGACGCGGCAACAGTATGTCACAATTAACCCGAGTGACGCGGCAACAGTATGTCACAAGTACCCGTGTGACGCGGCAATAACAGTATGTGTGCACACAGAATCCCAGCTGGGCCAGTATCAATAACGGTAACTACGGAACGATGAGCCAAAACGGTTTTATAAATTCACATATATTTAAATCAGTAGCATTTTCATATAACAGTATAAGCGGTAGCATTTTTATAAAACTATCATCACAATAAAATAGTAGTATTTTAGTAAAACTATACGAGTTTAAATAATAGTGATCAAAAGGTATTTGACGGTATATAAGAAATAGATCAATTTCAAAACAGTTTATGTATCAGTCTTAAACAACGTAAATACTTGATCAAAGCCAGTAATATCTTTGACAAATATAATAGAGTGAAATACAATAGAGAAAACAGTAATTTTGGTAATTTCAAACGTAACACACCATGAATGAATTTACTTACTTCAAACACGTACAAATCCGCTATAGCTTTAGAAACTCAAGAATCACTCAAACCTATAAAATATTACATTTGATTCATTGTCATAATCTCATAATCACAGCCATTTAAATCAACATGGGCTTCACATATATTAAATCCAAACTTAGAAATCTAATTTCCAGCTATAGTCACAACTGACCACCCTCTGGTCTCCGATTTTTAATTAATTCTCTACAACTCCAATTATTACGAAATTTGACATCAATGATCTAAACATATAGGAAATACTACAGTAAAATTATCAACTAAATCCATGATCATTTGAATATGTAAATATTCATTCCTTTCCCATATTTCTGAAATCTGTCCAGCAGAGAATGAGATTCGACCTTTGTCAATTCCGAAAATTATAACAATATTTCTACACATCTAAAAATCACGAAACTTTACAGAATGATATTAGACATATAAATATACCTTCATATAAATTCCTATAATTTTCCCACATGAATAACCAACCCAAAACGGTATTACGAAATCTGGCTGGTTTAGTAAAAACAGGGGATCTCCAAACATCTCCTTAATGAATCGAAAATCTAATTAAAATCATGCTCATGCTCATAAATAATTCATCCAAGAACAGCCTACTGTAGATAGAGAGTCTATGACATGAGAATAATACTTGAGAAGAAGAAGAACACTTACTTGGAAATTAAGTTCTTCAAACTAGTGATAGGCTCCTATTTTTGGTGAGAAAAGAAGAGTAGAATAAGTAGGAAAGGGAGAGGAATTTGTTCTCAAAAATTTGGCTTACATGAGAAGAATAAGAATGAGGGTTTAAAGGAAATAGGTGTATTGTATTATTATAATAATGTAAGTGGGTTGTTGGCCTTGATTCATGCCTTAATTCATGCCTTAATTCATGCCTTAAATGAAGAAAATTGTGTATGATTTGGGGCCCTTGCCTCCCATTATCTTTACAATACAATTATTTATGAGATATAGTACTAGAAATACATAGAAAAGATTTGGTAGGGACATATGTACATGATACCATGCATTCTTGAACATTACGGATATTACACTCCATCCATCTTAGGGCAGTTTGCAAGTAAATATGAGTGGTTTTCGAACCAAATCCGAGCTTGGAAGGTTTTGAGCATCTTTGGAGGACTTGTCTTCAAGAGTTTGCTCTTATTTACTCATTTCTTTATATTTCTTGCTTCTTTGATGTGTAACCCTGATTTGGGGAATATTGTAAACCCTACACTTGTGTTATATATGTTGTTTGTTCTTAAATTCATGTGGGTTTTGTTTTACTCTTTGCTAATTACATGTTTTAAGCTTTAATTACAATATCCATGTGTGTAGAGGTCCGAAATTACAATATACATGTGTGTAGAGGTCCGAAATTGATATGTGTCCATGATTGGGATTAGGAGTAGAGTAGTTTAATGTAGGAGTAGTGTAATTTAGCATCCCATGATTGTTGATTGATTGATGGATGACCAAAATGCCATATTTAGAGTAATTGGAGTGTTAGAGATTTAGTTCCAAAGAGTGGGAAAGGTTTCAGTTCAGGCATTTAGTTGCTAAATTGGCCTTGGTTCAAATCCTTGTGCTTAATGGGTCTTTTTAAGACACAATTATCCATCATTGACCGGATTGGGTAGTAAATTGATTTAGGGATAATTCCCAAATCAAGAGGATGTACCCTTAACCTATATTGAATGTTCTTAATGTATAACCAACTTATTTGCACATTGTTGTTTGGTAAACTTGTTTCCCATGTCTAGCCATCCTAGGGAGATTGATAAAACCGAATCCATATCTAGAGTAAAGACAAACTGAATTCCTCTTATGCTCGTGTAATTATAGGGGTATTTCATTACTTAATGCTTTCACTCGGTTGGCCACCTTGTGGATGATATTTAGGCTGTGTGTTATATATTGCGTGGTTCACATTAACATGTCCAGCGTGATATCCTCTACATTTGACCAGTAAGTTGAGAGATCACTAGGCTGGCGTGTAGAGCTCGTGTGTGTGTCCCACTGTCCTTAATGAATCCAAGCATTTATGCATGGATGTTATCTCTAAAACATCGAGAGAGATTAGAGATTAATTAAGGGGACACGAGCATATAAAATACGTGTTGTATGAGTATCTCGTATTCTTAATGCTTTCAATTGGTTGCCATCCCGTATTTGGTTAGCCATTGTGAATGAATTATTGGCTGTAGTATGGCCCACGCGGTTGCGCATTACATGCCCAACGAAATAACCACTGTATATGACCAAACAGTTGAGAGATCACTAGGCTGGCATACATTGCTCGTGTGTGTGTCCCAAAATACTTAATGAATCCATGCATTGTGTGGATGTGATTTCTAAGACTCGAGAGAGATTAGAGATCAATTAAGGGGACACGAGCCTATGATATACTTGCACATTGAGGGACTAAGTGAGTCTAGAGCTTAATTAGGAGAATTGTCACGGTTGAATCATTTCCTTAGTGTAACCACATTTCATGCCATCTCTCCATTCCATCATATCCTTGTATATATTATGGTAGTTAGTTTATTTATTTATATTGTTACTTACTTTTCCGCAAACGCAACACACGAGTTCTCTCGGAGTGTTGTAATAATAGCTAGAACCGGTGACGGTCGGCGGATCCCACCTCCCTACAGAACGATACCCTCACTTGCCGCTGTGCTAGTCCCTGTGACTCGCGCGCTAGCGAGGTCGAACTTAAATGTTCATCTTTTGACCGACATCGCAACGACATGTCGTCAGCATACAAGTAAACTTAGCATGAATGAGATGTTGAATATGATTGATTATCTATCCCAGAATGCTTAAATACTATTATTGGTTCATTTCCTATCGGTTTAAACTTTTGGGTTTAATGTTTACTAATATGGTATTAAAGCTTGGTTAGACCACGTGTTTGAATTTGTTATGGAGTGTTGATATTTAGACCCCTTAAAAACTGTATATCTACCCTCGATTGTATGTACACCCTATCAAATATTTTAAAGTTTGTAAACACACCCCACATATTACGTATATATCACTTTCTTTAATTTTTTTTTAATTAAATACTGTATATTTATATTACAAATTACAGCACAATTAAAATAAAAAATAAAAACAATTACAAAACAATTAAAATAAGAACAATATATCAAAAAAAAAAAAAAAAAAAAAATAAAAGCACGAGGGAGGTGCGGCTCCTTTAGATCTAGGAGGAACCCCACCTCCTCACTTTTGTTTTCTTTAATTTTAATTTTAGTTTAGTTATTTTAATTAAATTTAATGGTTTTCAATTTTTTAATAATAGTCATTTAATCTTTTTAATTTTAAATATTCATTATTTGAATTTTGAATCAATAAACAGTTAATTTATCGATTAAAAGATACTATATATGTTTATTAATGCTTAAAATATTGAATATAGTAATAATATGATATATAGATTGTATATAAATTTTGAAATTTTTAAAAAACAAATATACTAATTTAGGGTGTTCATACAGTTTTATAAGGGTATCAATACCTTCACTCTTTGTTATGAATTTGAATAGGTGTTTGGAGTTGGGCCACGTGCCAAGCCCATCGGTGATTGGCTTATTGGCACGTGAGGAGGTATGTTTAGAATGCTTAAATAATATTGTTGGACACTTTATTATCGATTTAAACTTTTAGGTCTCATGAATACTAACAAGTAACCATAATAATCATACCTAATATGCTCTTACCAAATGAAGAAAAATTGGCAAAGTCAATCAGCCAGTAAGGCTCGTAGAATCCGAATCCTGTCAAGAGATTTCCTGGTGCAAGGCTTCCAAAGGCTGCATATACGAAGCATCCGCAGCAGAGGTAGAAGAAAGTTGTGATGAAAATTGCAGCCATTGAAGCCTTCTTCATGGTCTTGTTTTCTGGTGGAGGTGACTTCAATGTGTCCTTCAATCAACAAACAATTTCATGACTTTACATACAAGTTATATAGGCACTTGAACTTACAGAAATTTTAGAAATTGTACAGGTATTTCTAAGAGAATGATACCATATATTATACGGATAAAACATATTTTTGGGGTAAAAAAAAATACTAAATTTTAAATAATAATAATAAAAAAAGATAATCTGCTGCCGGGATTTGAACCCGGATTTCAACTTTTTTGAAATTGCCAATGTGCTATAGCGGAATTTGTGATATTGTTTGCATCCTTATCTTCTTTATAACGTTATTAATGTTTGCATCAATATATATCCTTTAACGTTATTAAAGTTTAATGGAAATAGATAATCAACTAATCTTATTCTTGGGTTGAAAATCCAACAAGATACTAAACATCTCAACTTAATTGGGAATTGATATTGCGAATGTGCTACATCGAAAAATGTAACAATAATTGCATAATAGATAAGTTGAAGTTGGTTCAATAGTATACATTTCACATATACGCTATAAGGTTATGGGTTCGAGTCATGTCTCCTTCCTCAGACCTCAAATTAGATAATGATATTTTTCTTATTAAAATTCAGACAATAATACTAAACATCTCAACAGGTATTTGAACTTAGTGATGTTTTATTTTACAAATGGGACAATATGGATAAAACATATTTTTAGGGTTAAAAAAATACTAAATTTTAAATAATAATAATAATACAATATGGATAAAACATATTTTTGCGTAAAAAAAAATATACTAAATTAATAATAATAATTAAAAAAAAAAAAGATAATCCACTGCCGGGATTTGAACCCGGATTTCTCTAGCTAAGCTTTTTTGAAATTGCCAATGTGCTACAGTGGAAGTTATGAGATTGTTTGCATCCATATCTATTGTATAACGTCATTAATGTTTGCATCAATATCTATTTTTGAAAATCTGGTATCTGAGAAATCGAAATCTGAGCAAGTCCAGAGATCAGCACGTAGATAGTTTCCCCATATGAACATGGAGCCTCATGGCCTTCTCTGTGGTAACAATTTGATCTTTGAATTGCTCTGTTTCAATTCAATAATAGCAACATCAGTGAAACTAATCATGGACTGCAATGATCGATGAGAGAAATTACGGAGAATTCGCCTAGGAAAGTACCTCATACTGGTTGATGTAGTAATCACATAAGCTACACCAGTCCCATAGAAGAGCAGATTTTGAAGCAAACCACAAAACAATGTTTGAGTTCTTCCTGAAGAATGAAACTTGGCAAAATTAATTATAAAGCAAAATTTGTGATCATTGATTACATTAAAGGGCTAGTTAGACCAAGATTCACTCTAACAGCATCAATGTAAGAGCGGTTTCGAGTTCCATTTATAGGGTCAGGAGACCTGTAACAATCAGCAAGGAGGGAAGAAGAAACATAAGTTATGATTGCAAAACAAATAACAGACGCTGGCCCTGCTATCCATCCTAGCTGCGTGACACTCCACGCGGAAGACAAGATTCCAGAGCCAATAACAGCAGTAATTATATGAGCTGTGCAACTCCATAAAGTTCCTGGTTGATCATGATTCATGAGTTTCCAAAAAAAACAGTAGAGATTCAAGATGGGATTGCAATAAAAAATATAATGCATTTTCAGTCTACAATATACATGAAACAGTTAAAAGACTTATCGGTTTTCTTAGGGGAAAAGTCTGAATGTAATAGTGGAGTCTCATGGTCTCCGGATTCCTCTCCCATGGCTTTCAAGCAATTCTTTGATTATTGAAGAACCCTTTTTGAGAGAAACACAATTATCAGAGAATTTGTGTTTTTGAATTAGCTTTCAAGCCATGTCTTTGGTTGGCCAAAACTTTGGAACTTGTCACTTCATATAATCTTCATTTTGAACCTACTTGTCTTTGATCTAAGTTTCAATAATTTTCTTAAACTCAGAAGTCATTTTCTAATTAAATTTTCACCTAAGCCAAAGAAGAATATATTTCTAGCTCAAGTAATATTTATAGCTTATCAAGACCATCAACATTCGATGAATGGAAAATGAAAGTGACCAAACAATTAAGAAAAATATTTTTCCATACAATATTTTCCAACCCTTCATTTCAACTTTCAGAAATCAATTTAGTTTTTCAATAACACTATTATCAGAAAAAGAAAAACAAGCTTTCTTATGTTACATTTCTAGATATTAATTGAAGGCTTATGTACTTGATTACTTCAAGCTCAAGAAAAATATAATATGCAGTTTTTTCTGTGACATTTACAGATATAGAAGGCTCAACTGTTAGCCCAATTTGGCACTTATAAGTCCTTCAACGGACCCAATTAAGCCGATTATTGTCACAAGCAAGCAAATAAAGCTAAATATCCTAAGAACAATCCATTTTTTGGTCCAAGCCCCAATTTTCTTCTGCACAAAGTACAATTCCACAGGAAAATAAATAGCCATAGGCCAAAAGTTCAAGGCTCCTAACACTCCCAGGACTTGGTTGAAGTAAGGGAATATCATTGCAATAGCAGTTGTGGAGACAACATATGCAGTTCGAAAAGTTATCCTCAAAAGATTTATCTTCAAAGGAGGTAATGATGGGAGCTTAAAAGTGTAAAAGTTATTCACGAATCTGCTGGTTGGATATTTCCTGGTTAACCATCTTTCCACGAATCCAAATACCGGCTGACTGTAAAGCTGATTGATTAATCACATGAAAAGATGATCAACATGAGCTTCAGAAAAGGTTTAATAAGATTTAGAATTTGCTCATAAAGTTGTTGAAAATTAGTATAGGTGGTAGTACCTGATATCCTCCCACCAAATGAAGAACAATACAAGCATTAGCAAAGTCAATTATCCAGTAAGGCTCGTAGAATCCGAATCCTGTCAAGAGATTTCCGGGTGTGAGGTTGCCAAAGGCTGCATATCCGAAGCATCCACAGCAGAGGTAGAAGAAAGTTGTAATTAAGATTGAAATCATTGAAGCTTTCTTTATGATCTTATTTTCAGGTGGAGATGACTTCAAAGTATCCTGCAATTTCAACAAATTTCGATTCGATTCACTTTAGCTTCTAAAAACATTTGCAATATTACTTCAGATCATGATTTTGATGGACAAGAAGCCATACCTGAATTTCTAGAAGAATGATTGAGTATGGATAGGCAAAAGCAATGTCTCCAAGTGCTTGGAATGCTAACCATAATTTATCAGCTGTATTAGCAGTCGGAATTCCCCTAATGCTCCCCTTAATCTCCCCATTTTCTGCACTTACAGGCACACAAGTTTTCAAGGCAAAATACGAACTCCTACTATCGAAAAATAAGTGCAATCAAACTCAAAGCTTTAATTACCTATTACTTTCGTGAAGCCAAGTCCGAATCCTATGAAAGAGTAAGTGAATGACATGATTGCAGCAATAACCGAGAGCCATTCCATGTCATGAATATTCGGTATCTGAGACATAACAATCTGAACAGCTCCAAACAACAGCATATAGAAAGTGTAGCCATAAGCACATGGAGCCGAATGTCCTTCTCTGTGGTAACAATTAGATTTTTGAATTGCTCTGTGTCAAACCAAAATATCAGGAAAACATAAGTACTTATGTAGATTAAAATCAACGAAAATGAAAGAAGAAGCCTTGAATTTGTTAATGCACAAAACACTTGTTAGATCAAAATGTAGTGTAAGGGTGGTCACTAGTAATAGACTGAAATAAAGACTAAATTGTAGGATTCATAGAGGAAAGTACCTCATACTGGTTGAAGTTGTAATAACATAAGCAACACCAGTCAAATAAAAGGACAGATTTTGAAGCAAACCACAAAACCATGATCGAGTTTTACCTGAACACACACTAAATTCAATTAGGAAACATATAGAGAACCGGGTTCAACTACTATATCAGCAACTGTACAGTTCCTGGATAGTAGCTAAGTCCTAGAAAAACCTATCCACAAGTATAAAATATTAATATATTTTTTCGACTCAAATGATTTTACTTAACCAAGATTGACTCTAACAGCATCTATGTAAGAGCAGTTTCGAGTTCCGGTGATGGAATCAGGAGACCTATAACAGTCAGCAAGGAGGAAAGCAGAAATATACGTGAAGATTGCAAAACAAAGCAAGGAAACTGGTCCTGCTATCCATCCAAGTTGTGCAGTACTCCATGCCAACGACAAGACTCCAGAGCCAATAACCGCGTTAATTATATGCGCGATGCAACTCCATAAGGTTCCTGACAGAGTTGCCCAAATGTAGCAGTAAAATTCAACATCTTATTTGGAACAAGACATAAGAAATTTTCAGTCTACATATTAGTAGTCCTGGAAATGTGTTACCAGTTCTTCGCAGGTGACCGTCATCATCACAGGAAGAAGAAGAACCATTGTCTAGTTCAGGAGAGTGTTCAACTGCCATGTACTTTTATCCAGTTCTTGACTCTAGGCAATGAAGCTTGGAGGGCAAGTTTTGCAACCTGTATATATACCTAAGACCTGCTACATATATTTTAATAACACTATTGTCATAACAAGCATTGATACAACTAATTAAACAAAACAAAAATGTATATATGAATGGTTTACCAACTAATTAACAGGCAGAGGAGTTGACAAAGGAGAAGCTTATCATATACTAATTGGAACTTGAGTAGTTAGCTGCTGCTGCTGCTGATGATGATGATGATGATCAATTGGGACATTTTAGAATGATTTATAGAGACTTCAACTTGATACAGGTGTACCAAGATAGCTTTTGAAGGAAGATTGGAGTGAATATACTTCCATCAAAAACAAAGACTGCGTAGGCAAAATGGAATTTTCAGTACTTATACTTTCTATTTCAAAGTAGAAGTAAAAAGAAACTTTAGAATGGTCCAATGAATCTTGTTCTTCCAAAATGAGTGACAATGAAGATGATGCTCAACTCAAGCTTAAATTTCACAAAATTTTTCAATTCCCAATATTGTCCTCCTCCTACTCTAAAAACTCAGATTCTGAAACTACTACTAGTCATAAACATGTCACAATTCAAAATGGCATCTTCCTCTTGGTTTGTTCTATCTTGGCCAAAAGTGATGCATTGCAGAGTTAATTTAGTGTTATCTAGGCTTGGATAGTCAAAGAAGCCATTTATTTTATCTTGAAAAATGCTATCACTAATTAATCAGTCAAATAATTCAGTCTTGTTATTGGTGTGGTAAATAATAATAGAGTCTAGGAATATGGAAAGAGCTAATAAATGTCATGGAAACCGTTAGAGTCATTTATGTAGTGTTGCCTTATAAAAGGAGAGGGTTCTAGTCTATCTAATCAGTTTTCTGAATAATATATTTGAAGTTTTTCCTATGTGTTTGGCTCAAGGTGTTTTCCCTAAGTTTCTCCTTTAAAGAAATCTAGGCTTTGACGGTGTTTGGAGTTTTTTGTTTTTGTTTTTTTTTTTTTTAATTTACATCAAAAAGCATATACATATTATAACATACATTACATATTCATTACATTATTGTATGTTTTATAATAATAAACAAGCTGTCTCTAAGTTGACTTGATGTTACTCTATAAGAAAGAACCAATAATTTCACATATTTTGGCTCCATTATCAGATGTCAATCTTGGAGACTGGGCGCGATGGCCGGCACAATAACATATATAGAATTTTGTTTCTTCTTGTTCACATATATGTGAGGTAGGAGAGTGCATGATTGAGTTTGTGATTGAGATAGACATGTTAGAGGTGACTGCCAATGTGTGTCAAGTCACCAGTACTAAAGGAACTTCCAATCTTCATCAGAATTGTAAACCTCTGCTCTTCACTGGTCTTATTCAATGCTTCAGTGTTCAAATCAGAAGAAAACCAAGTGCCAACTCAGCAGAGAGTTGGTTGACTCTGGAGGCTGAAGCTGTCGTGGAAGTTGGTTATGGAAAGTTAGTTAGCAATGCTGACGTGTCAGCTTGTAAATGGTTGCAAAACCGCCTTCAAAATCTGGTCCAAGATTGAAAGATCTTTTTCTCAGAGATACATGGCTAGGATCATGTAGTTGAAACAACAGATGCAATCTCTAAAGAAAGGGACAGATTCAAATAGTGACTTTGTAGTCAAACTCAAAAAGCCATAAGTGATGCACTAGCATCAGCTGGAGAGACATGATCATAAGCCTGTTGAATGGAGTCAGTCAGGAATACGATTCGGTTGTGACGCTAATCTCTTTTCAACAGAACACTATGACCATTGAAGATGATCAATTTCTTTTTCTAATGCATGAACAAAGGATTGACCTTCTTAACAATCCTACAAATCTGAATGTTGGAAATCCTTCTGCTAATTTCGCCTCTAACTGCTTCAACTTCAACAACAATAGAGGAAATGGTAACAACAACAGAAGAAATTTCAATGGCAATAGAGGAGGAAACAGAGGACGCAACATAGGCAATGGTGATCGATTTGGTGGAAGAAGTGGTCAACGAATTCACTGCCAACTGTGTTCTAAGCCTGGACATGGTGCTTGGCAATGCTATAGAAAGTTTGATCAACAATTTCAGGGTGGTCCTTCACAAAATCAGAATCATCTAACAGACAATCACAACAATCAATCTACTCAAGGTAGTCAAGCCTTTTTCTCACAACAAAACAGCCAGCTGAACAACTATGATCAAGGCAACTCGTCAAACCTGAGTCTTCATTCAGAAAATGTGCAAACTGGCTCGAGCTCCTTTCCAAACTCTGCATACTTTGCAACGCCGGAATCTATAGCTGATCAAGCGTGGTACGTCGATAACGAGGCAACCAATCACGTTACAGCCAATCTCAACAATCTCTCAATCAAATCTGAATATTGAGGTAACGATAAGCTTTTCGTTAGCAATGGTGATCAAGTTGCTATTTCACATATAGGTGAAACAGAAGTTAAGTCACATTGCATGCCACATTCTTATCTAGAACTAAAGCATGTGTTGTGTGTGCTTTCAATTACTAAAAATTTACTTAGCATTTCTAAATTCACAAGAGATAACAAAGCCTTTGCTGAATTCTATCAAAATGGCACGTGAGGGCATTTCCTATCAACTTAAACTTTTAGGTCTCATAGTTGCTAACGAGTTATATAGGTACTTGAACTTAGAAATTTTTATACTTACAGAAATTTTAGAAGCCATACCTGTATTTCTAAGAGAATGATACAATATCCATATGCAAAAGCTATGTCCCCAAGTGCTTGGAATGCTAACCATAGTTTATCAGCAATGCTAGCTTCCGGAACTCCCGTATTGCTCCCCTTAATCTTCCCATTTTCTGTTACCAGAAAATTAACAAGTTAGCTCTCGCGGATGATATAAACTCAGCTAGGTAAAAAAAATTGGTGTTTAAAGGTATCAGAGCCTTGTTGTTCCCGGAGTCCTGAGTTTAAGTCCCCTCGCATGCATTTGTTGACGGTGTGGCACGTGAAGGGGCGTGTTACTGTGTTAGAGTGGTTAAATACTGTTTGATTGCGATTGTTTCCTGATATTGGCTAAGCAACTAAATACTGTTTGAGGGACTAATAAAGAAAGAACTGATCACAAGTCTAATGTTTATTTTTTTGGTGGTTCTAACTTCTAACTAACTTATGAAATGAAAGCCAAACCTGTGACTTTTGCAAAGCTGAGGCCAAATACTATGAAACAGTAGGTAAATGAGATTGAAGCAACAATTGAAAGCCATTCCATGCTATGAAAATCTGGTATCTGAGAATCAAAATCTGAACAAGTCCAAAGATCAGCATGTAGATAGTTTCCCCATATGAACATGGAGCCTCATGGCCTTCTCTGTGGTAACAATTTGATCTTTGAATTGCTCTGTTTCAATTCAATAATAGCAACATCAATGAAACTAATCACGGACTGCAATGATCGATGAGAGAAATTACGGAGAATTCGCCTAGGAAAGTACCTCATACTGGTTGATGCAGTAATCACATAAGCTACACCAGTCCCATAGAAGAGCAGATTTTGAAGCAAACCACAAAACAATGTCTGAGTTCTGCCTGAAGAATGAAACTAGGCAAAATTAATTATAAAGCAAAATTTGTGATCTTTGATTACATTAAAGGTGTAAGGCCCAGCTCCAGAAAATATTCCCAAGTCCAGTATCCAAACCCAGCCACATGATCCAAGATCCAGTTAGATAGGCCCAAACAGCTCAAGTAAGACTCACCTTGCAATCAGATAGGTTTAAAGAATAAAAATAATAATAATAATAAGAAAAATATTTTTCCATACAATATTTTTCCAACTCTTCATTTCAACTTTCAGGAATCAATTTAGTTTTTCAATAACACTATTATCAGAAAAAGAAAAACAAGCTTTCTTATGTTACATTTCTAGATATTAATTGAAGGCTTATGTACTTGATTACTTCAAGCTCAAGAAAAATATAGTATGCAGTTTTTTCTGTGACATTTACAGATATAGAAGGCTCAACTGTTAGCCGAATTTGGCACTTATAAGTCCTTCAACGGACCCAATTAAGCCGATTATTGTCACAAGCAAGCAAATAAAGCTAAAAATCCTAAGAACAATCCATTGTTTTGTCCAAGCTCCAATTTTCTTCTGCACAAGGTACATTTCCACAGGAAAATATATAGCCAAAGGCCAAAAGGTCAAGGCTCCTAACACTCCCAAGACCTGGTTGAAGTAAGGGAATATCATTGCAATAGCAGTTGTGGACACGACGTATGCAGTTCGAAAAGATATCCTCAAAAGATTTATCTTCAAAGGAGGTAATGATGGGAGCTTGAAAGTAAAAAAGCTATTCAAGAATCCGGTGGTTGGATATTTCCTGGTTAACCATCTTTCCACGACTCCAAATACCGGCTGACTGTAAATCTGATTGATTAATCACATGAAAAGATGATCAACATGAGCTTCAGAAAAAGTTTAATAAGATTTAGAATTTGCTCATAAAGTTGTTGAAGATTAGTATAGGTGGTAGTACCTGATATCCTCCCACCAAATGAAGAACAATACAAGCATTAGCAAAGTCGATTAGCCAGTAAGGCTCGTAGAATCCGAATCCTGTCAGGAGATTTCCGGGTGTGAGGTTGCCAAAGGCTGCATATCCGAAGCATCCACAGCAGAGGTAGAAGAAAGTTATAATAAAGATAGAAATCATTGAAGCTTTCTTCATGGTCTTATTTTCAGGTGGAGATGACTTCAATGTATCCTGCAATTTCAACAAATATATCGATTTGATTCACTTTAGTTTCTAAAAACATTTGCAATATTTCTTCAAATCATGATTTTGATGGACAAGAAGCCATACCTGTATTTCTAGAAGAATGACTGTGAATGGATAGGCAAAAGCAATGTCTCCAAGTCCTTGGAATGCTAACCATAATTTATCGGCAGTATTAGCAGTAGGAACTCCACCAATGCTCCCCTTAATCTCCCCATTTTCTGCACTTACAGGCACACAAGTTTTCAAGGCAAAATACGAACTCCTACCATTGAAAAAGAAGTACAATCAAACTCAAAGCTTTAATTACCTATTACTTTCGCGAAGCCAAGTCCGAATCCTATGAAAGAGTAAGTGAATGACATGATTGCAGCAATAACCGAGAGCCATTCCATGTCATGAAAATTCGGTATCTGAGACATAACAATCTGAACAGCTCCAAACAACAGCATATAAACAGTGTAGCCATAAGCACATGGAGCCTCATGTCCTTCTCTGTGGTAACAATTTGATCTTTGAATTGCTCTGTGTCAAACCAAAATATCATGAAAACATTAGTACTTCAGTCAATTAAAATCAACGAAAATGAACACCAAAGAAGAAGCCTTGAATTTGTTAATGCACAAAATACTATAGTGTAAGGGTGATCACTAGTAAAGGACTGAAATGATTACTAAATAGTAGGATTCACAGACGAAAAGTACCTCACGCAGGTTGAAGTTGTAATAACATAAGCAACAGAAGTCCCGTAAAAGGACAGATTTTGAAGCAAACCACAAAACCATGATTGAGTTTTACCTGAACTAACACTAAATTCAATTAGGAAACATATAGAGAACCGGGTTCAACTACTATACAGGTACTGTCATCAGTTCCTGTATAGTAGCTAAATCCTAGAGAAACCTATCTACAAATATAAAATATTAATATATTTTTTCGGCTCAAATGATTTTACTTAACCAAGATTGACTCTAACAGCATCTATGTAAGAGCAGTTTCGAGTTCCGGTGATGGAATCAGGAGACCTATAACAGTCAGCAAGGAGGAAAGCAGAAACATAGGTGAAGATTGCAAAACAAAGCAGGGAAACTGGTCCTGCTATCCATCCAAGCTGTGCAGTACTCCATGCCAACGACAAGACTCCAGAGCCAATAGCTGCGGTAATTATATGTGCGATGCAACTCCATAAGGTTCCTGATAGAGTTGCCCACATGTAGCTGTAAAATTCAACATCTTATTTGCAACAAGACATAAGAAATTTTCAGTCAACATATTAGTAGTCCTGGAAATGTGTTACCAGTTCTTCGTGGGTGACCGTCATCATCACAGGAAGAAGAAGAACCATTGTCTAGTTCAAGAGAGTGTTCAACTGCCATGTACATTTATCCAGTTCTTGACTCTAGGCAATGAAGCTTGGAGGGCAAGTTTTGCAACCTGTATATATACCTAAGACCTGCTACATATATTTTAATAACACTATTGTCATAACAAGCTTTGATACAACTAATTAAACAAAACAAAAATGTATATATGAATGGTTTACCAACTAATTAACGGGCAGAGGAGTTGACAAAGGAGAAGCTTATCATATACTAATTGGAACTTGAGTAGTTAGCTGCTGCTGCTGCTGCTGCTGCTGCTGATGATGATGATCAACTGGGACATTTTAGAATGATTTGTAGAGACTTCAACTTGATACAAGTGTACCAAGATACCTTTTAAAGGAAGATTGGAGTGAATATACTTCCATCAAAAACAAAGACTGCGTAGGCAAAATGGAATTTTCAGGACTTATACTTTCTATTTCAAAGTAGAAGTAAAAAGAAACTTTAGAATGGCCCAATGAATCTTGTTCTTCCAAAATGAGTGACAATGAAGATGATGCTCAACTCAAGCTTAAATTTCACAAAATTTTTCAATTCCCAATATTGTCCTCCTCCTACTCTAAAAACTCATTTTGAAACTACTACTAGTCATAAACATGTCACAATTCAAAATGGCATCTTCCTCTTGGTTTGTTCTATCTTGGCCAAAAGTGATGCATTGCAGAGTTAATTTAGTGTTATCTAGGCTTGAATAGTCAAAGAAGCCATTTATTTTATCTTGGAAAATGCTATCACTAATTAATTAGTTAGATAATTCAGTCTTGTTATTGGTGTGGTCAATAATAATAGAGTCTAGGAATATGGAAAGAGCTAATAAATGTCATGGAAACCATAAGTAATTTACGTAGTGTTGCCTTATAAAAGGAGACGGTTCTAGTACGTCTATCTAATCAGCTTTCTGAATAATATATTTGAAGTTTTTCCTGTGTGTTTGGCTCAAGGTGTTTTCCCTAAGTTTCTCATTTAAAGAAATCTAGGCTCCGATGGTGTTTGAAGGTTTTTTTTATTTTTTTTTTATTTTTATTTTTTTACATCAAAAAGCATATACATATTATAACATACATTACATATTCATTACATTACTGTATGTTTTATAATAATAAGCAAGCTGTCTCTAAGTTGACTTGATATTACTCTATAATAAAGAACCAATAATTTCACATATTTTGGCTCCAAATGTCAATCTTGGAGACTGGGCTCGATGGCCGGCACAATAACATATATAGAATTTTGTTTCTTCTTGTTCACATATATGTGAGTATTGGTAGGAGAGTGCATGATTGAGTTTGTGATTGAGATAGACATGTTAGAGGTGACTGCCAATGTGTGTCAAGTCACTAGTACTAAAGAAACTTCCAATCTTCATCAGAATTGTAAACCTCTGCTCTTCACTGGTCTTGTTCAATGCTTCAGTGTTCAAATCAGAAGAAAACCAAGTGCCAACTCAGCAGAGAGTTGGTTGACT
The DNA here is from genome assembly GCA_954870605.1 of Acer campestre. Taxonomy (NCBI): domain Eukaryota; kingdom Viridiplantae; phylum Streptophyta; class Magnoliopsida; order Sapindales; family Sapindaceae; genus Acer; species Acer campestre. The sequence goes on along the minus strand of OX940801.1, from coordinate 50,899,654 downwards.
CTGGAGGCTGAAGCTGTCGTGGAAGTTGGTTATGGAAAGTTAGTTAGCAATGCTTACATGTCAGCTTGTAAATGGTTGCAAAACCGCCTTCGAAATCTGGTCCAAGATTGAAAGATCTTTTTCTCAGAGATACATGGCATCATGTAGTTGAAACAACAGATGCAATCTCTAAAGAAAGGGACAGATTCAATTAGTGACTTTGTAGTCAAACTGAAAAAGCCATAAGTGATGCACTAGCATCAGCTGGAGAGCTAGTAAGTGATCGAGACATGATCATAAGCCTGTTGAATGGAGTCGGCCACAAATATGATTCGGTTGTGACGCTAATCTCTTCTCAACAGATTATTATGACCATTGAAGACGCTCAATTTCTTTTTCCGATGCATGAACAAAGGATTGAGCTTCTTAACAATCCTACAAATCTGAATGTTGGAAATCCGTCTGCTAATTTCGCCTCTAACAGCTTCAACTTCACCAACAATAGAGGAAATGGTAACAACAACAGAGGAAATTTCAATGGCAATAGAGGAGGAAACAGGGGACGCAACAGAGGCAATGGTGGTCGATTTGGTGGAAGAAGTGGTCAACGAATTCACTGCCAACTGTGTTCTAAGCCTGGACATGGTGCTTGGCAATGCTATAGAATGTTTGATCAACAATTTCAGGGTGGTCCTTCACAAAATCAGAATCATCTAACAGACAATCACAACAATCAATCTACTCAAGGTAGTCAAGCCTTTTTCTCACAACAAAACAGCCAGCTGAATAACTGTGATCAAGGCAACTCGTCAAACCCGAGTCTTCATTCAGAAAATGTGCAAACTGGCTCAAGCTCCTTTCCAAACTCTGCATACTTTGCAACGCCAGAATCTATAGCTGATCAAGCGTGGTACGGCGATAGCAGGGCAACCAATCACGTTACAGCCAATCTCAACAATCTCTCAATCAAATCTGAATATCGAGGTAACGATAAGCTTTTCGTTGGCAATGGTGATCAACTTGCTAATTCACATATAGGTGAAACAAAAGTTAAGTCACATTATGCCACATTCTTATCTAGAACTAAAGCATGTGTTGTGTGTGCCTTCAATTACTAAAAATTTACTTAGCATTTCTAAATTCACAAGAGATAACAATGCATTTGCTGAATTCTATCAAAATGGCACGTGAGGGTATTTCCTATCAACTTAAAATTTTAGGTCTTATGGTTGCTAACGAGTAACCATAACAATTATACCTGATATGCTCCCACCAAATGAAGAATAATGCAAGCATTGGCAAAGTCAATCAACCAGTAAGGCTCGTAGAATCTGAATCCTGTCAAGAGATTTCCTGGTGCAAGGCTTCCAAAGGCTGCATATCCGAAGCATCTGCAGCAGAGGTAGAAGAAAGTTGTGATGAAAATTGCAGCCATTGAAGCCTTCTTCATGGTCTTGTTTTCTGGTGGAGGTGACTACAATGTCTCCTTCAATCAACAGACAATTTCTTGACTTTACATACAAGTTATATAGGTACTTGAACTTGGAAATTTTTATACTTGCAGAAATTTTAGAAGCCATACCTGTATTTCTAAGAGAATGATACCATATCCATATGCAAAAGCTGTGTCCCCAAGTGCTTGGAATGCTAACCATAGTTTATCAGCAATGCTAGCTTCCGGAACTCCCGTAATGCTCCCCTTAATCTTCCCATTTTCTGTTATCAGAAAATTAACAAGTTATCTCTTGCGGATGATATAAACTCAGCTAGGTAAAAAAAATTGGTGTTTAAAGGTATTAGAGCCTTTTTGTTCCAGGAATCCTGAGTTTAAGTCTCCTCACATGCATTTGTTAACGGTGTGGCATGTGAAGGGGCGTGTTACTGTGTTAGAGTGGTTAAATACTGTTTGATTGCGATTGTTTCCTGATATTAGCTCAGCAACTAAATGGACCCCATTTTAGGGACTAATAAAGAAATAACTGATCACATGTCTAATGTTTATTTTTTGGGTGGTTCTAACTTCTAACTAACTTATGAAATGAAAGCCAAACCTATGACTTTTGCAAAGCTGAGGCCAAATACTATGAAACAGTAGGTAAATGAGATTGAAGCAACAATTGAAAGCCATTCCATGCTATGAAAATCTGGTATCTGAGAATCAAAATCTGAACAAGTCCAAAGATCAGCATGTAGATAGTTTCCCCATATGAACATGGAGCCTCATGGCCTTCTCTGTGGTAACAAGTTGATCTTTGAATTGCTCTGTTTCAATTCAATAATAGCAACATCAGTGAAACTAATCATGGACTACAATGATCGATGAGAGAAATTACGGAGAATTCGCCTAGGAAAGTACCTCATACTGGTTGATGTAGTAATCACATAAGCTACACCAGTCCCATAGAAGAGCAGATTTTGAAGCAAACCACAAAACAATGTCTGAGTTCTGCCTGAAGAATGAAACTAGGCAAAATTTATAAAACAAAATTTGTACATTAAAGGTGTAAGGTCCAGCTCTAGAAAATATTCCTAAGTTTAGTATCCAAACCCAACCACATGATCCAAGATCCAGTTAGATAGGCCCAAACAGCCCAAGTTAGTCTCACCTTGCAATCAGATAAGTTTAAAGAATAAATAATAATAATAAGAAAAATATTTTTCCATACAATATTTTTCCAACTCTTCATTTCAACTTTCAGGAATCAATTTAGTTTTTCAATAACACTATTATCAGAAAAAGAAAAACAAGCTTTCTTATGTTACATTTCTAGATATTAATTGAAGGCTTATGTACTTGATTACTTCAAGCTCAAGAAAAATATAATATGCAGTTTTTTTCTGTGACATTTACAGATATAGAAGGGCTTATCTGTTAGCCCAATTTGGCACTTATAAGTCCTTCAACGGACCCAATTAAGCCGATTATTGTCACAAGCAAGCAAATAAAGCTAAAAATCCTAAGAACAATCCATTGTTTTGTCCAAGCTCCAATTTTCTTCTGCACAAGGTACATTTCCACGGGAAAATATATAGCCAAAGGCCAAAAGGTCAAGGCTCCTAACACTCCCAAGACCTGGTTGAAGTAAGGGAATATCATTGCAATAGCAGTTGTGGACACGACGTATGTAGTTCGAAAAGATATCCTCAAAAGATTTATCTTCAAAGGAGGTAATGATGGGAGCTTGAAAGTAAAAAAGTTATTCACAAATCCGGTGGTTGGATATTTCCTGGTTAACCATCTTTCCACGACTCCAAATACCGGCTGACTGTAAATCTGATTGATTAATCACATGAAAAGATGATCAACATGAGCTTCAGAAAAAGTTTAATAAGATTTAGAATTTGCTCATAAAGTTATTGAAGATTAGTATAGGTGGTAGTACCTGATATCCTCCCACCAAATGAAGAACAATACAAGCATTAGCAAAGTCGATTAGCCAGAAAGGCTCGTAGAATCCAAATCCCGTCAAGAGATTTCCGGGTGTGAGGTTACCGAAGGCTGCATATCCGAAGCATCCACAGCAGAGGTAGAAGAAAGCTATAATAAAGATAGAAATCATTGAAGCTTTCTTCATGATCTTATTTTCAGGTGGAGATGACTTCAATGTATCCTGCAATTTCAACAAATATATCGATTTGATTCACTTTAGTTTCTAAAAACATTTGCAATATTTCTTCAAATCATGATTTTGATGGACAAGAAGCCATACCTGTATTTCTAGAAGAATGATTGTGAATGGATAGGCAAAAGCAATGTCTCCAAGTCCTTGGAATGCTAACCATAATTTATCGGCAGTATTAGCAGTCGGAACTCCACCAATGCTCCCCTTAATCTCCCCATTTTCTGCACTTACAGGCACACAAGTTTTCAAGGCAAAATACGAACTCCTAATATCGAAAAAGAAGTACAATCAAACTCAAAGCTTTAATTACCTATTACTTTCGCAAAGCCAAGTCCGAATCCTATGAAAGAGTAAGTGAATGACATGATTGCAGCAATAACCGAGAGCCATACCATGTTATCAAAATTCGGTATCTGAGACATAACAATCTGAACAGCTCCAAACAACAGCATATAAACAGAGTAGCCATAAGCACATGGAGCCTCATGTCCTTCTCTGTGGTAACAATTTGATCTTTGAATTGCTCTGTGTCAAACCAAAATATCAGGAAAACATTAGTACTTCAGTCGATTAAAATCAACGAAAATGAACACCAAAGAAGAAGCCTTGAATTTGTTAATGCACAGAATACTATAGTGTAAGGGTGATCACTAGTAAAGGAATGAAATGATTACTAAATCGTAGGATTCGCAGAGGAAAAGTACCTCACGCAGGTTGAAGTTGTAATAACATAAGCAACAGAAGTCCCGTAAAAGGACAGATTTTGAAGCAAACCACAAAACCATGATTGAGTTTTACCTGAACTAACACAAAATTCAATTAGGAAACATATGGAGAACCGGGTTCAACTACTATACAGGTACTATCATCAGCAACTATACAATTCCTGTATAGTAGCTAAATCCTAGAGAAACCTATCCACGAGTAAAAAAAATAATATTTTTTTGACTAAAAGGATTTTACTTAACCAAGATTGACTCTAACAGCATCTATGTAAGAGCAGTTTCGAGTTCCGGTGATGGAATCAGGAGACCTATAACAGTCAGCAAGGAGGAAGGCAGAAACATAGGTGAAGATTGCAAAACAAAGCAAGGAAACTGGTCCTGCTATCCATCCAAGCTGTGCAGTACTCCATGCCAACGACAAGACTCCAGCGCCAATAGCTGCGGTAATTATATGTGCGATGCAACTCCATAAGGTTCCTGATAGAGTTGCCCACATGTAGCAGTAAAATTCAACATCTTATTTGCAACAAGACATAATAAATTTTCAGTCAACATATTAGTAGTCCTGGAAATGTGTTACCAGTTCTTCGCGGGTGACCATCATCATCACAGGAAGAAGAAGAACCATTGTCTAGTTCTAGAGAGTGTTCAACTGCCATGTACTTTTATCCAGTTCTTCACTCTAGGCAATGAAGCTTGGAGGGCAAGTTTTGCAACCTGTATATATACCCAATACAAAGTACCTAAGACCAGTTATATAACACTATTGTCATAACAAACATTGATACAACTAATTAAACAAAACAAAAATGTACAACTTAATAGACTTTTGTATATATGAATGGTTGACAAAGGAGAAGCTTATCATTTACTGATTTGAACTTGAGTAGTTAGCTGCTGCAGATGATGTTGATGATCAATTGGGACATTTTAGAATGATTTATTGAGACTTCAACTTGATACAAGTGTACCAAGATACCTTTTGAAGGAAAGATTTGAGAGGATATACTTCTATCAAAAACAAAGACTTCGTAGGCAAAATGAAATTGACAATCAGTTTCTTCATGCATCTTTTAGTCAAATGGTGATGCCTAGATGACCCACCAAAAAAGAGAATAGAGGAAAAGATATTTCCTTTCTCTTGTAAAAAGTTATTTTTATTCATGAATCTTTTAGTCAATGCCAAGTTCCAATCACAAGTCCACCTCTATGACTAATTAGTAAAATTTGGTGGGCTATTTTTCTTTCTTTCCAATATTCCAATGGATGCTTCTTGTCGTTGAGTCCATGGAATTTTCAGGACTTATACTTTCTATTTCAAAGTAGAAATAAAAAGAAACTTTAAAATGGTCCAATGAATCTTGTTCTTCCAAAATGAGTGACAATGAAGATGATGCTCAACTCAAGCTCAAATTTCACAAAATTTTTCAATTCCCATTATTGTCCTCCTACTCTAAAAACTCAGATTCCGAAACTACTACTAGTCATAAACATGTCGCAATTCAAAATGCCATCTTCCTCTTGGTTTGTTCTTGGCCAAAAGCATATACATATTATAACATATATTTGACTTGGAGAATATTCAAGAGAGCTTAAAGTGTTTTGAAGAAAACAACAACATCAGAGAAAGGAAGAATTTTTGCTCCTGTTCTGTCACACCAACATTGCTGGCAAATTATAGTGACGTTTCTGCGACTTTTCTTGTCCCACAAATTGCTCAATCGGTTTGTTTTGTTTTTCTTTCCTCCTTTGCAGCCTCACTCACAATTCTTATCCATAAAAAATAAAAATAAAAAAAGACTTATCATCACAAAGTTTGGGGAGCTTCTCTAGTTCGAAAAATATTTCAGAACAGCAAATTTGTATCGTAAAATCTTTTCTCGCTGGCCATCCTCACTGATACGATTCAGATTAAAGCTATACTATGCTAGATAACATAACAATGATAATGAAATAAATACCAAAAAAAAAAATTTGAAGCAAAATCAAAATAATAATAATAATAATTTAGGAAGGATTTGATTGTTCAAACATACCTTATACTGCTAGCAGTTGTGATGGTGTAAGACTGTAAGTAATTCCACAACCATATAAGCTTTCATATGCAACTATTGCACAAACTTTTTGGCTCTTTTCACCTGACAATATTCATTACATTATTGTATGTTTAATAATAATAAGCAAGATGTCTCTAAGTTGTCTAAATGTTACGCTATAAGAAAGAACCAAAAATTTCACATTTTTTGGCTCCATTATCAGATGTCAATCTTGGAGACTGGACTGGATGGGCACAGTAACATAGAATTTTGTTTCTTCTTGTTCACATGTGAGTTTTGGTATGAGAGTGCATGATTGAGTTTGTGGAGAATTTTCGATAAGAAAACGTACCTCTTGTGAATAGAATAGAAACTCAAAAATGCATAATTGTATGGGCCCACTTTTTAAAAAAAAAATTAGAAGAATGCATATTCACATCTCCAATGCAATTATCTAAAGTTAAATATGTATAAATTTTATGACCAATCATAATAAAACAATTATTCTACTCTCTCTCTTATTTTATTTTACAATTAAATGAGTTTTAATATTATTGATGGAAAGAGTTAAAAATCATAGTCAGCATTTCTAGGAGAGTTTCTAGAATTAGAAACCCAACTCCATATTCTTTATTTTTTATTTTTTTTTTGCCACATCATCTCCATAATGAAGTTAGATAATTGTATTGGAGATGGTTTTTCTAACTTTTTAACTTTTTATCCTATGTAGTAATAAATTTTCTCTAATGCAAATATATGCATCAGAGATGCTCTAAACTTGTAAAATGGGTATGGTGGTGACTCAAACTTTCCACCACAAACAGGTTAAAGGAGAGGTACACACTACTTGAACTAAGAAGAGAAGTCCATTTTGAAAATCGATTTAGATATATAATTTTTGTAACCCGGTAATAAGTTCATCACTCTCATACTAATAAAATCATAGATTCAAGTTTATCTTTCTTCTCCAACTTTCAAATTTGTAATAGTTAGAAAATAAATAAATAAATAAAAACTTACTTTTATTTTATATTCATAAATTGTTATTGGATTCAATTCAATTCCATTGATTGTTTTTTTTTTTTTTCTTTTTTTTTTTTTTTAAGGATTGAAGTTTAAGCGAGTACTACTTCAGTGGCAAGCATTTTATACCCAGACATATAAGATTGCTATTACAATTTGGTGACTAAAATAGAGATATTACTAGAATACACGACCTAACGTATGAGTCACCAATCATTATATATATTAATGAGATAGAAAACAAATAATTGTGATGAGATAGTGGATAAGTCCAGTTTTTAGTTGCAAGATAGTGGATAAGTTATGAAATAGATTGTGTTTTTTTTATTAAGCAGTATTTCTGCATTATTTTAAGGGTCTGTCTCACCATGTTGATAGTTGACTTGGACAAATTAAATAATCCTATCAAAATATTTAATCAATAAATGAAATCAATACCGTAACGTATGTGCCAACTAGTCAAGAAAAATCAAAATTTTGTTCGTGGGAAAATGATGTGTGACTCATACTAACCACGAGGTGGTTGCCTTGATGGTCCAAGGCTTGGGATGAAAATCTCAAGTCCTTGGTTATACTATTGGCAATTACATTGTGGCCAGCCATCAGGACGCTAGCTCAGCTGGTGGAAGGACGGGCTTAGGGTACGGGTAACTCCCAGGTCAGCGGTTCGAATCCTACCCAGGCGAAGGTGAATTCTGATTTACCCGTTTGCATCTTCGTGTGGACGGGGGTGTGGGCCGAGGTTTCTTATTTGTCCTACTCCATAACATCCAACAACTAGACCGTCAGAACCAACAAGTTGACTATGGGTGTGTCATGCAGTTAGGGAGAACAAGTTGATGGGTGTCTGGACAAACTCCAGGATCCTTGATACCAAAAAAAAAAAAAAAAAGATGTGTGACTCATATTTACTAGTTTTGTAGATATATCTACCATTCTCTTCCACCTACCATGACGTAAAACTTTGTCAAAATCCTATTTATGTACACTAAGTTGTCACTTGATTCCCATATATTTAATTTTCCAACTTTTTTATGACTTTCTCTCTTGCATTTAGTTTACAACTCTTATAAAGAATCTTAACATATAAAGAATCATTTGTGAACCACCTCCTCTCCCTCTCCCTCTCTCTCTCTCTCTTAATTGGACTAAATTACACACAAATCCTATTGATTACGAAATTTTAGAGATGTGTAGTAAATGTTCACCATAAAGTGGAAAAAAAAAAGTTTTAATACTTTTGAACCCAACATACTATACAATAAGAATATCCAATTATACGAATATTATCAGGTTCAGGAATTATACATGTTTTTTCGTACGGGATCTCAATTGACACTGGGGTAAAATAAATTAACACCGGCATCATTTGAGATTCCACATGAAAAATTATGTACGACCCTGCACCAGCTCTATCCAATTATATGTCATTTTCATACATCATGACAAGATTGTGTATTTCTATTCAAGATTTTCTCCGAGAAATGTCAAAAGAATTATTCAAACTTTCATAAAATTTACCATAAACCTCTCTAATAGACATTTTGTATAATTTTTTCAAACTAAACGAGTCCGTTGACAATTAGAACTAAAATTGGGGGAGGGGATTGAAATTCACCCAAAGAGTAAAACAAAACTTGGTCAATGGTAGAGAAAAGTAGATGGAAGTGTTAAATGTGATCTTCTTACCTAAACTCTTAGCAACAGCTTCAGAATAGGACCGATTCCGACCAGGACCATGTTTAAAGTTTCTTGTTTTTTGACAAATGCAGGTGTTTAGAGACTTATAGAAATTCTTGTGTCATGTTTTGTTTGGTTACAAATCTATAGGTAATATTGATACCAAAAATAATATATACAATTTAATGATCTTTTTATTTATTTATAATTTCCACCTAACTTATTGTACAGCTCAGATGAAAGACAAATATGGGTTATAAGGAAAAAAAGAAATTCCCTTTTATCATTCTATATATATTGATTCTAATACAGCTTATAAATTTCTGGTGTACATATAAAGTGTTTTAAAAGAAGTTGTCAATTGTCACTATGATCAGCTGCTGGATTTGGCACTTATAAGTCCTTCAATTGAAGCAACTAAGCTGATGATTGTCACAAGAAAGCAAAACAAGCTAAATGTTCTGAGAACAATCCATTTTCTAGTCCAATTCTCAATTTTGTTCTGGACCATGTACATTTCCACAGGAAAACATATAGCAAAGGCCAGAAGTTCAAAGCTCCCAAAACTCCAAGGACATCAATGAATTAAAGGAAGATCATCGCGACGTATGCAGTTCTAAAGCATACCCTTAAGAGATTAACCTTCAATGGTGGCAATGGTGGGATGTTCTTGAAGGTGTAAAAGTTGTTCACAAATTAATCTGCTTGTTGGGAATTTCTTGGTGAACCATCTCTCCCCAAATGCAAATACTGGTTGACTGTAAATCTGAGAGTTGAATTAAAACACATGAAGTGATTAGCATACAAATAAATTTAACATGTGATGTTGAATGTGATTGATTATTGTTAGAATGCTTAAATAGTATTGTTGGTTCATTAGGTTTGATGGTTAGTTTGACTACACATGCTTTAACAACTAGAATTTGTTATGGAGTAGCGATATTTTCACCCCTTAAAAACCGTATATCCAACCCCTATTGTATGTACACCCTATTTAAAGTTTGTATTAATTTTTGATTAAATACTATATATTAACATATTACAAATTACAGCAAAATTAAAAAAAAAATTACAAAAAAATTACAAAAAAAAAAGTTAAAGTAAGAACAATATATCAAAAAAGCACGTGGGAGGTGCGGCTCCTTCCAGATCTAATAGCATCTTAAATAGTATAAGCAAATTTGGATCCTCAAAAGTTGTCACCTCAATAGAAGATTGTTTTCAAGGATTGCTAAAATTGATGATTGTATTGTCCATAATAGTACACTTTATCTAAATCAAAAATCTACTATATTCTCAGTCAAATCTCAATTAATAAATATTTTGCCCTAAAATCAACCATTGATTGTTGTTACAGAATTCTAATAAAAAATTTCTTCAATTAGCCAAACAAGGTAAAAATAAAATAAAATAAAATAAAATAAATAAATAAATAAATAAATAAACTGTAGAAGACAATAGAAGGTATATAATATGGGTATTGATCCATTCGTAATGAAGAGATGAATTTTACCTGATTGAAATTTTTGGGGTCGAAACAATGATGAAATACATAGACAATCAGAGGAAAAAAAAAAAAGCCACAGATGAACATATGACTCTAATAAGTTCATCACTCTCATACTAACTTAATTATGAAATGATAGCCAAACCTATGACTTTTGCAAAGCTGAGGCCAAATCCTATGAGACAGTGAGTAAATGAAATGATTGAAGCAACAATTGAAAGCCATTCCATGCTATGAAAATCTGGTATCTGAGAAATCAAAATCTGAACGAGTCCAAAGATCAGCGTGTAGATAGTTTCCCCATATGAACATGGAGCCTCATGCCCTTCTCAGTGGTAACAATTTGATCTTTGAATTGGTCTGTTTCAATTCAATAATAGCAACATCAGTGAAACTAATCATAGACTACAATGATCGAGGAGAGAAATTACGGAGAATTCGCCTAGGAAAGTACCTCATACTTGTTGTTGTAGTAATCACATAAGCTACACCAGTCCCATAGAAGAGCAGATTTTGAAGCACACCACAAAACAATGTTTGAGTTCTGCCTGAAGAATGAAACTAGGCAAAATTAATTATAAAACAAAATTTGTGATCATTGATTACATTAAAGGTGTAAGGTCCAGCTCCAGAAAATATTCCCAAGCCCAATATCTAAGCTCAAACACATGATCCAAGATCCAGTTAGATAGGCCCAAGCCTAAGAGTATTTCCAATGCAAATATGCATTTTTGAGTGTCTAAATAGTGTTACATCAACATTTCTATTCATTATGGGCCCACTTTTGAAAAAATATATATTAAAGAAATACATATTCACATCTCCATTGCAATTATCTAAAGTTAAATATGCATTCATTTTATGACCAATCATAATAAAACAATTATTTCACTATCTCTCCTCTTTTATTTTACAATTAAATGAGATTTATTCTTATTAGTGAAAAGAGTTAGAAATCCTAGTCAGCATTTCTTAGGGAGTTTCTAGAATTAGAAACCCAACTCCATATTCTCTAACTTTTTTTTTTTTGTCATATCATCTCTATATTCAACTTAGATGATATGATCATTGGAGAGAGTTTTTCTAACTTTTTAAATATCTATTCTATGTGGCACTCCATTTTCTCCAAATGCATAATAGCATTGGAGATGCTCTAAGCCCAAGTTAGACTCACCTTACAATCAGATAAGTTTAAAGAATAAAAAAAAAAAAAAAAGTGTTGAAGCGGTGCATGATGAAGTGATATGACTATATGAGAGGTGTAATATCCTGAAAATGGGTCAAACTATCCCAAGTAGTTGGCCCCAATTATTATGGATTTGGACTCAATTTAGTTTCTAAAAGATTTGAGGTCCAAAATGATAGTGTTTGTGAGATCATAATTGTGATCAGAGATGTAATGATTTGGATTGGACGTACTCAAATCAATTAGTATTTGGGTTTATATATATTTTAAATGTTAAAGCCCATGCCCAATTAAATTGGTATTTGATCTAGCCCAAATCCAGTTATATAGCCGGTCCATTTAAGTTGGATTTCCAGCCCAACCCTAATTGTTTTAAGTAGAGAGAATCGGTGAAGAAAGGAGAGGGAGAGTTGTGTTTGGAGTTTTTGAGTCACTGTCCAAATTTCTTCTTAGGGCATTTTGGAGGTTGATTCGTTGTCTGATCGAGCTCAAATTTGGTCAGTATGTTCTACTCTTGTAGTCCTTGATTATGGAAGGTGGAGATGTCAATTGGAGTTCCCTGTGGAGAGAACTGTGGCTCCGAACAGAGTTGGACAGAAGCATGATATAAGCAATTGTTTGAAGAATTTGATGTTAGGTTTGAGTGATTCTTGAATTTCTAAAGCTAGAGCATATTTGTATGTGTTTGAGGTAAGTAAACTCATCTATGATGTGTTATGTTTTCCAAAATATATATATATATATATATATGTAGTAGACTCATTTGTGTTTTCAAATGTTTATATAGTGAGTAAATTCATTTATGGCATATTTATATTTCAAACTATCGAACTACTGTTTTTAGTATCCTTACCATTTTATACTCATCGTATTTTGTTAAAGATTTCATTGATTTTAAGTAAGATTGTTTTTTCATAAGTATTTCATATTAAGCGTCTTTGAACTAAATTCCTTACTTACATATTTTGAATACAATTGGACCAGGGGCAGAGCCCTTCAGGGGCTTAGGTGGGTGGCTACAGCCCACCCAAGTTTTTTGAAAATTTTTTTCCAAGTTTGAATTAATTTAAAATAAAATAAAAATAGTTATACTCTAAATGAAATAATTGCAGGCAGCCCATCTAAAATTCAATTTTCATTTTCAAACTAAAGGCCCAATAACCTTAAACATAATAAAATTAACTCATCAGCCCAACCAGCCCAAATAAATTGTTATAAAATATTTTGACTTTTTTTTTCACTTTCCCAGATCACTCACCCTCTCTCCACTCTCCAGCTCCAAAATCAGCCAATCTTTGATCACTTTCCCATTTTTCCTTTCTTTTTTTCACTTTCCCAAATCTCATATTTCAAACCCTAATATGTCTTTTGCTCTTGAATCTCTCAAGTCACAAGTTAAGAAGATAATTTCCCTTACTTTAACCTTTTCTTTTTATTTACTTATAATAAATTTAATTTTCAGTTTTATATTTTATGATTGATATTTAATAAAGTCTTGCATTTCATGATTAAGATTTTAGGTTTTATAATGTTTTGTGAACAAATTATTGTTTTGGGGATTTGCTTTCTAGACAACTTAGGGTGGTTTGCGGTAGAAGAAAGTTGTGATTTTTTATTTTATATTGAATTTATTAATTAATAGTAATGGTAATTATTTTGAATTTTAATTTTGTTATGGTATGTCTAAGCTTAAGCTTATTGATTGTGAATTTGTGATGATATTTTTATTGGACTTAGCTTGCAGAAAAAAATTAATAATAAATTTTGAAGATTATTTGTAATATCCTGAAAAAATGGGTCTAACTGTTCCCAAGTAGTTGACCCCAATTATTATGGATTTGAAGTGTTTGTGAGATCATAATTATGTCAAGAGAAGTAGTGATTTGGATTGGACCTAAATCAATTAGTATTTGAGTTTATCTTTATCATAACTGTTAAGGTCCTAACCCAAATAATTATAAGTTGATCCAAGCCCAAAACTGAATTTAGTGTGGGTGAGATTGTAAATTTCTATGTATTTGATGAATTGAAAATGAATTAAGGCATGAATCAAGGCATGAATTAAGGCATGAATCAAGGCATGAATCAAGGCATGAATTAAGGCATGAATTAAGGCATGAATCAAGGCCAACAACCCACTTTCATTATTATAATAATACAATACACCTATTTCCTTTAAAACCTCATTCTTATTCTTCTCATGTAAGCCAAATTTTTGAGAACAAATTCCTCTCCCGTTCCTACTTATTCTACTCTTCTTTTCTCACCAAAAATAGGAGCATATCACTAGTTTGAAGAACTTGATTTCCAAGTAAGTGTTCTTCTTCTTCTCAAGTATTATTCTCATGTCATAGACTCTCTATCTACAGTAGGCTGTTCTAGGATGAATTATTTATGAGCATGAGCATGATTTTAATTAGATTTTCGATTCATTAAGGAGATGTTTGGAGATCCCCTGTTTTTACTAAACCAGCCAGATTTCGTAATACCGTTTTGGGTTGGTTATTCATGTGGGAAAATTATGGGAATTTATATGAAGGTATATCTATATGTCTAATATCATTCTGGAAAGTTTCATGATTTTTAAGTGTGTATAAATATAGTTATGATTTTTGAGATAGGAAGAGGTCAGTAATTGAACTCTGCTGGACAGATTTCAGAAATATGGGAAAGGAATGAATATTTACATATTCAAATGATCATGGATTTAGTTGATAATTTTACTGTAGTATTTCCTATATGTTTAAATCATTCATGTCAAATTTCGTAATAATTGGAGTTGTAAAGAATTAATTAAAAATCGGAGACCAGAGGGTGGTCAGTTGTGACTATAGCTGGAAATTAGATTTCTAAGTTTGGGTTTAATATATGTGAAGCCCATGTTGATTTAAATGGCTGTGATTATGAGATTATGACAATGAATCAAATGTAATATTTTATAGGTTTGAGTGATTCTTGAGTTTCTAAAGCTAGAACGGATTTGAACGGGTTCGAGGTAAGTAAATTCATTCATGGTGTGTTACGTTTGAAAATACCAAAATTTACTGTTTTCTCTATTGTATTTCACTCTATTATATTTGTCAAAGATATTACTGGCTTTGATCAAGTATTTACGTTGTTTAAGACTGATATATAAACTGTTTTGAAATTGATCTATTTCTTATATACCGTCAAATACCTTTTGATCACTATTATTTAAACTCATAAAGTTTTACTGAAATACTACTGTTATATTGTACTAATAGTTTTATAAAAATGCTACCGCTACCGTTTATACTGTTATATGAAAATGCTACTGATTTAAATATATGTGAATTTATAAAACCGTTTTGGCTCATCGTTCCGTAGTTACTGTTATTGTTACTGGCCCAGCTGGGATTCTGTGTGCACACATACTGTTATTGCCGCGTCACACGGGTACTTGTGACATACTGTTGCCGCGTCACACGGGTTAATTGTGACATACTGTTGCCGCGTCACTCGGGTTAATTGTGACACTATGGAACATGAGCTAACTGATATATTGATTTCACTGTTTATACTGAAAAGCTATATGCTCACCGTTTTATAAAAAGACTACTGTTTATACTGAAAAGCTATATGTTTACCGTTTTCTAAAAGAGACTACCGTTTATACTGAAAAGTTATATGCTTACCGTTTTATAAAAGAATACCGTTTATACTATGAAACTATATGATTACTGTTTATAAAAAAAGAATACTATTTACACTGTAAGAATACTGTTTACTGTCTTATAAAGTGAATATCCGATTTCCGTGTTTTAAACTATGATTATTAGATCTTTTGATTTATATTGTTATACTGTTTTATGAAATGCTTTATGATTTAAGAATATGAACGGATATGATTTTAAATATTGTTTCAACCGTTTTATTAATATTTCCGAAGGGTTTATGAGAAGCTTTTGAACGCAAAGGTTTTTACAAAGGTTAATTATTTTACATGTTATGTATGAATTTATTTATTGAGTTGACGGCTCACCCCCTCGTCACCATCATTTTGCAGATTGAGTTCATGGACTTAGAATGGATGGGGTTTGCTTTAACATGTGGTTGAATATGTACCGTTGAAGGATTTAATTTTATGTGTATACGTATTGTAAGGAATCAATTTATTTAATGTTGTAATTATGACTAGAATCTGACAGTTTAGTGTAATTGATGGTATCAGGTTTGGATATTGTATTTTGGGGGATATATTATTGATGATTCTAATTGTGAATAATTATGAATTAAGGTTTTTATAAGTTCTGTTCCGTGTAGCAACCCAGTCCGTTGGGTCTCGGATTTTGGGGGTGTTACATTATTCTTTGTTTTTAAATATTTATTTATGTCATTTTTTTTTAATCATTGGTTATAATGTCAAATCTTCATCATATTTCTAAGTCAAATAAACAATAAACTATACGGTCCTTTTTTAATAAAAGTGGGAACCAATCAACAAGCGATGCTCCTACAATCCTACTAGTAATAGAGGTTTTGATGAGTCACATTTTTTTAAATGTTAAAGGCTTGAATTTGAAAAGGTTGATGCTTTTTTTGAACGAGACCCGAGATTATGAAAACCAATTTGGATGTATGATGTTAATCAACAAGATGAGGTTCGAAGAGCATACATAGACATGGGACAATGGGAGCATACATTGATGTTTTTTTTTTTTTTTATGAAATTTCTCACGTATCATTTTGATTTGATTATTACAAAGAAGAATTTTGTGTAGTAGTTAGTTCAAAATTTTAGGACTTTTAAATAAGAAAATAAAATTTAGATTAGCACACCCCCATTTTTTTTTTCTAGCTACGCTCCTGAATTGGACTACTGTTATTTATACTGAAAATGTTCTATTGAGATTTCTTTTGTTATCTATACTATTTTGTTCTATGAAAATACTTGTTATACTTGTTATACATGAATGTATTAAACAGTTTTGACACATTGTTCCGTAGTTATTGTTATTGTATTGGCTCAATTGAGATTATGTGTACACATATATTGTTATTGACCGCGTCACACGGGTAAATGTGACATATTGACCGTGTCACACGGGTAAATGTAACATATTGACCACATCACACGGGTAATTGTGATATATTGACCGCGTCACACTGGTAATTATGACACTATGAAACATGAGCTAACTGATATATTGATTATTGTTAATACTATGAAACTATATGTTTACCACTTTATAAAAAGAATACCGTATATACTGTGGAGTTATCTGTTTTCCGTTTTATAAAAGAAATATTGTTTATACTATAAAATCATTTGTTTACCGCTTATAAAGTGATTGATTTGTATCGTTTACTTCCGTACGATTACGGTGTTTTAAATTATGATTATTAAATGATCCTTTGATTTATATTGTTATACTGTTTTACTAAATGTTATATGATTTAAGAATTTGAATGGATATGATTTTAAGTATTGCTTCAACCGTTTTATTGATATTTAAGTACATATTAGTATTAAATGCAAATTCTGGTTTTATTAAATAATACATTGTTGGGATATTTTCCGAAAAGTTTATAAGCAAGGTTTTGAACGTAAAGGTTTTATAAAGACTATTTATTTTACATGTTATGCAAGAATTTATTTACCAAGGTGACGGCTCAGCTCTCGCCAACACCATTTTGCAGATTAAGTTCATGGATTTTGAATTGATGGGGATTGCATTAGCATATGAGAGATATGTATCATCGGAGGATTTAATTTCATGTTTGTACGTGTTGTAAGTGCTCGATTCATTTAATATTATAATTATGGTAGAACCTGGAAGTTTATTGAATTGATGGTATCAGGTTTGAGTATTGTATTTTGGTGGATATATTGTTGATGATTCTAATTATGAATATTTGTGAATTAAGGTTTTTGCAAGGTCCAAATCGCGTAACATCTCGGTTCATTGGGTCCCGGATTTGGGGTGTTACAAGAGGTGGCAAGTTGTGCTAGTGCATGTGTGAGTTAGTGGAATATATATAAATATAAATATATATATATATATGTGCCGATATTGATACCTAAAAAATTTGTTTGTACACCCATATTTTATTAAAAAATTTAATTACAAAAAATATCCAAATTATATAAATTTAGTAACAAGGACAAATTACTTTAATTAAAAATAAATCAAATACTATATACACTTATTAATTATACTCATATTTTCAACTATATTTCTTTATTAAAAAAAAAAAAAAAAAACTTATAATAAACCCTAATTTTTTTGATAAACCCTAGTTAAACTTTAATTTTATTTCAAGTATCAAACTTTCTCATAATTACATGATTATCATATTGTTTTTGTCCTTCTTTTATGTATAGTTATGAACTCTATCAATAAACAATATATATATATATTAATGATAGCTATAAATATCAACAAGTTTTTTTTTTTTTTTTTTACGATAGCCGTAGATATTAATACTTTTTTTATTTATTTAGATAGCTGTATAAATAGGAGAATTCTATATTGAAAATCTCTTGACCCCTATACAATTCCACATATTCCCTTTTATAAGGCTCCTACATTCAAGATATTTCCAAAAGTAAATTGGACCATGATTAAAAAAGGATTTGATTCCAAAAATAATATGGTTATATATATATATATATATACACAAACTCGGTATATAAAGGTGAGTGAAATTTAGGCTCAACCGCAAAACAACCGATGAAACTTGATAAATAGGGTCAGGAGACTTGTAACAATCAGCAAGGAGGAAAGAAGAAACATAAGTTATGATTGCAAAACAAATAACAGAAGCTGGACCTGCTATCCATCCTAGCTGTGCGACACTCCACGCGAAAGACAAGACTCCAGAGCCAATAACAGCAGTAATTATATGAGCTGTGCAACTCCATAAAGTTCCTGGTTGATCATGATTTTCCAACAACAAAAAAAAAAAAACAGTAGAGATTCAAGATGGGATTGCAATAAAAAAAATATAATGCATTTTCAGTCTACAATATACATGAAACAGTTAAAAGACTTACCGGTTCTCTTTGGAGAAAAGTCTGAATGTAACAGTGGAGTCTCATGGTCTCTGGACTCCTCTCCCATAGCTTTCCAGCAATTCTTTGATTATTGAAGAACAGAGAAACATAATTTATCAGAGAATTTGAAGTTGAATTTTCTAATTAAATTTTCACCTAACCCGAAGAAGAATATATTTCTAGCTCAAGTAATATTTATAGCTTTTCAAGACCATCAACATTCTATGAATGTAAAATGAAAGTGACCAAACAATAAAGAAGAAGAAGTCAAAAATACATGAATTCTCCTATCCATACAATATTTTTCCTACTCTCCATTTCAACTTTCTTTGAAATATACAATTTAGTTTTTCAAAAACACTATCAGTAAAAGAGAAACAAGCTTTCTTATGTTACATTTATAGATATTGAAGGCTTATGTACTTGATTACTTCAAGCTCAAGCAAGATATAATATGCAGTTTTTTTGTGACATTTTGCAGACATAGAAGAGCTTATCTGTTAGCCGAATTTGGCACTTATAAGTCCTTCAATGGACCCAATTAAGCCGATGATCGTCACAAGCAAGCAAATAAAGCTAAAAATCCTAAGAACAATCCATTGTTTTGTCCAAGCTCCAATTTTCTTCTGCACAAAGTACATTTCCACAGGGAAATAAACAGCCAAAGGCCAAAAGTTCAAGGCTCCTAACACTCCCAGGACTTGGTTGAAGTAAGGGAATATCATTGCAATAGCAGTTGTGGACATGATGTATGCAGTTCGAAAAGATATCCTCAAAAGATTTATCTTCAAAGGAGGTAATGATGGGAGCTTGAAAGTGTAAAAGTTATTCACGAATCCGCTGGTTGGATATTTCCTGGTTAACCATCTTTCCACAAATCCAAATACTGGCTGACTGTAAATCTGATTGATTAATCACATGAAAATAAGATCAACATGAGATGACTGGCTGATTAATCACATCAACATGACTGGCTGGCACATGAAGGGGCGTGTTACTGTGTTAGAGTGGTTATATACTGTTTGATTGCGATTTTTTCCAGATATTAGCTCAGCAACTAAATGGACCCCATTTGAGGGACTAACAAAGAAATAACTGATCACATGTCTAATGTTTATTTAGTTGGTGGTTCTAACTTCTAACTAACTTATGAAATGAAAGCCAAACCTATGACTTTTGCAAAGCTGAGGCCAAATACTATGAAACAGTAGGTAAATGAGATTGAAGCAACAATTGAAAGCCATTCCATGCTATGAAAATCTGGTATCTGAGAAATCAAAATCTGCAAAAGTCCAAAGATCAGCATGTAGATAGTTTCCCCATATGAACATGGAGCCTCATGGCCTTCTCTGTGGTAACAATTTGATCTTTGAATTGCTCTGTTTCAATTCAATAATAGCAACATCAGTGAAACTAATCATGGACTGCAATGATCGATGAGAGAAATTACGGAGAATTCGCCTAGGAAAGTACCTCATACTGGTTGATGTAGTAATCACATAAGCTACACCAGTACCATAGAAGAGCAGATTTTGAAGCAAACCACAAAACAGTGTCTGAGTTCTGCCTGAAGGATGAAACTAGGCAAAATTAATTATAAAGCAAAATTTGTGATCTTTGATTACATTAAAGGTGTAAGGCCCAGCTCCAGAAAATATTCCCAAGTCCAGTATCCAAACCCAGCCACATGATCCAAGATCCAGTTAGATAGGCCCAAACAGCCCAAGTTAGACTCACCTTGCAATCAGATAAGTTTAAAGAATAAAAATAATAAGAATAATAAGAAAAATATTTTTCCATACAATATTTTTCCAACCCTTCATTTCAACTTTCAGGAATCAATTTAGTTTTTCAATAACACTATTATCAGAAAAAGAAAAACAAGCTTTCTTATGTTACATTTCTAGATATTAATTGAAGGCTTATGTACTTGATTACTTCAAGCTCAAGAAAAATATAATATGCAGTTTTTTCTGTGACATTTACAGATATAGAAGGCTCAACTGTTAGCCCAATTTGGCACTTATAAGTCCTTTAACGGACCCAATTAAGCCGATTATTGTCACAAGCAAGCAAATAAAGCTAAATATCCTAAGAACAATCCATTGTTTTGTCCATGCTCCAATTTTCTTCTGCACAAGGTACATTTCCACAGGAAAATATATTGCCAAAGGCCAAAAGGTCAAGGCTCCTAACACTCCCAAGACCTGGTTGAAGTAAGGGAATATCATTGCAATAGCAGTTGTGGACACAACGTATGCAGTTCGAAAAGATATCCTCAAAAGATTTATCTTCAAAGGAGGTAATGATGGGAGCTTGAAAGTAAAAAAGTTATTCAAGAATCCGGTGGTTGGATTTTTCCTGGTTAACCATCTTTCCACGACTCCAAATACTGGCTGACTGTAAATCTGATTGATTAATCACATGAAAAGATAATCAACATGAGCTTCAGAAAAAGTTTAATAAGATTTAGAATTTGCTCATAAAATTGTTGAAGATTAGTATAGGTGGTAGTACCTGATATCCTCCCACCAAATGAAGAACAATACAAGCATTAGCAAAGTCGATTAGCCAGTGAGGCTCGTAGAATCCGAATCCCGTCAAGAGATTTCCGGGTGTGAGGTTGCCAAAGGCTGCATATCCGAAGCATCCACAGCAGAGGTAGAAGAAAGTTATAATAAAGATAGAAATCATTGAAGCTTTCTTCATGGTCTTATTTTCAGGTGGAGATGACTTCAAAGTATCCTGCAATTTCAACAAATATATCTATTTGATTCACTTTAGTTTCTAAAAACATTTGCAATATTTCTTCAAATCATGATTTTGATGGACAAGAAGCCATACCTGTATTTCTAGAAGAATGATTGTGAATGGATAGGCAAAAGCAATGTCTCCAAGTCCTTGGAATGCTAACCATAATTTATTGGCAGTATTAGCAGTAGGAACTCCACCAATTAATGCTCCCCTTAATCTCCCCATTTTCTGCACTTACAGGCACACAAGTTTTCAAGGCAAAATACGAACTCCTACCATTGAAAAAGAAGTACAATCAAACTCAAAGCTTTAATTACCTATTACTTTCGCGAAGCCAAGTCCGAATCCTATGAAAGAGTAAGTGAATGACATGATTGCAGCAATAACCGAGAGCCATTCCATGTCATGAAAATTCGGTATCTGAGACATAACAATCTGAACAGCTCCAAACAACAGCATATAGACAGTGTAGCCATAAGCACATGGAGCCGCATGTCCTTCTCTGTGGTAACAATTTGATCTTTGAATTGCTCTGTGTCAAACCAAAATATCAGGAAAACATTAGTACTTCAGTCGATTAAAATCAACGAAAATGAACACCAAAGAAGAAGCCTTGAATTTGTTAATGCACAAAATACTATAGTGTAAGGGTGATCACTAGTACAGGACTGAAATGATTACTAAATCGTAGGATTCGCAGAGGAAAAGTACCTCACGCAGGTTGAAGTTGTAATAACATAAGCAACAGAAGTCCCGTAAAAGGACAGATTTTGAAGCAAACCACAAAACCATGATTGAGTTTTACCTGAACTAACACTAAATTCAATTAGGAAACATATAGAGAACCGGGTTCAACTACTATACAGGTACTGTCATCAGTTCCTGTATGGTAGCTAAATCCTAGAGAAACCTATCCACGAGTGAAAAGAAAAAAAAAAAATTACTCGACTCAAAGGATTTTACTTAACCAAGATTGACTCTAACAGCATCTATGTAAGAGCAGTTTCGAGTTCCGGTGATGGCATCAGGAGACCTATAACAGTCAGCAAGGAGGAAAGCAGAAACATAGGTGAAGATTGCAAAACAAAGCAAGGAAACTGGTCCTGCTATCCATCCAAGCTGTGCAGTACTCCATGCCAACGACAAGACTCCAGAGCCAATAGCTGCGGTAATTATATGTGCGATGCAACTCCATAAGGTTCCTGATAGAGTTGCCCACATGTAGCAGTAAAATTCAACATCTTATTTGCAACAAGACATAAGAAATTTTCAGTCAACATATTAGTAGTCCTGGAAATGTGTTACCAGTTCTTCGTGGGTGACCGTCATCATCACAGGAAGAAGAAGAACCATTGTCTAGTTCAAGAGAGTGTTCAACTGCCATGTACATTTATCCAGTTCTTCACTCTAGGCAATGAAGCTTGGAGGGCAAGTTTTGCAACCTGTATATATACCTAAGACCTGCTACATATATTTTAATAACAATATTGTCATAACAAGCTTTGATACAACTAATTAAACTGAAAGGTTAAAGTCACATTTTCATATGGTAATTAATTAAGAAGGTTGAAAATGGAGTTTTTATGGCAACTAAGTAGTTGGCTAGTGGAAGTTGATCTCCTTCCAACTACACCATTAATTACTTAATAACTTTTGGGGTTGGATTTTGCCTATAAATACCAACCTAAGCTCACTTCACAAATCATCCCAAGCAATAGCTTTCTTCTTCTCCCTTTGTTATTTCCTCTTGTAGAGAAATATTGTAGTTCTCTCCTAAAATTTTAGAGAGAGGTTGTAATCATTTGTGGTCTAATAAAGTCCTTCAATCTTTGTCCGTGGATGTTTCCCTCAGATTAAATTGGGGGTTTTACCACGTAAAATTGTGTGTTCAGTTTTTTCTCTATTTTTTTCTCAAGTCTCTACTTTAGTTGCAGTATATTGCTTCCACATAACATTTCCTAACAGTGGTATCAGAGCATCCGGTTGTATTCCAAGCTGCCAAGTTGTCAGATTCTCTAGGAAATTCTTAGTATGCTCTGTGGTTGCAGCATTGACTGATCTTCCACATCAGAAAAGAAGTGTTCTTAAGATTACTGACTAAGAGCTTCCGGTAGTATTCGTGGTTGCTGGAAATAAGTGTGGTGGTGTGGAAAGTGCATGTCTAGGAAAGGTTCTGGCTAAGGAAAGACTTGGTATTTAAAAGGACCATTGTGACCCACCTCTCTTTCCTGGGAACCTACCTGGTGTACTGTTCACAACTACGGTCACTATTCCAGTATACGGTACTATTCACACATACGATACTGTCACGGTGAAATAGTGTAACTCGATCCTGGTGAGAAGCATTTCAGTATCAACAAAATGGCAACAAAGTTCAAGATTGAAAAGTTCAACAGGAGTAATTTCTCGTTGTGGAAGATGAAGATGAGGGCAATTCTAATGAAAGACAATTTTTTGTTAGCAATTGCAGATAGACCAACAGAGATCACAGATGATAACAAATGGAAAGAGATGGATGGCAATGCGGTTGCCAATTTGCATCTAGCGTTAGCTGATGCAGTGCTATCAAGTATAGCGGAGAAAAAGACAGCAAATGAGATATGGGACACTCTGACAAGATTATATGAGGCCAAGTCACTACACAACAAAATCTTCTTGAAGAGAAGACTTTACACTCTTCGAATGGCGGAATCTTCATCGATGACCGACCACATCAACACCATGAATACTCTATTTTCTCAACTTACAGAGTTGGGGTACAAAATAGATGAAAATGAACGTGCAGAACTTCTACTTCAAAGTCTACCAGACTCGTATGATCAGCTCATCATCAACCTCACAAACAATATTCTCGTGGAGTATCTAGTCTTTGATGATGTTGCAGCCGTTGTTTTAGAAGAAGAGAGTAGGCGTAAAAACAAGGAAGACAGATCAAAATGTTCACAACAGGCAGAGGCATTAACGATGACGAGAGGGAGATCAACGGAACGTGACCCTAGTGGGAGTCACAATCATGGTAGGTCAAAATCAAGAAGTAGAAAGAACGTCAAATGTTACGGTTGTGGCAAGAAAGGGCATGTCAAAAGTGAGTGTTGGCATAACAAGAAGAAGAGTGGAGATAATAGAGCTCCAGAATCATCAAGCTCCCAAGGGTGTGTAGCAAGCACTTCAGATGATGGTGAAGTCTTATACAGCGAGGGCAATAGTGCTGCTGAAGGAAGAAAACGGTTTGCTGATGTTTGGCTTCTAGATTCAGCAGCTACTTGGCACATGACCTCTCGAAGAGAATGGTTCCACAAATATGAACCTGTCTCTGGAGGATCTGTATTTATGGGTAATGATCATGCCTTGGAAATCTCTGGTATTGGCACCATCAAGATAAAGATGCATGATGGGACAATTCGCACCATTCAAGAGGTGCGACATGTGAAGGGCCTGAAGAAGAACCTATTGTCTTTGGGACAATTAGATGATCTTGGATGCAAGACCCAAATAGAAAATGGGATCTTGAAAATTGTCAGAGGAGCGCTTGTGGTTATGAAGGCGGAAAAGATCACTTCAAATTTATACATGCTTAAAGGAGAAACACTTCAGGAAGCAGATTCATGTGTTTCATCAACCAACCATGGAGAAGAGTCAACGATAATGTGGCATCGTAAACTAGGCCATATCTCGGAAAGAGGTTTAAAGATTCTCTCTGATCAGAATTTGCTTCCCGGGCTCAAATCAGTGAACCTACCATTCTGTGAGCATTGTGTTACAAGTAAGCAACATAGATTGAAGTTTAGTAGTTCTACTGCTAGGAGCAAATGTATTCTAGACTTGATACATTCTGATGTTTGGGAATCGCCAGATATATCCCTAGGAGGAGCAAAGTACATGGTGACTTTCATTGATGATTACTCCAGGAGATGTTGGGTATACCCGATCAAAAGAAAGTCAGATGTGTTTGAAGTATTTAAAGCCTTCAAAGCGCGGGTGGAACTTAATTCCGGGAAGAAGATCAAGTGTTTGAGGACAGATAATGGAAGAGAATATACAGATGGCGAGTTTCTTGCATTTTGTAAGCAAGAAGGTATTGAAAGACAGTTCACTGTCACATACACTCCTCAGCAAAATGGAGTTGCAAAGCGGATGAATAGAACTCTTGCTGAAAGAATAAGAGCTATGTTAAGGACTGCAGGCTTATCTAATTCATTTTGGGCAGAAGCAGTCAAAACCGCCTGTTATGTGATAAATCGATCTCCATCAACAGCAATTGAGTTGAAAACACCAATGGAGATGTGGACTGGTAAGCCGGCTGATTATTCAAATCTACATTCTTTTGGATGTCCTGTGTACGTAATGTACAATGCCCAAGAAAGGACAAAGCTGGATCCAAAATCCAGGAGATGTATGTTCTTAGGGTATGCTGATGGAGTAAAGGGGTATCGTCTGTGGGATCCCACTACCCACAAGGTTGTCATCAGCAGAGATGTTATATTTATGGAAGACCAACTCCAGAAAGAAGGAGATAACGTCACTTCAAAAGAAAATACAGAGACTACTGATGTTCAGGTGGAAAATAATCCAGAACAAGAAGATTCAGATTCTTCTGAAGTAGAACCAGAGCATGAAGTACCAGATGAGTCTGAGGCCCCAGAAGTTCGACGGTCAACTCGAGAGAGGAGACCACCGGTATGGCACTCGGAGTATGTTACAGAGAGCAATGTAGCATATTGTCTTCTAACAGAGGATGGAGAGCCATTGACTTTCCATGAAGCTAAAAATAGTTCAGATGCATCTCTGTGGATGACAGCAATGCAGGAAGAAATTGAAGCCTTACACAAGAACAAGACATGGGAGCTTGTTCCACTACCACATGGAAGAAAAGCCATCGGAAACAGATGGATCTATAAGATCAAACGAGATGGCAATGACCAAGTGGAGCGGTATCGTGCAAGATTGGTGGTGAAGGGATACGCTCAGAAAGAAGGCATTGACTTCAATGAGATATTTTCCCCTGTGGTTCGACTTACAACAGTCAGAGTAGTCCTGGCAATGAGTGTTGTGTTTGATCTACATTTAGAGCAGTTAGATGTGAAAACTGCATTTCTTCATGGAGAACTTGAAGAAGAAATTTATATGCTCCAACCAGAAGGTTTTGCCAAAGAAGGCAAGGAGAACTTGGTTTGCAGGATAACCAAATCTCTGTACGGTCTCAAACAGGCGCCGAGATGTTGGTACAAGAGATTTGATTCCTTCATTATATGCCTTGGGTACAACAGACTCGGTTCAAACCATTGTACTTACTACAAGAGGTTTAAAGGTGATGACAACTTTATTATCTTGTTGTTGTACGTGGACGACATGTTGGTAGCAGGCCCCAACAAAGATCGAGTCCAAGAATTAAAGGCACAGTTAGCTAGGGAATTTGATATGAAGGATTTGGGACCAGCAAACAAGATTCTAGGGATGCAAATTTACCGAGACAGAAAAGGCAGGAAGATTTGGCTTTCTCAAAAGAACTACTTGAGGAAAATTTTGCGACGCTTCAATATGCAAGAATGTAAGCCAATTTCTACCCCACTTCCTGTGAATTTCAAATTATCCTCAAGTATGAGTCCTAGCAATGAAGCAGAGAGGATGGAAATGTCTCGAGTGCCATATGCATCAGCAGTGGGAAGTTTGATGTTCGCTATGATATGTACAAGACCAGATATTGCACAAGCAGTGGGAGCGGTTAGTCGACACATGGCGAATCCTGGTATAGAGCATTGGAATGCTGTAAAGAGGATTCTGAGATACATTAGAGGAACCTCAGATGCTGCATTATGTTATGGAGGATCAGAATTTACTGTTAGGGGTTATGTGGATTCGGATTTTGCTGGAGATCTCGACAAAAGAAAATCCACTACTGGATATGTGTTTACAATTGCAGGAGGAGCTGTGAGCTGGATTTCCAAGTTACAAACAGTTGTGGCTCTATCTACAACTGAGGCAGAGTACATGGCAGCTACACAAGCTTGTAAGGAAGCAATTTGGATTAAAAGGCTAATGGAGGAACTCAGGCACAAACAAGAGAAGATTGTTCTGTTTTGTGACAGTCAGAGTGCCTTGCATATTGCAAGGAATCCAGCTTTTCATTCCAGAACCAAGCACATAGGAGTTCAATATCACTTTGTTCGGGAAGTAGTGGAAGACGGTAGTGTGGATATGCAAAAGATACACACCAAGGAGAATCTAGCAGATGTAATGACCAAGCCTATCAATACTGACAAGTTCATATGGTGTAGATCCTCCTATGGTCTAGCAGAAACGTAAGCAGCAGGAATTTAAGCAAAGATCAGAAGGATAAATAGACCGTGAAATGATGACTTCAAGTGGGAGAATGAAAGGTTAAAGTCACATTTTCACATGGTAATTAATTAAGAAGGTTGAAAATGGAGTTTTTATGGCAACTAAGTAGTTGGCTAGTGGAAGTTGATCTCCTTCCAACTACACCATTAATTACTTAATGACTTTTGGGGTTGGATTTTGCCTATAAATACCAACCCAAGCTCACTTCACAAATCATCCCAAGCAATAGCTTTCTTCTTCTCCCTTTGTTATTTCCTCTTGTAGAGAAATATTGTAGTTCTCTCCTAAAATTTTAGAGAGAGGTTGTAATCATTTGTGGTCTAATAAAGTCCTTCAATCTTTGTCCGTGGATGTTTCCCTCAGATTAAATTGGGGGTTTTACCACGTAAAATTGTGTGTTCAGTTTTTTCTCTATTTTTTCTCAAGTCTCTACTTTAGTTGCAGTATATTGCTTCCACATAACAAGTTTCTAACATAAACAAAACAAAAATGTATATATGAATGGTTTACCAACTAATTAACGGGCAGAGGAGTTGACAAAGGAGAAGCTTATCATATACTAATTGGAACTTGAGTAGTTAGCTGCTGCTGCTGATGATGATGATGATCAACTGGGACATTTTAGAATGATTTGTAGAGACTTCAACTTGATACAAGTGTACCAAGATACCTTTTAAAGGAAGATTGGAGTGAATGTACTTCCATCAAAAACAAAGACTGCGTAGGCAAAATGGAATTTTCAGGACTTATACTTTCTATTTCAAAGTAGAAGTAAAAAGAAACTTTAGAATGGTCCAATGAATCTTGTTCTTCCAAAATGAGTGGCAATGAAGATGATGCTCAACTCAAGCTTAAATTTCACAAAATTTTTTAATTCCAATATTGTCCTCCTCCTACTCTAAAAACTCAGATTTTGAACTACTACTAGTCATAAACATGTCACAATTCAAAATGGCATCTTCCTCTTGGTTTGTTCTATCTTGGCCAAAAGTGATGCATTGCAGAGTTAATTTAGTGTTATCTAGGCTTGGATAGTCAAAGAAGCCATTTATTTTATCTTGGAAAATGCTATCACTAATTAATCAGTTAGATAATTCAGTCTTGTTATTGGTGTGGTCAATAATAATAGAGTCTAGGAATATGGAAAGAGCTAATAAATGTCATGGAAACCATAAGAGTCATTTATGTAGTGTTGCCTTATAAAAGGAGAGGGTTCTAGTACGTCTATCTAATCAGTTTTCTGAATAATATATTTGAAGTTTTTCCTGTGTGTTTGGCTCAAGGTGTTTTCCCTAAGTTTCTCATTTAAAGAAATCTAGGCTCCGACGGTGTTTGAAGGTTTTTTTTTTTTTTTTTTTTTTTTACATCAAAAAGCATATACATATTATAACATACATTACATATTCATTACATTACTGTATGTTTTATAATAATAAGCAAGCTGTCTCTAAGTTGACTTGATGTTACTCTATAATAAAGAACCAATAATTTCACATATTTTGGCTCCAAATGTCAATCTTGGAGACTGGGCTCGATGGCCGGCACAATAACATATATAGAATTTTGTTTCTTCTTGTTCACATATATGTGAGTATTGGTAGGAGAGTGCATGATTGAGTTTGTGATTGAGATAGACATGTTAGAGGTGACTGCCAATGTGTGTCAAGTCACTAGTACTAAAGAGACTTTCAATCTTCATCGAATTGTAAACCTCTGCTTTTCACTGGTCTTGTTCAATGCTTAAGTGTTCAAATCAGAAGAAAACCAAGTGCCAACTCAGTAGAGAATTGGTTGACTCTGGAGGCTGAAGCTGATGTGGAAGTTGGTTATGGAAAGTTAGTTAGCAATGCTGATGTGTCAGCTTGTAAATGGTTGCAAAACCGCCTTCAAAATCTAGTCCAAAATTGAAAGATCTTTTTCTCAAAGATACATGGCATCATGTAGTTGAAACAACATATGCAATCCCTAAAGAAAGGGACAGATTCAATTAGTGACTTTGTAGTCAAACTGAAAAAGCCATAAGTGATGCACTAGCATCAGCTGGAGAGCTAGTAAGTGATCGAGACATGATCATAAGCCTGTTGAATGGAGTCGGCCACGAATACGATTCAGTTGTGACGCTAATCTCTTCTCAACAGAATATTATGACCATTGAAGATGCTCAATTTCTTTTTCTGATGCATGAACAAAGGATTGAGCTTCTTAACAATCCTACAAATTTGAATGTTGGAAATCCATCTGCTAATTTCACCTCTAACAGCTTCAACTTCACCAACAATAGAGGAAATTTCAATGGCAATAGAGGAGGAAACAGAGGACGCAACAGAGGCAATGGTGGTCGATTTGGTGGAAGAAGTGGTCAACGAATTCACTGCCAACTGTGTTCTAAGCCTGGACATGGTGCTTGGCAATGCTATAGAAGGTTTGATCAACAATTTCAGGGTGGTCCTTCACAAAATCAGAATCATCTAACAGATAATCACAACAATCAATCTACTTGTTGGAAAATTTTGTGAATTTTGTGATAAACTCATATTTTGAGAGCTTTATTTGGGTATGATTAATTCCATGAAAATGGGAGATAAACGCATATTCGAATTCTCCTCCGTGAGAGCTTCGAAATGGTATACTCAAAATCACAAAATGATTAATGGGTGAATGAGAAATTGAGTCTCAAAGTGAACCCATTGTGCAGGGAATAAAGTGAATCCCACATTGCTTAGGGAAATCATTTATATGTAGTATATAAGTGAATGGGTGATATGAGCTTTCAACATGTGTGGCATAGAGGCTCTCTGGCGTGCAGGGGGGGAGGGGGGTGCAAATCATGGACCTCGAACCTTCGAATGCACGACTCGTGTGTGGGCGCGACCTGGGTACACGAATGCCGCTCCGGTTTGGACCGTGAGAGTCAAGTTGACTTTTTGCCACTTCCCTAAGTCAACGTTTTTTTGTTTTGTAAAGAATAAGGAAAGCAATTAATTGTTTGGATTCTGATTTCTTACTTGATCACTAAGAACACAGAATCGGTTTTTAATTAGGAATGAATCTCTTTAAACGGAAGATTATTCCCTAATTAATTTACTTTCCTTATCAGACTAAAAACGTGCTAATCAAGTAATTTCCAACTAAACCCTAGTTTCGGTTGCCTATAAAACCTAAGCTTCTTTTCACAGAAAATCATCACGAAATTTATAGCTGCCGCAGCATCTTCTTCTCTTCTCTGTTCTCTGGTTTTTCTTGGTAAGTTTGAGCTCGGTTTGAGTTCGCTGAGGGTGGTTTGTGCTTCGCACTTCCACTGGTTAATCCATTGTATCCTTGGAGACGATCGCTACACACATACGGTGTGATATACGGTGAAATCGTCTTAAGAACACCGTGTGAAACACGGGCCTCGGATTTCTAACGTGATTTCTGTGTTGTTCATCTTCTGTTTACTGCAGGTTCATTACCAGATTGTGTTTTCGGAATACAAAACAACATTACTCAAGGTATTCAAGCCTTTTTCTCACAACAAAACAGCCAGATGAACAACTGTGATCAAGGCAACTCGTCAAACCTGAGTCTTCATTTAGAAAATGTGCAAACTGGCTCGAGCTCCTTTCCAAACTCTGCATACTTTGCAACGCCGGAATCTATAGCTGATCAAGTGTGGTACGTCGATAGCGAGGCAACCAATCACGTTACAGCCAATCTCAACAATCTCTCAATCAAATCTGAATTTTGAGGTAACGATAAGCTTTTCGTTGGCAATGGTGATAAACTTGCTATTTCACATATAGGTGAAACAGAAGTTAAGTCACATTGCATGCCACATTCTTATCTAGAAATAAAGCATGTGTTGTGTGTGCTTTCAATTACTAAAAATTTACTTAGCATTTCTAAATTCACAAGCGATAACAATGCCTTTGTTGAATTCTATCAAAATGGAACGTGAGGGCATTTCCTATCAACTTAAACTTTTAGGTCTCATGGTTGCTAACGAGTAACCATAACAATTATACCTGATATGCTCCCACCAATTGAAGAATAATGCAAGCATTGGCAAAGTCAATCAACTAGTAAGGCTCGTAGAATCCGAATCCTGTCAAGAGATTTCCTGGTGCAAGGCTTCCGAAGGCTGCATATCCGAAGCATCTGCAGCAGAGGTAGAAGAAAGTTGTGATGAAAATTGCAGCCATTGAAGCCTTCTTCATGGTCTTGTTTTCTAGTGGAGGTGACTTCAATGTCTCCTTCAATCAACAGACAATTTCTTGACTTTACATACAAGTTATATAGGTACTTGAACTTGGAAATTTTTGTACTTACAGAAAATTTAGAAGCCATACCTGTATTTCTAAGAGAATGATACCATATCCATATGAAAAAGCTATGTCCCCAAGTGCTTGGAATGCTAACCATAGTTTATCAGCAATGCTAGCTTCCGGAATTCCCGTAATGCTCCCCTTAATCCTCCCATTTTCTGTTATCAGAAAATTAACAAGTTAGCTCTCGCGGATGATATAAACTCAGCTAGATAAAAAAATTTGGCGTTTAAAGGTAATCAGAGCCTTTTTGTTCCAGGAGTCCTGAGTTTAAGTTGTTAGGGATAATTCCTATAAACCGATGAACGTGGAAATTGATCTTGGAAATTTTTGTACTTACAGAAAATTTAGAAGCCATACTTGTATTTCTAAGAGAATGATACCATATCCATATGAAAAAGCTATGTCCCCAAGTGCTTGGAATGCTAACCATAGTTTATCAGCAATGCTAGCTTCCGGAATTCCCGTAATGCTCCCCTTAATCCTCCCATTTTCTGTTATCAGAAAATTAACAAGTTAGCTCTCGCGGATGATATAAACTCAGCTAGATAAAAAAATTTGACGTTTAAAGGTAATCAGAGCCTTTTTGTTCCAGGAGTCCTGAGTTTAAGTTGTTAGGGATAATTCCTATAAACCGATGAACGTGGAAACGCCGTGCCTAATATACGCCCATAACTCATAGAAAATAATAACGTCAATAAGCAGAAAAATAGATGAGAGAGAATAAAATAATCACAACACAAGATATACGTGGAAAACCCAAAACGGGTAAAAAACCACGGGCCGTCAAGACGATAGAGAAAATTCCACTTTATGATAAATTGTTACAACCATATACTCCAGGGTTCTCTCTCACACCTAACCCAAACTCCACTCACAAGATCCTCACCAAGAACCCCACAATATCCCTTAGGTCTCCCCTAAATATCACCCACGGATCTCTAACTAGATCCATCGATATTCCCTTGGATCCCTCTTCGGATATTCCCATTGGGTCTCCCCGGATCTCACTCACACTCTCTGATGTTACATGGTGTTCAACTCACACTTTCAACCTAATTACAAGGTTCTATTTATACTAGTTATAGGGAGTTTAAGATAAAAGGAAATCCTACTCCTAAACTTACAAGACTTACATGTTCAACATAAATACTATTTCCTTTTATGATAAGTCTTCTTGTAGGGAGTAAATCCTTTTCCTTCAAGCACAAGAACTTCCAGAAACAAACTACTTCCTTTTCCGCTGAAGATTTCCCGTTTCATGTATACTTATGATTGACTACGATTCGGGTCACGGTTGTACACCCGCTTCCTAAACCGTTACAAGTCACCTTAAATTATATCGCTCAGAAAACTGCCATTCATACACTGAAACAAATCTGGCTACTGTCACCACGACTGCTGCCCTACCGCTGCTGGAATTGGCAGCGGTGTCCTACCGCTGCCCTACCGCTGCCAAAGCGGCAGCGGTTTGGGCTGTTCTTCGTTTCTTCCGTTCTTCATCAATCTTCAATCTTCAATCTCCCTTAAACACCACCATTCAACTGCCAAACGTATCCCACGTCTCCAGGAAGCTCCACATCAGTTGAGTCTTGTTTGGTTCACATTAGTTCATTTGAGAATACGAGCCAAACCTAACATAAGTCCCCTCACATGCATTTGTTGACGATGTGGCTCGTGAAGGGGCGTGTTACTGTGTTAGAGTGGTTAACTACTGTTTGATTGCGATTCTTACCTGATATTAGCTCAGCAACTAAATGGACCCCATTTGAGGGACTAATAAAGAAATAACTGATCACATGTCTAATGTTTATTTTTTTGGTGGTTCTAACTTCTAACTAACTTATGAATGAAAGCCAAACCTATGACTTTTGCAAAGCTGAGGCCAAATAGTATGAAACAGTAGGTAAATGAGATTGAAGCAACAATTGAAAGCCATTCCATGCTATGAAAATCTGGTATCTGAGAATCAAAATCTGAACAAGTCCAAAGATCAGCATGTAGATAGTTTCCCCATATGAACATGGAGCCTCATGGCCTTCTCTGTGTTAACAATTTGATCTTTGAATTGCTCTGTTTCAATTCAATAATAGCAACATCAGTGAAACTAATCATGGACTGCAATGATCGATGAGAGAAATTACGGAGAATTCGCCTAGGAAAGTACCTCATACTGGTTGATGTAGTAATCACATAAGCTACACCAGTCCCATAGAAGAGCAGATTTTGAAGCAAACCACAAAACAATGTCTGAGTTCTGCCTGAAGAATGAAACTAGGCAAAATTAATTATAAAGCAAAATTTGTGATCTTTGATTACATTAAAGGTGTAAGGTCCAGCTCCATAAAATATTCCCAAGTCCAGTATCCAAACCTAGCCACATGATCCAAGATCCAGTTAGGTAGGCCCAAACAGCCCAAGTTAGACTCACCTTGCAATCAGATAAGTTTAAAGAATAAAAATAATAATAATAATAAGAAAAATATTTTTCCACACAATATTTTTCCAACTCTTCATTTCAACTTTCAGGAATCAATTTAGTTTTTCAATAACACTATTATCAGAAAAAGAAAAACAAGCTTTCTTATGTTACATTTCTAGATATTAATTGAAGGCTTATGTACTTGATTACTTCAAGCTCAAGAAAAATATAATATGCAGTTTTTTCTGTGACATTTACAGATATAGAAGGCTCAACTGTTAGCCCAATTTGGCACTTATAAGTCCTTCAACGGACCCAATTAAGCCGATTATTGTCACAAGCAAGCAAATAAAGCTAAATATCCTAAGAACAATCCATTGTTTTGTCCAAGCTCCAATTTTCTTCTGCACAAAGTACATTTCCACAGGAAAATATATAGCCAAAGGCCAAAAGGTCAAGGCTCCTAACACTCCCAAGACCTGGTTGAAGTAAGGGAATATCATTGCAATAGCAGTTGTGGACACGACGTATGTAGTTCGAAAAGATATCCTCAAAAGATTTATCTTCAAAGGAGGTAATGATGGGAGCTTGAAAGTAAAAAAGTTATTCACGAATCCGGTGGTTGGATATTTCCTGGTTAACCATCTTTCCACGACTCCAAATATCGGCTGACTGAAAATCTGATTGATTAATCACGTGAAAAGATGATCAACATGAGCTTCAGAAAAAGTTTAATAAGATTTAGAATTTGCTCATAAAGTTGTTGAAGATTAGTATAGGTGGTAGTACCTGATATCCTCCCACCAAATGAAGAACAATACAAGCATTAGCAAAGTCGACTAGCCAGTAAGGCTCGTAGAATCCGAATCCCGTCAAGAGATTTCCGGGTGTGAGGTTGCCAAAGGCTGCATATCCGAAGCATCCACAGCAGAGGTAGAAGAAAGTTATAAAAAAGATAGAAATCATTGAAGCTTTCTTCATGGTCTTATTTTCAGGTGGAGATGACTTCAAAGTATCCTGCAATTTCAACAAATTTATCGATTCGATTCACTTTAGCTTCTAAAAACATTAGCAATATTTCTTCAAATCATGATTTTGATGGACAAGAATCCATACCTGAATTTCTAGAAGAATGATTGAGAATGGATAGGCAAAAGCAATGTCTGCAAGTGCTTGGAATGCTAACCATAATTTATCAGCTGTATTAGCAGTCGGAACTCCACTAATGCTCCCCTTAATCTCCCCATTTTCTGCACTTACAGGCGTACAAGTTTTCAAGGAAAAATATGAAGTCCTACTATCGAAAAAGAAGTACAATCAAACTCAAAGCTTTAATTACCTATTACTTTCGCGAAGCCAAGTCCGAATCCTATGAAAGAGTAAGTGAATGACATGATTGCAGCAATAACCGAGAGCCATACCATTTCATGAAAATTCGGTATCTGAGACATAACAATCTGAACAGCTCCGAACAACAGCATATAGGCAGTGTAGCCATAAGCACATGGAGCCCCATGTCCTTCTCTGTGGTAACAATTAGATTTTTGAATTGCTCTGTGTCAAACCAAAATATCAGGAAAACATTAGTACTTCAGTCAATTAAAATCAACGAAAATGAACACCAAAGAAGAAGCCTTGAATTTGTTAATGCACAAAATACTATAGTGTAAGGGTCATCACTAGTAAAGGACTGAAATGATTACTAAATCGTAGGATTCGCAGAGGAAAAGTACCTCATGCAGGTTGAAGTTGTAATAACATAAGCAACAGAAGTCCCGTAAAAGGACAGATTTTGAAGCAAACCACAAAACCATGATTGAGTTTTACCTGAACTAACACGAAATTCAATTAGGAAACATATAGAGAACCGGGTTCAACTACTATACAGGTACTATCATCAGCAACTATACAATTCCTGTATAGTAGCTAAATCCTAGAGAAACCTATCCACGAGTGAAAAGAAAAAAAAAAATTACTCGACTCAAAGGATTTTACTTAACCAAGATTGACTCTAACAGCATCTATGTAAGAGCAGTTTCGAGTTCCGGTGATGGAATCAGGAGACCTATAACAGTCAGCAAGGACGAAAGCAGAAACATAGGTTAAGATTGCAAAACAAAGCAAGGAAACTGGTCCTGCTATCCATCCAAGCTGTGCAGTACTCCATGCCAACGACAAGACTCCAGCGCCAATAGCTGCGGTAATTATATGTGCGATGCAACTCCATAAGGTTCCTGATAGAGTTGCCCACATGTGGCAGTAAAATTCAACATCTTATTTGCAACAAGACATAATAAATTTTCAGTCAACATATTAGTAGTCCTGGAAATGTGTTACCAGTTCTTCGTGGGTGACCGTCATCATCACAGGAAGAAGAAGAACCATTGTCTAGTTCAAGAGAGTGTTCAACTGCCATGTACTTTTATCCAGTTCTTCACTTTAGGCAATGAATCTTGGAGGGCAAGTTTTGCAACCTGTATATATACCCAATACCAATTACCTAAGACCAGCTATATATATTTTAATAACACTATTGTCATAACAAGCATTGATACAACTAATTAAACAAAACAAAAATGTACAGCTTAATAGACTTTTGTATGTATGAATGGTTTACCAAATAATTAACAGGCAGAGGAGTTGACAAAGGAGAAGCTCTTCATATACTAATTTGAACTTGAGTAGTTAGCTGCTGCAGATGATGTTGATGATCAATTGGGACATTTTAGAATGATTTATTGAGACTTCAACTTGATACAAGTGTACCAAGATACCTTTCGAAGGAAGATTTGAGAGGATATACTTCCCTCAAAAACAAAGACTGCGTAGGCAAAATGAAATTGACAATCATTTTTTTCATGCATCTTTTAGTCAAGTGGTAATGCCTAGATGACACACCAAAAAAGAGAAAAGAGGAAATTAGATATTTCCTTTCTCTTGTAAAAAGTTATTTGTATTCATGCATCTTTTAGTCAATGCCAAGTTCCAATCACAAGTCCACCTCCATGACTAATAAGTAAAATTTGGTGGGATATCTAAAATTTGGTGGGATATCTTTTTCTTTCTTTCCAATATTCCAATACTCCAATGAATGCTTGTTGAGTCCATGGAATTTTCAGGATTATACTTTCTATTTCAAAGTAGAAGTAAAAAGAGACTTTAGAATGGTCCAATGAATCTTGTTCTTCCAAAATGAGTGACAATGAAGATGATGCTCAACTCAAGCTCAAATTTCACAAAATTTTTCAATTCCCATTATTGTCCTCCTCCTACTCTAAAAACTCAGATTCCGAAACTACTACTAGTCATAAACATGTCACAATTCAAAATGGCATCTTCCTCTTGGTTTGTTCTTGGCCAAAAGCATATACATATTATAACATATATTTGACTTGGAGAATATTCAAGAGAGCTTAAAGTGTTTTGAAGAAAACAACAACATCAGAGCAAGGAAGAATTTTTGCTCCTGTTCTGTCACGCCAACATTGCCGGCAAATTATAGTGACGTTTCTGCAACTTTTCTTGTCCCACAAATTGCTCAATCGGTTTGTTTTGTTTTTCTTTCCTCCTTTGCAGCCTCACTCACAATTCTTATCCATAAAAAAAAATAATAAAAAAAATAATAAAAAAAAAAAGACTTATCATCACAAAGTTTGGGGAGCTTCTCTAGTTCGAAAAATATTTCAGAACAGCGAATTTGTATCGTAAAATCTTTTCTCGCTGGCCATCCTCACTGATAAGGTTCAGATTAAAGCTATACTATGCTAGATAACATAACAATGATAATAAAATAAATACAAAAAAAATCATTTGAAGCAAAAAATAATAATAATAATAATAATAATTTAGGAAGGATTTGATTGGTCAAACATACCTTATGCTGCTAGCAGTTGTGATGGTGTAAGACTGTAAGTCATTCCACAACCTTATAAGCTTTCATATGCAACTATTGCACAAACTTTTTGGCTCTTTTCACCAGACAATATTCATTACATTATTGTATGTTTAATAATAATAAGCAAGATGTCTCTAAGTTGTCTAAATGTTACGCTATAAGAAAGAACCAAAAATTTCACATTTTTTGGCTCCATTATCAGATGTCAATCTTGGAGACTGGACTGGATGAGTGTTGAGCTAAGTGAAACTTTTCCAAATACTCCCTAGCTTAGAGTTATGTTATGGTTATGGTATGGTTATGTTAGTTTAGGTTACTTTAGTTTAATTTGAATTAATTGTACTATTTAGTTTCTTTTTAGATTGCTTTGAAACATGTTAGATTTACTTTTAGATTTCTCAGATGTTGTTGGCGGCTGTGTCAGTTCTTTATGTCAGTAGTTCAGTGACGACACGTCGTTGCGATGTCGGTCAAAAGATTGAACATTTAAGTTCGACCTCGCTAGCGCGCGAGTCACAGGGACTAGCACAGCGGCAAGTGAGGGTATCGTTCCGCAGGGAGGTGGGATTCGCCAACCGTCACCGGTTCTAGCTATTATTGCAACACTCCGAGAGAACTCGTGTGTTGCGGGTGCGGAAAAGTAGTAAATAATATAAATAAATAAATAAACTAACATAATATATACATGGATAGGATGGAATGGAGAGATGCATGAAATGTGGTTACACTAAGGAAATGATTCAACCGTGACAATCCTCCTAATTAAGCTCTAGACTCATTTAGTCCCTCAATGTGCAAGTATATCATAGGCTCGTATCCCCTTAATTGATCTCTAATCTCTCTCGAGTCTTAGAAATCACATCCACATAATGCATGGATTCATTAAGTACTTTGGGACACACACATGAGCAATGTATGCCAGCCTAGTGATCTCTCAACTGTCTGGTCATATACAGTGGTTATTTCGTTGGGCATGTAATGCGCAACCGCGTGGGCCATACTACAGCCAATAATTCATTCATAATGGCTAACCAAATACGGGATGGCAACCAAGTGAAAGCATTAAGAATACGAGATACCCATACAACACGTATGTTATATGCTCGTGTCCCCTTAATTAATCTCTAATATCTCTCGATGTTTTAGAGATAACATCCATGCATAAATGCTTGGATTCATTAAGGACTGTGGGACACACACACGAGCTCTACACGCCAGCCTAGTGATCTCTCAACTTACTGGTCAAATGTAGAGGATATCACGCTGGACATGTTAATGTGAACCACGCAATATATAACACACAGCCTAAATATCATCCACAAGGTGGCCAACCGAGTGAAAGCATTAAGCAATGAAATACCCCTATAATTACACGAGCATAAGAGGAATTCAATTTGTCTTTACTCTAGATACGGATTCGGTTTTATCAATCTCCCTAGGATGGCAAAAAAATGGGAAACAAGTCCACCTAACACTAATGTGCATCAATGCAAAATGTTAAACATTAAGGACATTCAAATGAATTAAGGGCTCTCCTCTTGACTTGGGAATTTTCCCTAAATCAATTTACTACCCAATCCGGTCAAGGATGGATAATTGTGTCTTTAAAAGACCCATTAAGCACAAGGATGTGAACCAAAACCAATTTAGCAACTAAATGCATAAACTAGCTTTTTCTACTCTTTGGGGATAAAATCCCTAACACTCAAATCATTCAATAAATGGTATTTTGGTCATCCATTAACATACAAACAATCATGGGAAGCTAAATTACTCTACTCCTACATTAAATTATTCTACTCCTAAACCCAATCATGCATACATATCAATTTCTAACCTCCACAAACATGAATTTCACAATAAGAGATTAAACATACATAAATCAAAGAGCAAAACAAAACCCAAATGAATTTATGAACAAAATACATATATTTAGCACATGTGAAGGTTTACAAAATTCCCAAATTGGTGATTACATCCAAGAAAACAAGAAATACAAAAAGAAATGAGTGTAAAGGAGATAACCCTTGAAGACAACTCCTCCAAACTCTCCTTGATTTCCTAGCTCGTTTTTGGTCCAAAGACCACTCCATTCTTCTTGTAATCTACTCCTAGATGGGTGGATGTAGTGTAAAAAGGGTGGTGGAGGTGTATGGTGAGCTCCCATGGAGGAAAAACCTCCATGGGAGCTTGGATCTCTCCTTTATTGGGTGGAGAAGATGGAAGAAGATGTGTTTGGGGCCGAAGAGAGAGAGAGGAGAAGTTCGGATTTTCAGAGAGGGTTGTGTGTGGTCGTCCTCCTTGCTGGAAAGAAGAAGAATGGGTATCCAAAGTCTTTTTTCCCTTCTCCCAATGACAACCAACACCATCATGCTTCATAATTGAAGAGGGCCCACCAATATTTTCCTCATCATTACCTCCCCTCTCTCAGCCAAGGCAATGGTCAGAGACAAGATCCTGGTTTGCCGAAATTTGGGGGCCCAAGGAACTTGAAATTTGGGCCTCACGCGGATGGGTTTCCAGCAGCGCGCACCGTTACGGAAACGGGCATAACTTCCTCCAAAAATATCGGAATCGTGATCTTAAAGAACCGTTGGAAAGAAGACTTCTGGATCTTTCCAACCATATGTAGACCGAAATCCAATTCGTTCGGAGGAGGGAGATATAGCCCCCGCAAGTTGAGCCATCTGCAGGAAGCTTTCGCCAAACCTAACCCGTGCTTTATGCGCCCCATTCTGCGACCTAGGGCGCAAAACTGCAAAAAAGTGAAGCTCTGCCAAGAATTCTGCGGCCCCTAAACGCAAAATAGGGCGCAGAATTCTAAGTTTTTAAAATTACACTTTTGCCCCAATAGTTCCACTTTTATGCAAAAACGCCCCTCTTCTGGAAGAAATCCTGAAACGCTTATTTAAGCCGTTAAATACCCGGTTTTACCCGGGAAACAAGCATAAAAGATAAAAGTAAGGGGTTACACAATGTGTAAAAATAAGAGTTATCATTCAGGTCTGGCAAAGTGCCAGTTCTTTGTAGCACATTGTCCGTTGGATGACAATGATGGTGTGCGATCTAATGGTTGCACTTTCCCCTGTATTTTGTATAAATACCTTCTGTCAGTGTTATCTGATATGGAGATTGTAAGTGACGAATTAATGGTTAATGGAAAGTAATTTTTAGCAAAAACTCTCTGTATTTCTCCTCTCAACCGAGAGTGGTTTTTTATGTTTATTGATGGTATGGATGGTTGTTATTGATGGTATTTATGGATGTTTAATAGTCTGATTTTCTAACAGTGGTATCAGAGCATTGTTCTTGAGGGATTGTGAGGTTTTGTTTTTAGTTTATTGAGTGCTTGTGAGGTTTCAAACACTAGATAGTAAGTGTTAAACACCCATGAGTGCAGAAATGGCTACTAGAAGCAGTACTGCTTTTCCTGTTCCTCGGTTTTCTAGGGAAAATTATCAGGTATGGACTGTTAAGATGAAGTCATATTTGAAGTCTTTTGGCTTTTGGGAATTTGTAGATCAAGACAAGCAAATTCCACCATTGAGAGCTAATCCAACAATAGCTCAAATAAAGCAACATGAAGAGGAGAAGATGAAGAGAGACAAGGCTGTCACTTGTCTACACTCAACATTAACTGACTCTGTTTTCACTAGCATCATGCATATGGAAACAGAAAAAGAAATATGGGATGAACTGAAGGAAAGGTATGAAGGCAGTGAAAGAGAAAGAAATGTGAAGATGTTAACTCTCACGAGAGAGTTTGAAATGTTCAAAATGAAAGAGAGTGAATCTGTCAAAGATTACTCCTCTAAGCTATCAGATTTGGTGAATCAAATGAGGCTATATGGTGAGACAGTGGAGGATTATAAGGTTGTGGAGAAGATGTTGATCAGCTTGCCAGAAAAATTTGAAGCTAAAGTTGCAGCTATTGAGGAGTCCTGTGACTATTTCAAAGATGACTATTTCAAAGATGGTTAGTAAGCTGCAAGCTCAAGAGCAGAGGATGTTCATGAGAAGCAATGATGTAACTGAAGGTGCTTTTCAAGCAAGACACAAAGGGAAGCAGCCTGTCAAAAGGGACCAATAAAAACAAAACTTTGACAGGAAAAATAGTGATCAAAAGGGAAAAGGCAAGATGGATGGGGGCTTATCAGAATCTGCAGGAAAGATCAAATTTCCTCCTTGTTCAACCTGCAAGAGAACAAATCACCTGTCAAAGGATTGTTGGTATAAAGGCAAGCAACAAATCTAGTGTAATTATTGCAAGAAATGGGGTCACAGAGAGAACTTTTGTAAATCAAAGCAAAACCAATCTCAACCACAACCTGCTCAACAAGCTAACTTCATTGATGAACAACCCAAAGCTGGAGATCACCTATTCATGGCTTCTCAAGGAAGTCATTCAGCTTCAAAGGATGTATGGTATGTGGATAGTGCTTGCACAAGTCATATGGTAAAAGATTCAAGCCTCTTCACTTCACTGGGCAGCACTGACAGAACCAATGTCAAGCTTGGAAATGGAGAAATGGTTCAAGCTATAGGAAAAGGTACTGTCTCTGTTTACACTAGCAAAGGTCCAAAATTAATTCATGATGTATTGTTGGTTCCTGAATTGGATCAGAATTTTCTTAGTGTTGCACAACTATTGAAGAAAGGTTATTCATGCTCATTTAAGAATAATTTCTGCACTATAGTTGATTCATGTGGTGTAGAAGTTATTAAGGTAGAAATGCATGATAATAGTTTTCCATTGTACTTGGATCAAGTGAATCACTCAGCACTTGTTTCCAAGCAAGATGATTCAGTCATATGGCATAAGAGATATGGTCATTTTAATTAGGATGCATTGAAGTATTTGCAATAGCATGATATGGTCAAGGACATGCAAACAATAAGCCGCACTTCTATTGACTTATGTGATGCTTGTCAATTGGGAAAAATGCATAGGAAGCCTTTTTCATCAAAAAAATGTTACAAGGGCTAAGGACAAGCTGGAACTTGTTCATACTGATTTGTGTGGCCCTATGAGTGTTTCCTCCTTAAATGAAAACAAGTATTTTATCTTGTTCATTGATGACTTGACTAGAATGACATGGGCATATTTTCTGTCAAGTAAAGCTCAAACTTTCAGTGTTTTCAAAAGGTTTAGAGCTATGGTGGAGTCTGAGA
Organism: Acer campestre; assembly: GCA_954870605.1. Lineage (NCBI taxonomy): Eukaryota > Viridiplantae > Streptophyta > Magnoliopsida > Sapindales > Sapindaceae > Acer > Acer campestre. Next base: position 50,855,991 of record OX940801.1, on the reverse strand, counting down.
GTGGCTGCAAGATTAAGAAGCTATGATCAGATAATGGCAAGGAGTATACCTCCAATGAATTTAATGTGTTCTGTGAAAATATGGGAACCACACACCAATTGACAGTCAACTATACTCCTCAGCAGAATGGTGTCTCTAAGAGGAAGAATAGGACTGTTATGGAAATGGCTAGATGTTTGATGGCTGAGAAGAAGTTGCCAAAGAATTTCTGGGCTGAAGCAGTATATACAGTTGTGTATCTCTTGAATATGCTTCCAACTAGAGTTGTTCAAGGGAAAACACCAATTGAAGCTTGGTCAGGAGTGAAGCCCTCTGCCAAACATTTAAAAGTCTTTGGATCAATCTGCTATAGTCATGTTGCAGATGTAAAGAGATCCAAATTGGATGACAAAGCTGAAATGGGAATCTTTTTGGGTTATGCAGCAAACTTAAAAGGTTACAAGGTGTTCAATTTGCAGGCAAAGAAGCTTATCATCAGCAGAGATATTCAAGTTAATGAAGATGCTTATTGGGATTGGGAGAATGATCAGATTCAGAAGAGTGTAAATTCATCATAGTTGACAGACAATCCAACTGCAATGGAGGAGGAAGAGTCTATGACAGAATCTGATTCTTCAGTGCTAAAGACTCAGTCTTTGACTGAAATTTATGAGAAATACAATTTTGCTGTGAATGAACCCTCTAGCTTTGAAGAAGCATCATTGAAGACCGAATGGAATGATACAATAAAGGAGGAGATGTCCATGATCAATAAAAATGGGACATGGGAACTCACCTCAAGACCTAAAGATAGGAAAGTGATTGGTGTGAAATGGGTTTACAAGACGAAATTGAATCCTGATGGTTCCATTCACAAACACAAGGCTAGACTTGTTGTGAAGGGGTATTCTCAGATGGTAATACCTTTGCACCAGTTGCAAAGCATGAAACAATTCGGTTGCTTGTTGCTTTAGCAGCTAACTGTGGTTGGAAATTTTTTCATTTGGATGTAAAGTCAATCTTCTTGAATGGAATCCTGGAAGAAGAAATTTATATTGAGCAGCCAATTGGTTTCTTGGTTGCTGGCCATGAAGACAAGGTTTACAAGCTTCATAAAGCCTTGTATGGATTGAAGTAGACTATAAGAGCCTGGTACAGCAGAATTGATGATCATTTTTTGCAAAATGGCTTCAGGAGAAGTCCAAATGAGACTACTCTTTATGTGAAAGCTTGTGGAAATGGTAAGAAACTAATAGTTTCTTTATATGTTGATGATTTACTGGTGACTGGTGATGATATTCAAGAAATTGACAAGTTCAAGATGAGCATGCTGCAAGTTTTTGAGATGATAGATCTTGGCATGATGAAATATTTTCTTGGAATGGAAGTGCACCAGTCAAGTGATGGAATTTTCCTTTCACAAAGGAAATATGGTATGGATTTGCTAAGGAAGTTCAAAATGGAGAGTTGCAATCCAGTAGCAACTCCATTGGCAGTAAATGAGAAGCTCTCAAAGGCTGATGAGGATGAAAGGGCTGATGTAACTCATTATAGAAGTTTGGTTGGCAGCCTTCTTTACTTGACTGCAACCAGACTAGATTTAATGTTCTCAGCAAGTTTGCTTTCAAGGTTCATGCATTCGCCAAGTTTGACACATCTTGGAGTTGACAAAAGAGTGTTGAGGTACCTTAAAAGCACCATTGATTATGGAATATGGTATGGCAATAGAAATGGAAAGCTAGATGGGTTATGTTGACAGTGATTGGAGAATGTGTTTATTTGGGATTTCTGGTAGCTCTTCTTTTGGTGGTTTCTTTCCTTTTTTGTTTCTCTTGGGTCGTGCTATGTGTGGGTGTGTTTTTCCTCTTGTTTGATGTGTTTGGGTGCTCTGTTTTGTGGTGCCTGCTCTGTTTTGTGGGGGTGTTGGGGGCTGTTGGGTTGTTTTCTTTTCTAGTTTCAAGTGCCGGTCTGTGGCCATGTTTGCCTTGTGTTTTTGTGGGTCGTGTGCCCTTAATAATATTCATCGTTCAAAAAAAAAAATGTTGACAGTGATTGGGCAGGTTCTATGGATGACTCCAAGAGTACAACCGGTTATGTTTTTTCACTTGGAAGTGGTGTGTTTTCTTGGAATTCAAAGAAGCAAGAGGTGGTGGCTCAATCCTCTGTAGAAGCTGAGTATGTTGCTGCAGCAACTGCCACAAATCAAGCCATATGGGTAAGAAAGGTCCTTACAGACCTGAATTATGTGCAAGAAGAACCTACTGTGATATGGTGTGACAATACGTCAGCAATTTCAATGGCCAAAAATCCTATCCAGCATGGGAGAACAAAGCATATTAATGTCAAGTTCCATGCCATCAGAGAAGTTGAGAAAAATGGTGAAATCCAACTGTTGCATTGCAAGTCAGGAGAACAGCATGTAGATATACTCACTAAGGCACTTGCAAGCAGCCAGTTTAATGTCTTAAGGAGCAAGCTTGGAGTCTTTAAGAAAAGTTTCAAGGAGGAATGTTGAGCTAAGTGAAACTTTTCCAAACACTCCCTAGCTTAGAGTTATGTTATGGTTATGGTATGGTTATGTTAGTTTAGTTTACTTTAGTTTAATTTGAATTAATTGTACTATTTAGTTTCTTTTTAGATTGCTTTGAAACATGTTAGATTTACTTTTAGATTTCTCAGATGTTGTTGGCGGTTGTGCCAATTCTTTTTGTCAGTAGTTCAGGTCTAGCAGAGTGCCAATTCTTTGTAGCACAATGTCTGTTGGATGACAATGATGGTGTGCGATCTAATGGTTGCACTTTCCCCTGTATTTTGTATAAATACCTTCTGTCAGTGTTATCTGATATGGAGATTGTAAGTGACGAATTAATGGTTAATGGAAAGTAATTTTTAGCAAAAACTCTCTATATTTCTCCTCTCAACTAAGAGTGGTTTTTTATGTTTATTGATGGTATGGATGATTGTTATTGATGGTATTTATGGATGTTTAATGGTTTGATTTTCTAACAATGGGCACAGTAACATAGAATTTTGTTTCTTCTTGTTCACATGTGAGTTTTGGTATGAGGGTGCATGATTGAGTTTGTGGAGAATTTTCGATAAGAAAACGTACCTCTTGGAATGGAATAGAAACTCAAAAATGCATATTTGTATGGGCCCACTTTTGAAATTTTTTTTAGAGAAATACATATTCACATCTCCAACGCAATTATCTAAAGTTAAATATGCATCCATTTTATGACCAATCATAATAAAACAATTATTCTACTCTCTCTCCTATTTTATTTTACAATTAAATGAGTTTTAATATTATTGGTGGAAAGAGTTAAAAATCCTAGTTAGCATTTCTAGGAGAGTTTCTAGAATTAGAAACCCAACTCTATATTCTTTAATTTATTTATTTTTTGCCACATCATCTCCATATTAAAGTTAGATAATTGTATTGGAGATGATTTTTCTAACTTTTTAACTTTCTGTCCTATGTAGTAATCAATTTTCTCTAATGCATATTTGCATTGCAGATGCTCTAAACTTGTAAAATGGGTATGGTGGTGACTCAAACTTTCCACCACAAACAAGTAAAAGGGGAGGTACACATTACTTGAACTAAGAGGAGAAGTCCATTTTGAAAATCAATTTAGATATATAATTTTTGTAACCCGGTAATAAGTTCATCACTCTCATACTAATAAAATCATAGGTTCAAGTTTATCTTTCTTCTCCAACTTTCAAATTTGTAATAGTTGGAAAAAAAGAAAAAAAAAAAAAAAAAAAAAAACCTTACTTTTAATTTATATTCATAAATTGTTATTGGATTCAATTCAATTCCATTGATTGTTTTTTTTTTTTTTTTTTTCTTTTTTAAGGATTGAAGTTTAAGCGAGTACTACTTCTGTGGCAAGCATTTTATACCCAGACATATAAGATTGCTATTACAATTTGGTGACTAAAATAGAGATATAACTAGGGATGGCCAATTGGGAAATGGGGATGGATATAGGTCCCTCCATCCCCAAACCCTCCACGCCCCCCACCCCCCCCCCCCCCCCCCCACCATTTCCCCATTTGGGGAAAATGGGGATGGGGTAGTTTTTGGGGGAGGTCCCCACACCCCCATCCCCATTTCCCTATTTTTCCCGTTTCCCCATTTCCCCCGGGTCCCCCATTTTCCCTATATCAGTAAAAATTACATAATAAAAAAACACACAATCCATTAAACTCAAATACAAAATAACATCAAATACAAAAATTACATAATAAAGATGTATATATAGGAAGTAAGAATAAAAATATTGAAAAAATAAAAAATATATATATTAATATATTATATATAATATTTGGGGGAAATGGGTATGGGGAGGGGTCCTCCCATCCCCATCCCCATTTTAATTTGGGGATGATTTTCATCCACATCCCCATCCCCCCCCCCCCCCCCCCCCCCAAACCCCACAATTTCTCCATTTTTCCCAAAAAATTCCCCCCGAATGGGGATGGGGGAGTGTGGATTTGGGGCCCCGGGGGAAAATGGTCATCCCTAGATATAACTAGAATACACGACCTAATGTATGAGTCACCAATCATTATATATATTAATGAGATGGAAAACAAATAATTGTGATGAGATAGTGGATAAGTCCTTTGTTTTTAGTTGCAAGATAGTGGATAAGTTATGAAATAGATTGTGTTTTTTTTATTAAGTAGTATTTCTACATTATTTTAAGGGTCTGTCTCACACTCTCACCATGTTGATAGTTGACTTGGACAAAACAAATGATCCTATCAAAATATTTAATCAATAAATGAAATCAATACCGTAACGTATGTGCCAACTAGTCAAGTAAAATCAAAATTTTGTTTGTGGGAAAATGATGTGTGACTCATACTAACCATGAGGTGGTTGCCTTGATGATCCAACCCCCACCCCCCACCCCCCCCCCCCCCCCCCCAAACCCTCCAATTTCTCCATTTTTCCCCAAAAATTCCCCCCGAATGGGGATGGGGGAGTGGGGATTTGGGGCCCCGGGGGAAAATGGCCATCCCTAGATATAACTAGAATACACGACCTAACGTATGAGTTACCAATCATTATATATATTAATGAGATGGAAAACAAATAATTGTGATGAGATGGTGGATAAGTCCTTTGTTTTTAGTTGCAAGATAGTGGATAAGTTATGAAATAGATTGTGTTTTTTTTATTAAGTAGTATTTCTACATTATTTTAAGGGTCTGTCTCACACTCTCACCATGTTGATAGTTGACTTGGACAAAACAAATGATCCTATCAAAATATTTAATCAATAAATGAAATCAATACCGTAACGTATGTGCCAACTAGTCAAGTAAAATCAAAATTTTGTTTGTGGGAAAATGATGTGTGACTCATACTAACCATGAGGTGGTTGCCTTGATGATCCAAGGCTTGGGATGAAAATCTCAAGTCTTTGGTTATACTCTTGGCAATTACATTGTGGCCAGCTATCAGGACGCTAACTCAGCTGGTGGAAGGATGGGCTTGGGGTACGGGTAACTCCCAGGTCAGCGGTTCGAATCCTACCCAGGCGAAGGCAAGTTCTAATTTACCCGCTTACATCTTCATGTGGGCGGGGGTGTGGGCCGAGTTTCCTATATGTCCTACTCTATAACATACAACAAATAGACCGTCAGAACCAACAAGTTAGCTATGGGTGTGTCACGCAGTTAGGGAGGACAGGCGGATGGATGCTTAGACGAAGTCCAGGATCCTTGATACAAAAAAAAAAAAAAAAAAAAAAAAAAAAAAAAAAAAAAAGATGTGTGACTCATATTTACTAGTTTTGTAGATATATCTACCATTCTCTTCCACCTACCATGACGTAAAACTTTGTTAAAATCCTATTTATGTACACTAAAGGGTCGTTTGTTTTTTTGTCTGAAGACTGAATAGTCCTGAATTTTATTGAAGACTGAATAGTGACTGAAACCTGAATCTGAATGACATGTTTGTTTTTTTTTTTTCTCGCATCTGAATGTAATGTCAACATGTTTGTTTTTTAAAAAGGCTAATTGGCACGAATACCCCCTGAACTATACCCGAATTTGCACCTTACCCCCTGAACTTTTTTTTTCGGCATTAAACCCCCTAAACTCAGCGAAATTTGCAATTGTTAACGGAACCCTAATTCCGTCCAGGAAAATTAGACTAAGCTCCCCTGATTATATATATAATTGTATTAAACCCCAAAAAATATAATAATATTACCCGAATACCCCTCTGACCAAATTTTTAAAATAAAAATTTAAAATTTAAAATTTAAATAATGTTAAATAATAATAAAATTCTGAATTTTATTATAAAGACAATAATATAAATATAGAAATGAAAAAATTAAATTGATTTAACAATTATTAAATTATCTTTTTTTTTTTTAAATATCCCTAAATATAAACCCATATAAATATTTAAATTATTAATGAAAAATAAAATAATGGTTAAATAATAATACAATCCCCTTTCAATAATAATAATAATAATAATAATAATAATAATAAAATTCTTATTTTTTTATAAAGACAATTAAATAAATAGAGAAATGAAAAAAATCTCTATTTATTTAATTGTCTTTATAAAATAATAATAATAATTATTATTATTATTATTTAAATTTTAGAATTTAAATAATGGTTAAATAATAATAAATTCTGAATTTTATTATAAAGATAATTAAATAAATAGAGAATGAAAAAAATAAATTGATTTAACAATTATTTAAATTATCTTTTTATTTAAATATCCCTAAATATAAAAACCTAGATAAATATATAAATTATTTAAGAAAAATAAAAATAATGGTTAAATAATAATACAATTCTCTTTCAAAAAAAAAAAAAACAAATCTGATTTTTTTTAATAAAGAAAATAAAATTTTAAAAAATTAAAACATCTTTAAAATCTCAATCATCCATCTCATAGATAGATGGTGGAGAAATATTTATTAAAACAAATTGAAATAAAAAAAAAAACATTTTTTGAAATAGATTGATTTATCTCAATTACAAAATAATTATAATAATACAAATACAAAATTTAAAAAATTGAACATCAATCCAATTAAAAGCACATATAGAAGAATTAAAAATTAAATTTTTTATTTTAAATTTTCTGGGTGTTGGAAATTTAATTTTTTTATTTTCTTTAGAGAAGGAAAATTTTTAAGGATTGGATGGAGAAATAGGTGTTCATTTAATTAGATGGATCGAAGTTCATTTAAAAATATTTATTCGAAATTTTTTATTTTAAGGATTTCTCTTCTCTATGTTTATTAAGTTAAAAAATTAATTTAAAAAACACATTTCACAAACCAATAAATGAAATCTAATTATAAAAAAAAAAATTAAAAAATAAAAATAAAAAGAAGAAGAAGAAGAACATTGATGGATCTTCATATCTTCATTAATGGAGAAACTTATTATTTTATTTTATTTTTTTGTAATTGAGATCAATCAATCTATTTAAAAAATGTTTTTTTTTTTAATTTAAATTTGTTTTAATAAATATTTCTTCACCATCCATCTATGAGATGGATGATAAAGATTTTAAAGATGTTTTAATTTCTTAAAGATTTTATTTTCTTTATAAAAAAAAATAAGAATTGTATTATTATTATTATTATTATTGAAAGGGGATTGTATTATTATTTAACCATTATTTTTATTTTTCTTAAATAATTTAAATATTTATATGGGTTTTATATTTAGTGACATTTAAATAAAAAAGATAATTTAATAATTTTTAAATCAATTTATTTTTTTCATTCTCTATTTATTTAATTATCTTTATAATATAATTCAGAATTTTATTATTATTCAACCATTATTTAAATTCTAAATTTTAAATAATAATAATAATTATTATTATTATTATTATTATTTTATAAAGACAATTAAATAAATAGAGATTTTTTTCATTTCTCTATTTATTTAATTGTCTTTATAAAAAAAAATTAGAATTTTATTATTATTATTATTATTATTATTATTATTATTATTATTATTGAAAGGGGATTGTATTATTATTTAACCATTATTTTATTTTTCTTTAATATTTTAAATATTTATATGGGTTTATATTTAGGGATATTTTAAAAAAAAAAATAATTTAATAATTGTTAAATCAATTTAATTTTTTCATTTCTATATTTATTTTATTGTCTTTATAATAAAATTCAGAATTTTATTATATTTAATCATTATTTAAATTTTAAATTTTAAATTTTTATTTTTAAAATTTAGTCGGAGGGGTATTCGGGTAATATTATTATATTTTTTGGGGTTTAATACAATTATATATATAATCAGGGGAGCTTAGTGTAATTTTTCTGGACAGAATTAGGGTTCCGTTGGATTTCCGTTAGCAATTGCAAATTTCGTTGAGTTTAGGGGGTAAGATGCAAATTCGGGTATAGTTCAGGGGGTATTCGTGCCAATTAGCCTTTTAAAAATAAAATTGTCTGAAAATAAGTAATTTTACATCTATACCCATGTTAAACAATTATACATATAATATAGAATAAAAACAATCCAAAAATAATAATTATATATGAACACATATGATCATGATCTTTTTCTTCGATTACAAACAAACTTTATTTTTACTAAGAAAAAAAAAGGTTTTTTTTTTCAAAAAAAATAAAAGGGACGACAGAAAAACTCACACAAAATACTTTAAATATATATATATATAAATACATCACCTTAATATCATAATAAAGTATTGATATTAAACACCAATATGAGAAGTGATTACAGTTCTTTTTTTATTTTTAAAGCTATTTAAAATAAGAAATATATTAAAATAAAGATTTATATACAATATATAATTATGATGAAATTGGAGATATGTTATATATAGAGGATAGTATCAGAAGAAAAGATTTTGAATTGCATTTAATGCAATTTAGTGATTTACAATTAAGTGAAAAGTCAGGATTTTTTACTTTTTATTTTAAGTTGTTTTTTGGTATTTTTAAGTTGTTTGACCACTTAAAAAAAACAAACAAAACAACTTAATAATTATGATTCAGACCCATTAAGTTTTAAGTGGAAAAAACAAACGACCCCTAAGTTGTCACTTGATTCCCATATATTTAATGAGAACTTCTCCTTACAATCCATAAATTATCTATTCACACTTCAATTTAATTTTTTTTATTATTGACAATTTTAACCTAAATTAAAATTACTAAATAAGACCAAAAAAAAAAAAAAATTAAAGACACTCCAAATTAATTAAATTATTAAAAAAAAAAATTCTCTCTCCTAAATAACTAGATCAAATATTACATATTAAACTCCTTTTCCTAAATCTATTATTACCATATTAAATATTCTCTCCTAATTAATCTCTCTCCATTTTTCAAAAAAAAAAAAAATCATATTTTCATATTTTCTATCGATCTCTGATTAATAGTTAAAGAAAAAATAACTTATGAATATTTTAGTTTTTTACTAACAGTAATATATATTAAAAAGTCAATTTTTTTTTTAAAAAAAAAAAAAAAGATATATGAAAGCTTGAATTGTTTCAACTAAATTCGAATTAAACTTAGAATTTCTAAGATTAATAAAAGAATTAAAGTTCTCTAGATAATCACATATATACAAGAATAACAAAAAGCATTTTCATATTTAAATTTTTTGTTTAAAAAAAAAAAAAAAAAAAAACCAAGGTACTTGTTTTTTGAGTCTTTTTTTTTTTTTTTTTTGTTAATATATACATATGGTTCCTAAAAATCAAGTTTATTAGTAAGTTTTTTCTTTTTCTTAAAATTTTATCGGAGGAGAGAGAGTTTAATATGGTAATTAAAATTTTATGAGAAAGTATTTAATATGTAATAATTAATCTAATGATTTAGGAGAAAATAATTTCATTTTTTAATAATTTAATTCAAAAAAGATAAAAAGGATAATCTTGTAACAAAATGAAGTGTTTTTAGAATTTTTTTAAATTTAAATTTTGAGAATAAAATGTTTTTAGAAAAGAAATGTAAAAAGAAAAAATTGGATTATCAAAAGAAGCTCTCGTATTTAATTTTCCAACTTTTTTATGACTTTCTCTTGCATTTAGGGGTGGTGTATTGGTTCAAGATTTTATTAGACAATTTGGGAAAGTAAAAGTCTAGTGGTATTGGATTGAGACTTTTTAATAAGTTAGATAAATCCGATGGTATTCGATCAAAACTTTTAAGATTTTTTAAAAAGTTCATATTGTATTGTGGTATTGAATCTAGACTTTTAAGACTTTTTTAAAAAGTTCATATTGTCTTGTGGTATTTGATCTAAACTTTCAAGGGGCAACAAATTGTCTGGTGGTATTGGATTGAGATCAAGATTTTTAGGATTTCATGACAAAATGGATTTTCTAGACTTTTTAGTGATATGTATAAATAGCTTGAACCCAAAATTGTCTTGCCCTCTCCCTCAATACTTTCCAGACTTCTCTCTCTCTCTCAACCTATTTGTGTTTCAATTTTCAAGCTTTCAAAAAATAGAGCATTCTGTTTCTTCACTCTACTTCATAAAACCACCTTTAATGGGTGAGTTCTTGTTTCAGATTTCTCAATCTCAACAACTGTTTTTTTTTTTTTTTTTTTGTGGGAAATTTTAGTTCAAAAGTTCGAGTTCAAAGTTTGTCTCCCTTTGTTTTGATTTTGTTGTTGTAGAATTGAGTTTCATTGAAGAAAGACCGTAGTGTCAAACATGGCAATAACGGTGGTGATGTTGTAATTGAACTCTAAAAAAAAAAAAAACTAATTTTCTTTTCTAAATTTTTAGGGTTTGTCACATGATTTGACTTGAGGGTTGTTGTCTTGGTGAGATTGAGTGATAAAACAGTAAATAGGGTTTAGAGGACAAACAAATTAGTTAAAAGGCTCTAAATGCAAAAGATTAAAAGGCTCATTTGGTATACAGGATATGATATAATTATTTTCATGGGATTAGATTGAATGAGATAAGAATGGACTAAAATTAGTGATGTGATGTTTGGTGTTTTTTTTTTTTTGAACAGCAGAAATTTTATTAGGCAAAAGCCAACCCCACAACACAACAACACAAACAGCATGGCAACCAGCCAAATAGGCAGGCCAAACACCCAAGAAGCCACATAAAGCAAACACAAACCAGCAAACCAAAAACAACCCCAGACCCAACACAACAGAACAGAAACAGAGGACCAAGCAACACAACAGCAAAGACAAAAACAAACAACAAAGGCAGCAGCCACATAGAACAAAACAGCAGCCTACGAAACAGCCCAAAAAACACCATACAGGAACAAACCCCAGCCACGCTACCAAAACCCCCAGCCACGCTACCAAAACTCCCAAAGATGATTATCCTCCCCCCCCCCCCCCCCCCCCCCCCCCCCCCCTCTTTCTTGGCCATAAAATCTGTGATGTGATGTTTGGTGTTGTATGTGATTTGATTAAAATAGTCATATATCTTGTTTGGTGTGGTGAGATTGGAAAAAAGAAATAACTTTTCATTCTTTGCTCATTCTCAAGCTGTTACATTGTTAATCTATTAAGAAGAGATACCAACGTTTTCCAAAGACAACTCTTTCTGGGTCTTTCAGTTTGTCTTGTTTAAATTTGTGTTTTGCTACTTCATAGTAATGGAATTCTTGAGCATCTCTTTACTTCTTCTATGGCTGCTTCAGCTTGTTTCTGCACAAATGGTCACCGAACTAGTTGAAGGTTATGTGTTGGTTGGTGACATTTAAAATTTTATTACTTCTCATCATAGCTTATATATGTTTCTCATTCAATTTTTGTTGTTCAGTGACTGTCTTCAACAAGATTATAAAGCACTGGAACTTAATTGGGGAGAAAATTGACTACTACAATCGACTCTTGAAAGTCCATATTTTTAAAATTCCAAAAAGTCTTGAAATAAAGTCTAGATAATCCTAATAGTCTATAAATAAAGTCGTAAGACTCTTTTAGAATCCTAAAAGTCTAATCCATATAATCATAATAATCCTAAAAGTATAATCCTAACAATCCTAATAATCCTTGCAAATCCATAAAATCCTTGCACTTTAAAATTGTCTATTAAAATCCCAATCCAATACACCCCCCTTAGATTACAACTCTTATAAAGAATCTTAACATATAAAGAATCATTTGAGAACCACCCTCCTCTCCCTCTCCCTCTCCCTCTCCTCTCTCTCTTAATTGGACTAAATTGCACACAAATCCTATTGATTACGTAATTTTAGAGATGTGTAGTAAATGTTCACCATAAAGTGGAAAAAAAAAAGTTTCAATACTTCTGAACCCAACATACTATATACAATAAGAATATTCAATTATACGAAAATTATCAGGTTTGGGAATTATACATGTTTTTTCGTACGGGATCTCAATTGACACTAGGGTAAAATAAATTAACACCAGCATCATTTGAGATTCCACATGAAAAATTATGTACGACCCCGCACCAGCTCTATCCAATTATATGTCATTTTCATACATCATGACAAGATTGTGTATTTCTATTCAAGATTTTCTCCGAGAAATGTCAAAAGAATTATTCAAACTTTCATAAAATTTACCATAAACTCTCTCATAGACATTTTGTATAATTTTTTCAAACTAAACGAGTCCGTTGACAATTAGACCTAAAATTGGGGGGAGAGGATTGAAATTCACACATAGAGTAAAACAAAACTTGGTCAATGGTAGAGAAAAGTAGATGGAAGTGTTAAATGTGATCTTCTTACCTAAACTCATAGCAACAGCTTCAGAATAGGACCGATTCCGACCAGGACCATGTTCTGGATCTGAAGTTCTGTAACGATTGCATAGAAGAAATGAAGAGGTGAGAGTGATTGCAGCAAAGAAAACTAGAGCAAATGGCCCTGCAATCCAACCCAACTGAGCGACACTCCATGCCAAAGACAACACTCCTTATCCTATCACTCCTGTGATTATATGTGTCACTGCTGTCCACACTTTCTTAATCCACAAATTCAACCATTTCAAGTCAGTTTTCATGAACAACAACAATTCTAAATTAAAACTCTCTTGATGCTGTCTCAAATCATGAAAAATTGAAAAAAAATAAAAAATAAAAGACAAACCAGTTCTGTTGACAGAAGATTCTGTTTCTTCTTCTTCTTCTTCTTCTTTGTGTAACAATAATGGAGATTCTCCCATGGCCTCCTCCTAGCAATTTGTTTTTTGTTGGGGATTTTTTTTTTTTTTTTTTTTTTTTTTGAGGGATTTAAAAGTAGAAGTGCTAAAGTTTCTTGTTTTTTAACAAATGCAGGTGTTTAGAGACTTATAGAAATTCTTGTGTCATGTTTTGTTTGGTTACAAATCTACAGGTAATATTGATACCAAAAATAATATATACAATTTAATGATCTTTTTATTTATTTATAATTTCCACCTAACTTATTGTACAGCTCAGATGAAAGACAAATATGGGTTATCAAGGAAAAAAAGAAATTCCCTTTTATTATTCTATATATTGATTCTAATACAGCTTATAAATTTCTGCAGCTGGTGTACGTATAAAGTGTTTTAAAAGTTGTCAATTGTCACTATGATCAGCTGCTGGATTTGGCACTTATAAGTCCTTCAATTGAAGCAACTAAGCTGATGATTGTCACAAGAAAGCAAAACAAGCTAAATGTTCTGAGAACAATCCATTTTCTAGTCCAATTCTCAATTTTGTTCTGGACCATGTACATTTCCACAGGAAAATATATAGCCAAAGGCCAGAAGTTCAAAGCTCCCAACACTCCAAGAACATCAATGAAGGGAAGATCATCTCGTCGTATGCAGTTCTAAAGCATAACCTTAAGAGATTAATCTTCAATGGTGGCAATGGTGGGATGTTCTTGAAGGTGTAAAAGTTGTTCACAAATTAATCTGCTTGTTGGGAATTTCTTGGTGAACCATCTCTCCCCAAATGTAAATACTGGTTGACTGTAAATCTGAGAGTTGAATTAAAACACATGAAGTGATTAGCATACAAATAAATTTAACATGTGATGTTGAATGTGAATGATTATTGTTAGAATGCTTAAATAGTATTGTTGGTTCATTTCCTATCGGTTTAAGCTTTTAGGTTTTATGGTTAGTTTGACTACACATGCTTGAATTTGTGCTTGAATTTGTTATGAAGTAGTGATATTTACACCCCTTAAAAACCGTATATCCACCCCCCCTATTGTATGTACACCCTATTTAAATTTTGTATTACTTTTGGATTAAATACTATATATAAGACTACTGTACAGAGGCTCCAAAGAAGAAGGTGTGTGCTGTGGAAAGATGGATCCCTCCTCCGATAAATGCCTTAAAATTTAATGTTGACGGCTCGGCGATGGGTTCTCCTGGTAAGTCTGGTATAGGAGGTGTTTTACGTGATCACATGGGAAAAATTTTGTGCTTTTTTTCTGCCTATGTGGGGATTCATGATGCTATTTCGTCAGAACTTATGGCAATTTTGAAGGCTTGTGTTTTGATTGGGTCTAAACAGGAGATAATGGCAAGGCCTATCATTATTATGAGTGATTCGAAGAAAGCGGTTCAATGGGTGAATGGCAGGGCTGCTGAGTTTGGTAGCCAGGAGAGGATGATACAGACATCTGCAGCTGGCTGGGAAGATTCGGTCAAACAGTGGTGGAGTTTTGTCCAAGAAATTCAAACTCCTTTGCTGACACTTTAGCTAAGAATGGTTCGGACCCTGGCAACGAGATTCTATGCTGGAGCAATGTTTGAGTTGTTTTGATTGCTTTCTTTTTGCTCTCTTTTTTCTTCTGTTTGTTTCCTCTGTTTCTTTTCTGCTGCTTTTTTTTTTTGGTCTGCGTTGGTGTTTTGATGCTGTTGTCTTGGTTGTTTCTTGCCTTCTGTTTTCTTGTGATTTCCTGGCTTGGTGCCTTGTTTTTAAATGCTGAATAGTTCGTTGCTTTTTTTTAAAAAAAAAAAAAAATACTATATGTTATTACAAATTACAGCACAATTAAAAAAAAAATTACAAAAAAATTAAAGTTAGAACAATATATCAAAATAAAAAATGAAAAATAAAAAATAAAAAGCACAAGGGAGGTGCAGCTCCTTCCAGATCTAAGAGCATCTTTAATGGTATAAGCAAATTTGGATCCTTAAAAGTTGTCACCTTAGCATTTGAAGATTGTTTTCAGGGATTGCTAAAATTGATGATTGTATAGTTCACAATATTACACTTTATCTAAATCAAAAATCTACTATATTCAAAACTATATTCAATCTCAATTAATAAATATTTTGCCCTAAAATCAACCGTTGATTGTTGTTACAGAATCCTAATAAAAATTTTCTTCAATTTATCATTAGCCAAACAGGGTAAAAAAAAAAAAAAAAAAAAAAAACTATAGAAGACAAGATAAAGTATATAATATGGGTATTGATCCATTCGTAATGAAGAAATGAATTTTATCTGATTGAAATTTTTGGGGTCGAAACAATGATAAAATACATAGGCAATCAAAGGAAAAAAAAAAAAGCCACAGATGAACATATGACTCTAATAAGTTCATCACTCTCATACTAACTTATGAAATGAAAGCCAAACATATGACTTTTGCAAAGCTGAGGCCAAATCCTATGAAACAGTAGGTAAATGACATGATTGAAGCAACAATTGAAAGCCATTCCATGCTATGAAAATCTGGTATCTGAGAAATCAAAATCTGAACAAGTCCAAAGATCAGCATGTAGATAGTTTCCCCATATGAACATGGAGCCTCATGCCCTTCTCTGTGGTAACAATTTGATCTTTGAATTGCTTTGTTTCAAGTCAATAATAGCAACATCAGTGAATCTAATTATGGACTACAATGATCGATGAGAGAAATTATGTACGGAGAATTCGCCTAGGAAAGTGCCTCATACTTGTTGATGTAGTCATCACATAAGCTACACCAGTCCCATAGAAGAGCAGATTTTGAAGCAAACCACAAAACAATGTTTGAGTTCTGCCTGAAGAATGAAACTAGGCAAAATTAATTATAAAGCGAAATTTGTGATCATTGATTACATTAAAGGTGTAAGGTCCAGCTCCAGAAAATTTTTCCAAGCCCAGTATCTAAGCCCAAAAACATGATCCAAGATCCAATTAGATAGGCCTAAGCCTAAGAGTATCTTCAATGCAAATATACATTTTTGAGTTTCTAAATAGTGTTACATCAGCATTTCTATTCATTATTGACCCACTTTTGAAAAAAAAAAATTAGAGAAATACATATTCACATCTCCAATGCAATTATCTAAAGTCAAATATGCATCCATTTTATGACCAATCATAATAAAACAATTATTCCACCCTCTCTCCTCTTTTATTTTACAATTAAATGAGCTTTATTCTTATTGGTGAAAAGAGTTAGAAATCCTAGTCAGCATTTCTAAGGGAGTTTCTAGAATTAGAAACTTAACTCCATATTCTCTAACTTTTTTTTTTTTTTTTGCCATATCATCTCCATATTCAACTTAGATAATAACATTGGAGAGAGTTTTTCTAACTTTTTTAATATCTATCCTATGTGGCACTTCATTTTCTCCAAATGCATAATAGCATTGGAGATGCTCTAAGCCCAAGTTAGACTCACCTTGCAATCAAATAAGTTTAAAGAATAGACAAAAAAAAATGTTGAAACGGTGCATGATGAAGTGATATGACTATATGAGAGGTGTAATATCCTGAAAAAAGGGTCAAATTATCTCAAGTAGTTGGCCCCAATTATTATGGATTTGGACTCAATTTAGTTTCTAAAATATTTGAGGTCCAAAATGATAGTGTTGGTGAGATCATAATTGTGATAAGAGATGTTTGGATTGGACTCAAATCAATTATCATTTGGGTTTATATTTATTTTAAATGTTAAGACTCATGCCCAATTAAATTGGTAGTTGATCCAAGCCCAAATCTAGTTATATAGCCGGTCCATTTGAGTTGGATTGCCAGTCCAACCCTAATTGTTTTAAGTAGAGAGAATCGGTGAAGAAAGAGGAGAGAAAGAAAGGAGAGAGAGAGTTGTGGTGGTTGGAGTTTCTGAGTCACTGTCCAGATTTCTTCTGAGGGCATTTTGGAGGTCGATTCGTTATCCAATCGAGTTCAAATTTGGTCAGCATGTTCTACTCTTGTAGTTCTTGATTCTACGGTGAAGATGTCAATTGGAGTTCCCTGTGGAGAGATCTATGGCTCCGAACAAAGCTGGACAGAAACATGATATAAGCAATTGTTTGAAGAATTTGGTGCTAGGTTTGAGTGATTCTTGAATTTCTAAAGCTAGAGCGGATTTGTACGTGTTTGAGGTAAGTAAACTCATCCATGATGTGTTATGTCTTCCAAAATGTATATATATGTAGTAAACTCATTTGTGTTTTCAAATGTTTTTATAGTAAGTGAGTAAATTCATTTATGGCATAATTATATTTCAAACTATCGAACTACTGCTTTTAGTGTCCTTACCATTTTATACTCATCGTATTTTGTTAAAGATTTCATTGATTTTAAGAAAGATTGTTTTTTTGTAAGTACTCCATATTAAGGGTCAGTTTGGTATTGCTTTTGAGAAATTAAAATCAGTTTATTTCATAATTTTGAGTCTTTGACATAAAGTAATGTTTGATAAAACTTCTAAAAGTGATTAATTGATAATCTGACAAGTTTTGACAGTGATTTTGAGAAATAGGTGGAGGGTTACTTTTTGAAAGTGATTATGGAATAATCTATTTCAGCATTTAATGAATATTTTAAAATATCATTATTATCCTTATGAAATTAAATTAAAATCAATTATATTCCTTATTTCATCTTAAAATTAAATATTGATTTGATTTATAAAATCTTTTAAAAATATTTTTATTATTCTTATGGAATTTTATTTTCTAATTTAAATATTCTACTTAAATATTAATTTAATATATATAATTAATGAAAAAATAAAATAAGGTTCTAAAATCATATCTATTTTAGTCATTGTAACTAATTTCAACACTTTTGAAATAAAATTACCAAGCATATGTACACTGCTTTTGAGCTATACAGTAGTTTTAAAAGTATAATTAACCAAACAGCTGCTGATTAACTTCACAGCTGGTTATTTCTTCAGCACAGCTAACATTAATTATTATAAAAGTTACAGCAATACCAAACTGGCTCTAAGTGTCTTTGAACTAAATTCCTTACATATTTTGAATACAATTGGACTACTGTTATTTATACTGAAAAGGTTCTACTGAGATTTATTTTGTTATATGAAAATACTTGTTATACATGAGTGTATAAAACCGTTTTGGCTTATTGTTACGTAGTTGTTGTTATTGTATTGGCTCAGCTGAGATTATGTGTGCACACATATTGTTATTGACCATGTTACACGGGTAAATGTGACATATTGACTGTCACATTTACCCGTGTAACACGGGTAAATATAACATATTGACCGCATCACACGGGTAATTGTGATATATTAACCGCGTCACATGTGTAATTATGACACTATGGAACATGAGCTAACTAATATATTGATTATTGTTAATACTGTGAAACTATATGTTTACCACTTTATAAAAAGAATACCGTATTTACTGTGAAGTTAAATGTTTTCCATTTTATAAAAAGAATACTGTTTATACTATAAAATCATTTGTTTACCATTTACAAAGTGATTGATCTGTATCGTTTACTTCTGTATGATTACGGTGCTTTACATTATGATTATTAAATGATCATTTGATTTATATTGTTATACTGTTTTACTAAATGTTTTATGATTTAAGAATATGAACGGATATGATTTTAAGTATGACTTCAAACGTTTTATTGATATTTAAGTACGTATTAGTATTAAATGCAAATTCTGGTTTTATTAAATAATACATTGTTGGGATATTTTCCAAAAAGTTTATGAGCAAGGTTTTGAACGTAAAGGTTTTACAAAAGCTATTTATTTTACATGTTATGCATAAATTTACTTACTGAGTTGACGGCTCACCCCTTGTCACCACCATTTTACAGATTGAGTTCATTGATTTAGAATGGATGGGGTTTGCATTAGCATATGAGAGATATGTATCATCGGAGGATTTAATTTCATGTTTGTATGTGTTGTAAGTGCTTGATTCATTTAATGTTGTAATTACAGTAGAATCTGGAAATTTAGTGAATCGATGGTATTAGGTTTGAGTATTGTATTTTTGTGGATATATTGTTGATGATTCTAATTATGAATATTTGTGAATTAAGGTTTGACTTAATAGCACCAGACCCCCCTGAATTATATGCGAATTTGTAAATTGCCCCCTAAATGATTTTTTTCGGCAGTAAACCCCTCAAATTGTTGGAAATTGGCAATAATGGATGGAATAGGGACGGAACCCTTATTCCGTTTGATTTTCCTTGCATGTGCGCCTCACATGCATATATACAAAGGGCAGTTTTGTCTTTTCGTGAATACCATATGAGGGGCAACTTGCAAATTGAGATTTTTTTTTCTTTTCTTACAAAATTTGCTAGAAATTGGAATAAAACAAAAAAAAAATTATTTAAAAAATTAAATTTAACTATTATAAATTTGGATCAATATCCCAATCTAATTAAATTTTTATTATAAATTTATTATAATAATTAAGTGATATGTAACTCTCACATTAAACTCTCAAATGCAGATCTTAACAAAATTATAATTAAATGATATATAACTCTCACATTTGACTCTCAAATGTAGATCTTAACAAAATTAAATTTAAAAAAAAATTTTGGATCTCAAATATTTGTGTTTAATCATATTTTTTAAGCCTTTTCTCTCTCTCTCTGGTTCTCTTGTTCATTTGAAGATCTAAAGGTTTGCATTTGAAGATCCAAAGGTTTTCAAATCAGTTGCTACTTACTAATCTCTCCCAAACATTCACAAAACCAAAATCAACACCACCCATCTCAATAATAATAAACAGAAACTTCAAACATTTCTCACTACAAGTAAGAACATAGACACTGGAATGTGCATCTCTTCACTTTGCCAAAATTGACAGCAAGACAGCAAGTCAGTTCACTAACAACTACACATATCCAAATTTTTTTAAAAAAAAATCTAAACAACATATTTGAAAACAGATTTTAAAAAAATAAAAATAAAAAATTGAACAAACAACACATATGATCGAGAGAAGAAACAGATGAGAGAGAGAGGACCGAATCTGAATCTCCTCCCAAAGGTGCGGGTTAGGGTGGCGGCGGTGGTTAGAGGATGGCAGCTTGGTTAGAAGGCGGCGGCGGTGGCTCAAAATCGCCACCGAATGAGAGATCGAGAGAGTGAGAGATGGGAGAGAGACGGTCGTGGAGGTGATGATAAGAGAGAGATAGAGAGACGGTGGTAAAAGAGAGGCGGTGGTGAGAGAATGGTGGGAGAGAATGGTGGGAGAGACAGACGGTGGTGAGATTGTATGGATTTTGGTGGAGGCTAGGGTTTGGGTGGAGATGATGGTGGAGAAGATGAGTGAATGTTTGAGAGATTAGATTGAGTGAATGTTTGTTATTTATTTTATTTTATTTTTAAAAAAGAATGTTTGTTATTTTTAAAATTACACTGGAAGTCTGGAAGCAATTTTTTTTAATTTGTTCTTTGTTTTTTGGCCACCATCCATATGATAGGTGGAAACAAAGAACAAAAATAAAATAAATTAATGTCACATTAAATTATTTTTTTTCAAAATTTATTTCTATTTTTTTTAACAGCAGAAAGACAAAACTGCCCTTTGTACTTATGCATGTGAGGCGCACATGCAAGGAAAATCAAACGGAATAAGGGTTCCGTCCCTATTCCGTCCATTTTTGCAAATTTCTAACAATTTGAGGGGTTTACCGCCGAAAAAAATCATTTAGGGGGCAATTTGTAAATTCCCATATAATTCAGAGGGGTCTGGTGCTATTAAGTCTTAAGGTTTTTGCAAAGTCCAAATCACGTGACATCTCGGTCCGTTGGGTCCCAAGGACAAATTACTTTAATTAAAAATAAATCAAATACTATATACACTTATTAATTACACTCATATCTTCTACTATATTTCTTTATTAAAAAATAAAATAAATAAATAAATAAAAACTTATAATAAACCCTAATTTTTGTGATAAACCCTAGTTAAACTTTAATTTTATTTCAAGTATCAAACTTTCTCATCATCATATGATTATTATATTGTTTTTGTCTTTTTTTTTTATATATAGTTATGAATTATATCAATAAACAAAATATATATTTTTTTCTAATAATAGCTATAGATATCAACAAGTTTTTTTTTTTTTTTTTTTTAATATAGCCATAGATATCAGTAAGGGTTTTTTTTTTTTTTTTTTTTTTTTTTAAAAAAAGATCACCGTAGATATCAATATATATATATTTTTAAGATCACCGTAGATATCAATAATTTTTTTTTTTAAGATTGCCGTAGATATCAGCAAGCTTTTATTTTTATTTTTTTTTAAGATCGCCGTAGATATAAATTGGGTGAGATAATAATTTAAGATAAGTGTTTATAAATATATGTATTAAAATGAATATATTTATTTTAATGAGGGTATTATTGGCATTATGATGGGTGTTTATAGTAATATTTATTTTTTAAGTTTTAGACATGTGTGTATTTATAAAAATGGGTGTACTAATAAGTTTTATGGGTGTCAATATCCGGACCCTCTATATATATATATATATTATATTATATTATAAATAAATAAAAAGATAAGAAAGGAATGTGAGAAGATAGAGGGGGATTCGACCAAAAAGAGCTGAAAAATGAGAGAAAGAAAGGAAAGATAGATGGGTGAGAGGGAGAGAGATATGTTAGAGAGTCACTCGGCCAAGACAACAAAATAAAAACAGAGAATCGGAGAAAGATAGAAAATAAAAGAAATCAAATGCAACTGGAGATATATTCAGGATGGATCCAGAAAGTGATAAGTCCCATAACAGATTTGAGCACATGAGTTCAGTGAGTGGATAGTTTTATTTATCTATGATTAAGTTAATTATTTTAGAATTATGTGTTAGCTTTAATTTTTAGAGATTATTAGAAATAAATGATTTATTCATTTATTTAGAATACAGATTTCTAGATGATATATGTTTTTAAGAAATGTTTAAATTTCCAGAAATCCAGAAATAGATCAGTTATAGAATTACGATTTAGAAAGAAAAATTAGTTCATGTATGTTCAGACAAATTTCCAGTTAGATTTACAGATTTTTAGAAAAATTACAAGAATTTCATAAAGTTTTCTAGATTTCCAGATTCAAGTGTTTTATAAGATTTTCAGAAAAGAAAAGAAAAGAATATTTATTCATGTTTTCAGAAAAGAGTTTTTAAAGATTGATCAGATTTTAAGATATCAGATAAGTACCCTCCCCGGTAGTATCAGATTCAATTATTAGCCTTTGGGCCTGCTCTGCACGTGTATGTGAGACTATTACTCTGCGTGTGCGGTTATATTGTCATGTATGTGAGATTACTTTGCACGTTCAATCAGATATCGACATGTATGTGAGATTATATTCAGATTATTTGCCTTTAGGGCTGCTTTGCACGTGTATATGAGATTACTCTGCACGTTCGATCAGATATCGACGTGTATGTGAGATTATATGAGATTACTCCGCACGTCTGATTAGATATCAACGTGTATGTGAGATAATCGCTATGCATGGGTGATCAAATATCACTGTGTATGTGAGATGTTTTTCCCCTGCTCTGTGTGTGCATTGAGATGCTTTGCCACGTACGTGAGATATTCCCCTAGGTACTAGTTTGGTGAAGAGTTTTCAGATTATATTTATATTACTAATTATGATAAGTAAAGAAAAGATTTCAAATTATCAAAATATCAAATTTTAAATCAGATATTTAAATTTTATAAAATCAAAAAATGTTTTTATTACATTATATAGTATTTACAGAAAAAAAAATGTGTTTTATTTACAAAATATATTTAATTAGTTCTCAGTTTATGTTATAGAACAGTTTCAGATTTATTTCAAGAAGAGTTGCAGAATTTAGAAAGACTTATAGAAATGTGTTCTACAGATTAAGTTTAGCCTAAGAAATACAAAATTGAAAATTCATAAAGAAATTGAGAAATGATTTCTATATATAGCTAATAATTTTCATATTGTATTTTTGTTGGCTAATATAAAGTTAAATGAACTATGAGGGTTTTGATCCTTATTGAGTATAGGGCACGTAGACGTTTGGGTTGTAAATCTCAAGCTTAAGTCCACTAGAGAAAGAAAAAGATATATAAGATTTTCACATGATTCCCTCGTACTCAAGATAATAGTCGAGGCAAGCCCTTTCAAAAGGGCTAGTTAGTGGTTCTACTTAACCAAGATTCACTCTAACAGCATCAATGTAAGAGCGGTTTCGAGTTCCATTTATAGGGTCAGGAGACTAGTAACACTCAGCAAGGAGGAAAGAAGAAACATAAGTTATGATTGCAAAACAAATAACAGAAGCTGGCTCTGCCATCCATCCTAGCTGTGCGACACTCCACGCGAAAGACAAGACTCCAGAGCCAATAACAGCAGTAATTATATGAGCTGTGCAACTCCATAAAGTTCCTGGTTGATCATGATTCATGAGTTTCCAAAAAAAAAAACAGTAGAGATTCAAGATGGGATTGCAATAAAAAAAAATATATAATGCATTTTCAGTCTACAATATACATGAAACAGTTAAAAGACTTACCGGTTCTCTTAGGAGAGAAGTCTGAATGTAACAGTGGAGTCTCATGGTCTCCGGACTCCTCTCCCATAGCTTTCCAGCAATTCTTTGATTATTGAAGAACAGAGAAACACAATTTATCAGAGAATTTGAAGTTGAATTTTCTAATTAAATTTTCACCTAACCCGAAGAAGAATATATTTCTAGCTCAAGTAATATTTATAGCTTATCAAGACCGTCAACATTCTATGAATGTAAAATGAAAGTGACCAAACAATAAAGAAGAAGAAGTCAAAAATATGAATTCTCCTGTCCATACAATATTTTTCCAACTCTCCATTTCAACTTTCTTTGAAATATACAATTTAGTTTTTCAAAAATACTATCAGAAAAAGAGAAACAAGCTTTCTTATGTTACATTTATAGATATATTGAAGGCTTATGTACATGATTACTTCAAGCTCAAGCAAGATATAATATGCAGTTTTTTTGTGACATTTTGCAGACATAAAAGAGCTTATCTGTTAGCCGAATTTGGCACTTATAAGTCCTTCAATGGACCCAATTAAGCCGATTATTGTCACAAGCAAGCAAATAAAGCTAAAAATCCTAAGAACAATCCATTGTTTTGTCCAAGCTCCAATTTTCTTCTGCACAAAGTACATTTCCACAGGAAAATAAATAGCCAAAGGCCAAAAGTTCAAGGCTCCTAACACTCCCAGGACTTGGTTGAAGTAAGGGAATATCATTGCAATAGCAGTTGTGGACATGACGTATGCAGTTCGAAAAGATATCCTCAAAAGATTTATCTTCAAAGGAGGTAATGATGGGAGCTTGAAAGTGTAAAAGTTATTCACGAATCCGCTGGTTGGATATTTCCTGGTTAACCATCTTTCCACAAATCCAAATACTGGCTGACTGTAAATCTGATTGATTAATCACATGAAATTAAGTTCAACATGAGCTAGCTTTTGTTGTGAAAAAAAAAATGAAGCATTTTGCTATTTGCAGCTCATAAAGTTGTTGAAGATTAGTATAGGTGGTAGTACCTGATATCCTCCCACCAAATGAAGAACAATACAAGCATTAGCAAAGTCGATTAGCCAGTAAGGCTCGTAGAATCCGAATCCTGTCAAGAGATTTCCAGGTGTGAGACTGCCAAAGGCTGCATATCCGAAGCATCCACAGCAGAGGTAGAAGAAAGTTGTAATAAAGATTGAAATCATTGAAGCTTTCTTCATGGTCTTATTTTCAGGTGGAGATGACTTCAAAGTATCCTGCAATTTCAACAAATTTATCGATTCGATTCACTTTAGCTTCTAAAAACATTAGCAATATTTCTTCAAATCATGATTTTGATGGACAAGAATCCATACCTGAATTTCTAGAAGAATGATTGAGTATGGATAGGCAAAAGCAATGTCTCCAAGTGCTTGGAATGCTAACCATAATTTATCGGCTATATTAGCAGTCGGAACTCCACTAATGCTCCCCTTAATCTCCCCATTTTCTGCACTTACAGGCATACAAGTTTTCAAGGCAAAATACAAAGTCCTACTATCGAAAAAGAAGTACAATCAAACTCAAAGCTTTAATTACCTATTACTTTCGCGAAGCCAAGTCCGAATCCTATGAAAGAGTAAGTGAATGACATGATTGCAGCAATAACCGAGAGCCATTCCATCTTATGAAAATTCGGTATCTGAGACATAACAATCTGAACAGCTCCAAACAACAGCATATAAGCAGTGTAGCCATAAGCACATGGAGCCTCATGTCCTTCTCTGTGGTAACAATTTGATTTTTGAATTGCTCTGTGTCAAACCAAAATATCAGGAAAACATAAGTACTTCTGTTGACTAAAATCAACTAAAATGAACATGAAAGAAGAAGCCTTGAATTTGTTAATGCACAAAACACTTGTTAGATCAAAATGTAGTGTAAGGGTGGTCACTAGTAATAGACTGAAATAAAGACTAAATTGTAGGATTCGCAGAGGAAAGTACCTCATACTGGTTGAAGTTGTAATAACATAAGCAATAGAAGTCCCATAAAAGGACAGATTTTGAAGCAAACCACAAAACCATGTTTGAGTTTTACCTGAACTAACACTAAATTCAATTAGGAAACATACAAAGAGAACCGGGTTCAGCTATTATACAGTTTCTGTCAGCAACTAGTTCATGTACTGTATAGTAGCTAAATCCTAGAGAAACCAAGATTGACTCAAAGGATTTTACTTAACCAAGATTGACTCTAACAGCATCTATGTAAGAGCAGTTTCGAGTTCCGGTGATGGAATCAGGAGACCTATAACAGTCAGCAAGGAGGAAAGCAGAAACATAGGTGACGATTGCAAAACAAAGCAAGGAAACTGGCCCTGCTATCCATCCTAGCTGTGCAGTACTCCATGCCAATGACAAGACTCCAGAGCCAATAACTGCTGTAATTATATGCGCGATGCAACTCCATTGGGTTCCTGATTGATTTCCCCACATGTAGCAGTAAAATTCAACATCTTATTTGCAACAAGACACATAATAAATTTTCATTCTACATATTAGTAGTCCTGGAAATGTGTTACCAGTTCTTCGCGGGTGACCATCATCATCACAGGAAGACGAAGAACCATTGTCTAGTTCAAGAGAGTGTTCAACTGCCATGTACTTTTATCCAGTTCTTCACTCTAGGCAATGAAGCTTGGAGGGCGGTTTTGCAACCTGTATATATACCCAATACAAAGTACCTAAGACCAGCTATATATATTTTAATAACACTATTGTCATAACAAGCATTGATACAACTAATTAAACAAAACAAAAATGTACAACTTAATAGACTTTTGTATATATGAAGGGTTTACCAACGAATTAACAGGCAGAGGAGTTGACATAGGAGAAGCTTATCATATACTAATCGGAACTTAAGTAGTTAGCTGCTGCTGCTGTTGCTACTGCTGATGATGATGATGATGATCAATTGGGATAGTTTAGAATGATTTATAGAGACTTCAACTAGATACAAGGGTGCCAAGATACCTTTTGAAGGAAGATTGGAGAGAATATACTTCCATAAAAAACAAAGACTACATAGCAAAATGAAATTGACAATCATTTTCTTCTCTCCCACTCTCACTTTTGAATGTCACAATTCAAAATGGCATCTTCCTTTCTTTTGTAAAATGGCAATGCCTAGATGACCCCAGAAAAGAGAAAAGAGAAAAAAGTAGATATTTCCTTTCTTTTGTAAAAAGTTATTTGTATTTATATATACAACTTTTAGTCAATGCCAAGTTCCAATCACAAGTCCACCACCATGACAAATTAGTAAACTTTCGTGGTATCTTTTTCTTTCTTTCCAAATTTCCAATGCATGCTACCCTTTTCTATTTCAAAGTAAAACTTTAGATTAATGGTCCTCCTCCTACTCAAAAGTGTCAATGAAAGATGATGCTCAACTCAAGCTCAAAATTCACAAAAACTTTCAATTCCCAATATTGTCCTCTTACTCAAAAACTCAGATTCTAAAACTAATACTAGTCATAAACATGTCACAATTCAAAATGGCATCTTCCTCTTGGTTTGTTCTTGTGCAAAAGCATATACATATCATAACAAGAAAGCTTAAAGTGTTTTAAAGAAAGCAACAACATAAGATCAAAGAAGAATTTTTGCTCCTGTTCTGTCACACCAACATTGCTGGCAAATTATTGTGACGTTTCTGCAACTTTTTTTGTCCCGCAAATTGTTCAATCGGTTTGTTTTGTTTTTCTTTCCTCCTTTGCAGCCTCACTCACAATTCTTATCCATAAAACTAAAATAAAAAATAAAAATAAAAAAGACTTATCACTATAAATTTCGGAGAGCTTCTCTAGTTCGAAAAATATTTCAGAACAGTGAATTCGTATCTTTTTTTTTTTTTTTTTGAACAGCAAGTTTATTAAAAACGGCATGGAACAAGCCAAGCAAGAAAAACAAGAGACCACGAGCAAAACACCGAAGACAGGAGGCACAGCCCACACAACAGGAAAGCATCGTAAAATCTTTTCTCACGGATACGGTTCAGATTAAAGCTATACTATGCTAGATAACATAACAATGATCATGAAATAAATACAAAAAAAATCATATGAAGCAAAAAAAATAAAAATTAGGAAGGATTTGATTGTTGAAACATACCTTATGCTGCTAGCAGTTGTGATGGTGTAAGTAATTCCACAACCATATAAGCTTTCATACGCAAATATTGCGCAAACTCTTTGGCTCTTTTCACCTGACAATATCCATTATATCATTGTATGTTTTATAATAATAAGCAACATGTCTCTAAGTTGCCTAAATGTTACTCTATTAGAAAGAACCAATAATTTCACATATTTTGGCTCCATTATGATGTAGGGAGATTTATCTCACTCGCATGTCAATCTTGGTGAGTACTGGACTGGATGGGCACAGTAACATATATAGAATTTTGTTTCTTCTTGTTCACATGTGAGTTTTGGTAGGAGAGTGCATGATTGAGTTTGTGATTGAGATAGACAAATTTTTTTTTTTTACATAACTCATGTTAAGGTAATAATTTCTTTTCAAATATATATATATATATGTTAAAGTAATAATTTGACGATCCTGTAAAAAATATAGGATTATTGGCACCGGCCCCCCTGAACTTTATACGAGTTTACATTTTACCCCTGAACTTTTTTTTAGACGTTAAACCCCCTGAATTCTCATTAATTGGCAAAAATGACAAACAGTTTGGTTTATTACCCTATGAATGCCTGTTTGAGGGGTCATATGTAGTCTGGTTTTACCAATTAATGAGAATTCAGGGGGTTTAACGTCTAAAAAAAAGTTCACGGGTAAAATACAAGCTCGCATAAAGTTCAAAGGAGACCAGTGCCAATAACCCAAAAATATATTCGGTACTGTTTTTTTATAACGTTGGTTTTGTAATAGTACAAAGCCACACAAAACTTAATTAGCTCCAATAACTCACTAACATTAGAAAAGGACAGTCACAAACAATTTTAGGACTGTACGTTCTCATAAGAACCACATGTTAAAGACACAAAACTTTAAAATAATTTATATTTATACTCCTATATATAGCACATCATATTAACATTTTTATTCACTTTTTCGATTTTTAACGTGTGCTCTAGAGACATAAATTAATATTTTACTTATTTTTTTATATTCAATTTTTTATTTTCTAAAAAAAAAAATAGTCGTTTGAATTTGTGTGATTGGATAAATGTACTACAAAAAGTAGAAGTAGAAGTGATTTACAAGTTATATCTAGGACCCATTTTAGTATCAATTAAAATGACAATTAAATTGATATTTTCTAAGATTAACTTTAGTAAACAATTTATATTTATTCTTCCAATAGAAAGAATACATATTTTTTTATAAAAAAAAAATCACTTTTTCAAATTTTAACGTGTGCTCTATGGATATAAATTAATATTTTACTTTTTCTTTTCTTTTTTTTTTTTTAAAAAGATAGTTGGTAGAGTGATTTACAAGTTATATAAAGGACCCATTTAGTATCAATCAAAGTAACAATTAAATTTTTTTTATTTTTTATTTTTTGATGTAAGTAACAATTAAATTAAACATAGATATTATTGTTTGTTTTCTAAAACTTACTTTTCAAATTAATTACATAGAAAGTATTATTGGTGTCATGTCTGGATCAAGAATTGTTTGATTGTTAGATATATTATTATTATAAGCTCTTAAAAAGTGAATAAGTGTAGTAGAATTTCTGACTGACCTAAATAGAATCTCACAGCATGAGGGTAGGACCTGATTCTGGAGGGTCCAGATTCAGGATCAGGAAATCTGTATAAATCACAGAGAAGATTTGAAGTAAGAATGGTGACAGCAGCAAAGACTAGCATGCACAATGGACCTGCAATCCACCCTAGTTGAGCCATGCTCCATGCAAGTGATAGCACTCCTGCTCCTATCACTCCTGTTATTATATGTGCCAAAGCTGTCCATATAGTCCCTTCAATAATTCAAATATATCAATCAGTACTTAAGTTTTTTTTCAAGTGTAGGATCTCCTATTATTATTATTATTATTATTTATTTTTTTTGTAAAATCATAGTTTATCATATGTGACAGTTAGTAATTTAGTACATGTAGAATAGATAGCTATGGATTAGAAAATTAAACCAATCAGGGGCGAAGCTAGGATTTTGGCTTTGAGGGGGTGGGGGGCCAAAACAAAAATTAATATTTTAGGTCACGCAATCTTCAAATAATATTAGTAGGAATCCTGCACAAGAAAAAATGTAGAATCCTGCGCCCGATATTTTTCAACAAAATATGATACCGTTCGGTGTTAAAAGTAATGTTACAAATAAATAAATAAAATAGACATTAACTAATTAAAATGTAACAAGTCTATTTTATATCTAGAAAATTATTTATAGCCAATTTCTTCCTAATTTTCATTTCAATTATATGATAAAACATCTTTTATTCTGTAGCAAAACCTATGCCTATTCTTAACGGTATGCATAACTGAAAATAATATTTTAATAGTTCCCGACTTATAAAATATAAATTTCAATAGCGTAATTAAAATACCATTATACCATTGATATATTTAAATCACAATTATTTATATACTTGTAACTTAATTTTATAATATTCATGTCAAACCAAATTAACTTATAATATTTTTAAACAAAATTTAAATAATAAAATAATAAAATAAATTTATCAAAATCATATTAATAATTAACCTAACAAAATAAATAATATAGATTTAATATTTACTTAGTTTGTTCTAATGAAATCTAACAAAATATATATTATATATATATATAATACATACTAGATTAAATAATAATATATGAAATAATAGAAAATTAAAATATTAAAATAGATTGATTTTGTTTTCAATTTTCATGGTCAATATTTTTTCTATGGCCACTATAGGCCCAACCTTACATTCGCCTCTGAAACCAAAGTCAAAAGAAATAAAAGGCTTGGTGAGATGAGATACCACGTCACCAAATTGACACAGTTATATCCATCAACTCATAGATTACCACGTGTCGACACATACATAAATCGATTTCAACCAGAAAAGTATTACCTCTCTCTCTCTCTCTCTTCAAATTCTTCCGATTTAATGATTTTTGTTCAAGTTTTGGACATGTAAAATTGTCCTGTAAAAGTGCCCTTTAAAATCTGGAAATTCTTCTGGTATTTTGATCATGTCAAAAGGTTTCTCTAGTTCTTATCGTTAATTTCAAGATCGACTTTTATCTATATAAACACAAAAACAAAATGACAAGATTCTATTCTATTAACTTTAACAAAAGTTTTTCATATAAAAATAATTCTAACCCACTTAGAACTAATTGCAGAAAATTTCATACATATATAATATATTTGGAAAAATGAAAAAGAAATTAAGCCCTATAGTTTAATCAAACAAGTGTGAAACCAAAGAAAACTAAAATAAATAAATAAATAAAAGAATTCATGAAGATCAGAAGTTGATAAACAGATTGATAATTACCAGTTCTTTCAAATGGCTCTTCGTCTATTGCATCAGATGTGCTTCTTAGCAGTGGTAACTGTACTTGATCTTCTGCAACATCACCCATGTATCTGATGTCTGTCTAGCTCTTTCAAGAATTTTTGGTTTACAAAGAAGAAGAAGAAGATTGATTGATTAATGAAAGAAAATCAGAGTAGCTGATGAGTTAGCTGTGTTTTTCAACTTGTGAAGAAGAGGAGGTTTCAGTCAGTTACCATTAATAAGAGAGCTTGAAAGTGACATGTGCTTTTTTTCTTTTTCTTTTTTGTTATTGGGTGGCCCTTATTGTTTGTCTCGCTCGTAATTCATCGTCGTCGTCATCAACCACATAAACTGTTTAAGGAAAGAAATTTATAATCAACTGTTTTCATTCAAATCCAGCTATAGTTTTCTTTCATTTGAATCATTTGCATATGCAATAACTAGAAAGTTAGGTGAAGTAGATTGATTGTAAGTTGTTGTAATCAATAAGAATAATGTCACCTACCTTTCTACTTTAGAGATGGAGATTTCGAGTCCCGTCATACGCATTTTATAAGTATATCCGGAGAGTTTTTTCTACGGCGTTGTTGGGTAGATATTTTAATCGAACATATAGCGTTTAATCTTGACAAATCTCGATAGATCTCTGACTATTCATTCGCTAAAAAGACTGGACTTTTGATTAATTATTATGCGTCACTATCAGTAATTTATAGTTTTTTAACTTTTTTGTTATCATCTTTAGCTCCATTCTCAATCTATGCTTGGAATAATTTTGCACCTGTCAGGATTTTTTTTATTTTTTTTTTATTTTACAAAGGTCATATAATTGGGATTGATAGTTTACAAAATTGACCAGAAACATATTTTTAAATATTTTGAAATTCGTTAGGATTGACACCTGTGTCACTGAAAAGTTTCAAGTCTAATTATTGGCTTAAAATTTAATTAAACTTTCTGATGAGATCTCTTTCACAAATGGTAGCTGAGAATATAGCTGATGGGGGCAGCTGAAGTACTAAGCACAACAATATAATTTATTTTGGAATGAATGAATTCTTCTATTAATAATTCATGTTTTTAATATATATATATATATATATATTCTCTAAGTCTATTAATAATACTATTAAAAAAAGATTTGTCTACGATGTTTAGCATTACTCATTTTGAAATATTAATAACATGAAAATCATGTTTCAAAAATAATAATTTTAAAATGCAAAACCTGCAAATTTGATATATATTCTTAACTTTTTTAACAAAAAAAAAATCAATAAAAATATTTATTTAGAGAAAAAAAAAAGTTATCTATTTATTTTAAAAATAATGAAAAACAATTTTCTTTTGAGCTACAATTTAGGGATGCACATTGGGGAAATGGGGATGGATATAGGTCCCCCCATCCCCATCCCCACTTCTCAAACCCTTCCCCATCCCCCCCCATTTCCCCATTTGGGGAAAATGGGGATGGGGGAGTTTTGGGGGGAGGTCCCCCCATCACCATCCCCATTTCCCCATTATCCCCGTTTTTCCCCGTTTTTCCCCGTTTCCCCGTTTCCCCGTTTCCCTATTTCCCCATTTCCCCATTTAGCTGAAAATTACAAATTAAACTAAAAAAAAAAAAAAAAAACATTCCATTACAAATGTAAGAGAAAATACATTTCAAAATAATGTCATATATATATACACATTACAAAATAATGTCAAAGAAAATACATTACAAAATATATATAAATATATAAATATATATAATTATTTTTATAATATTTTGGGGGAAATGGGGAAATGGGGATGGGGAGACCTCCCCCCATCCCCATTTCCCCATTTCCCCCACTAATATAGTGAAATGGGGATGGGGATGGGGGGAGGTACCCCCATCCCCATCCCCATTTCAATTTGGGGATGATTTTCATCCCCATCCCTCCCCATTTCCCCATTTTCCCCCAAAAAATCTCCCCCAAATGGGGATGGGGAAGCGGGGAAATGGGGATCCGGGGTAAAATGTGCAACCCTAAGCTACATTGTCCAAATTTGGTGTGGGGGAAATGGGGAAATGGGGATGGGGGGAGGTACCCCCATCCCCATCCCCATTTCAATTTGGGGATGATTTTCATCCCCATCCCTCCCCATTTCCCCATTTTCCCCCAAAAAATCTCCCCCAAATGGGGATGGGGAAGCGGGGAAATGGGGATCCGGGGTAAAATGTGCAACCCTAAGCTACATTGTCCAAATTTGGTGTCTAAATCTGGTGTCCAAATGATGTGGCAACAATGCAGACCATTTATTTAAATCATGCAAATTTAATACAATTTAAATGAATGGTCTACATTATTGCCATATCTTTTGGTCTACATTGTTTCCACATCATTTGGACACCAAATTTGGACAATATAACATTACTCTTTTCTTTTTGTTTAATTATGAAGAAACATGAAAATAAATGTTAATAGTGCAGTGATCCACCGGCGGACCCACTCCATCACTGTGGCGGCTGACTGAAAATATATTTATATTTCCTTAAAGTAACCCTTCATATAAGTAGAATAAAGAAATGCAAATGCAATTATCAATCTGAAACTGAAAATGAACCAATCCATCAAAAAAAAAAAAAAAAAAATGAAAATGAACCAAAATAGTTTAATTTTGATTATAAATTAAATTGGTGGCCCCACTTTTTGAGTCTTTTTTTTTTTTTTTTTGAATGAAACTTTTTGAGTCATTAATCATGATTGATTGCTAGATTATTTTTCATGGACACAATCACACAACCTTTTGCACAAATTTTTTTTTTTTTAATATGTCAATTCAATGGCTGATGTGTAACGCCACTACTACTATCTATAAAGAATTGAAGTGTTAAATTGTGTTAGATATTTGAGTTATGTATGTAATTATAAGGCGCGTTTAGTGTGCGGGATTGGATTTGATAGGATTGGACTATTTTTATGGGATTGGATTGAATTGGATTGAACTAAATTAAATTAGTACTGAGATGTGTTTGGTGCAATACGGATTGGATTAGATTAAATTAGTACTAAGATGTGTTTGGTGCAATATGGGATTGGATAAAAAATAATTGAAAATAATTGTTTTTTTTTTTTTTTTGTGGGAGGTAAGTATAAAATTATATTAAAGAAACAAAATCATTTTAATAAATTCAAAGAAAATAAAAATAAAACTATTTTAAATTAAATTTGGTTAAAAAAAAATTTAAATTATTTTTTAAATCAGATTGGATAAATTTAATAGTTTAAATATAAAAAATATTTAAAAAAAAAAAAAAAAAAAGAACAAAAGACTGGGATAAAAATAGTCCCAGCCAAAAAAACTGAAAAAAGTTTTATAAAATAATCTGAAAATATTAATAATATAAAAGGAGAAAAGGCACAACCCAAAAAAATTAAAAAAAGAAAATGAAAAGTGGGACTAAAATAGTTCCAACGTTTGTGTTGGGACTAAATAAACACACCACAATAGGATAACAAATGGGCCCCACGGATAGCTTCTCCAATCCAATGTGTTCAATAAACATGGGGACCGGACTGGACATAATCCAACCCTGTCCAATCTGGTCCAACACAGCCATAGTGTTTGATTTAGATGAAAAGAATAAAGATAATCTTTTAATCAATTTTATAAAATATCAAATGAAGTTTTTATAACCTCAAAAGGATTTAAATTCATTATATAAACTTCTAAGGAACAAATTTTATGTTTTCCTATGCATGCACAATTTTATTTTACTTTTCTAAACTAAGCATTTAAAAGCCCCCTACCGCAATTTCCATTTAAGTATACCAGACAAAAAAGGGACCTGGATCCTCGGTTGAGCTGATCTTTTTCTTAACACTTGACGATAATAATCTACATTTAATGATAACGGAAGTACAAATAAATAAATAAATCTCAGTCATTAATTACATATATCATTATATCTATTAGATCAATACAAAGATCAACTCAATAGATGATCTAAATTCTAGTTAAAGACGATTAAAATTAACAATGTAACTGGAAAAAAAAAAAAAACTTAACACTTCACAAACATGGATATTGAAGTAATTCAAGCTGATCATGTATTTTATATGATCTAAGAAAAAGATATTATTGAAGGATGCACTAAACGTCTAGCAGAGAATGTCATAAGTTCAAGGTGTATGTCAAGGAAATAAGGTACTTGAAAAAAAGTCAAAAACTGCCTAATAACATCAATTCTTTGCCTCAATAATTAAAGCGAGAAAAAAGATGTCCACATAAAAAGAAGGCACAAAATGATTTATCCTCTCCGTAACACTTAAGCTAGATACCAATTTTATCAAAGTTCTATTTATTATAAGACCGAAAAGGATGAATTCAAGAACCACCTACAGGTCCAGTTTTCTTGTTTTGAGGGTAGAATATATCAAAATGCACATGTAGTGTTTGATTTTGACAGGTCCCGACAGAACCTTTTTCGTTCTTTCGACAAATGATCTACCCTTTTAGGTAATTGACATTTTTTATTATGTGTAACTATCCTTAATTTATAGTGTTTTAAACTTTTGTGTTGTCATCCGGTGATCTATAGCTCCTTTTCCAATTTATGCCTGTAATAATATTGGACCATTCAGGATTTATATTTTTACTAAGAATATATCTAGCTAAGATACAACAGAGATTCATAGTTTTACAAAATTTAGCGGAAACTTTTTTAGATATTTTGAAATTTGTAAGAGACCTTTCATGGAATTCACTGAAAATTTTCAAGTCTACTTATTGGTTCTTAATTTAATTAAACTTCTGATGAGGAGTCTTTCTGTAATGATATAGGTAGATGAGACTAACTGATGAGAGAAGCAAACAAAAAATATAAATTGTTGGAAGGAATGAATTTTTCTATTAATAATTCTTGTTTTTATTATATTTATATATATATATATATAATGAAATCTTTTAATGTTTGCACATATTTTGAAATTTATTAATAAAAATTAAAATTGTGCATGTTTTAATAAAAATAATATTTTAAAAATGCAAAACCTGCACATTTGATATATTTTTTTAATTTTTCAATAAAATATTTATTTAGAGGAAAAAAATTATTGATTTATTTTTGAAAATGATGAAAACAATATATATATATATATTTTTTGTTTAATACCGAAGAAACATGAAAATAAATTTTAAGGATATTATTATTTTCCACCCTCACTTATGAGGTATTGGTCATTTTCCACCCTCTAGTTTGAGTAATGGCCAAAATCCACCCTTTAATTTCAGTTAATAGTCAAAACACACCCTTACATTACTATTCCGTTAAAATGTTTAATTTTCTGTTAGGTCAGTAAGGGTATAATGGTCAGTGCACAAGGAAAAGTTAATACAAATTAAAAAATGAATTAAACAAATCATTTAATATAAAACTAAATATGAAAATTAAAATAACAATAATAAATAAATATTTAAATAAACTTCAAAAAAAATCTATCACTTCCTCTCTCCTCTCTCCTCAACACTATTTGACTCTCTTCCCTCGTTTCTCTCCTCTCTCGATCTCATCTCCAGTTTTCACTCTTATCTTTTTATTTTTATTTTACAAATCTCCAACTTTATCACAAACTGTCATCCTCATCTCCAACTCAATCTCAATCTCAATCTCTCTGACCCTCACTCACTCTCTTCTAAATATCTCTCGATTTCTTTGGATTTCTCACTCAGGTGGGGCTGGCGGCTTGTGGTTGATTTGTGGGTGGTGGCTGGAATCCGGGGTTGGTAGGTGGGTTTTTTCGATTCTTTTATTTTAAATGATTTTCTTGGTTTCTAATTGATGTTGGGAGGGTTCGATTTTCTGGGTTGATTGATGGTTCCATGGTAAAAAAAAATTCCTCTTAAATATAAAGGGTAAATATTTCAAAAAATATATATAGAAAGGGTAAAATGGTGATGAAGATTTTGGTGTTTGGGGGCTTAGTATGTGTAGTGGTTGTTGAAATCAGTTTTTTTTTTTTTTTTTTTTTTTTTTTTGGAGAAGATTTGTGTTTGTATTTGTGGGTGTTGAAATCGGTTTGGTTGGAGAATAGATGATGTTTATCTCCTTTTTTATTTTGTTAAAAGATATGGATTTGGAGAAGAAGATGATGTTTATCTCTTTTTTTCAATTTTGTTTTTTATGGATCTTGTTTTGGATTTGTTGGAGATCCCATCTGGATCTCCAATTTTTCTGAATTTTTTTTTTTTTTCTGGGTTTGGACCGGGTTTGGAATAACAAGCTTTTTTTTTTTTTTTTTTTTTTTTTCATGTATGGGTTTATGATGATGATGATGAACTGGGTTTGGATTTTTGAGGTTTGGTGTTGATCTTTGATTTGGTTGAGGTTTGGATGATCCAGAATCTTTTAAATTTACTTTTTCTGGTTGAATGTTGATATTTTTTTCTAGGTTTGGACGAGGTTTGGACGATGATGGTGATGAAGATGATTTAAAAAAAAAAAATTAAAAATTGAAAAAGAGATGGTGCAAGGGCAACAACGTCATTTTACATTATGAAGAACACTTTTCCATCCAAAACTAACGGCAGGGTGAAAAATGGCCAATACTGAAACTAGAGGGTGCAAAATGACCAATACCTCATAAGTGAGGGTGGAAAATAATAATATCCCTAAATTTTAATAGTGAAGCCATTCACTGAGGCTGATTGAAAATAATTTTGTATATCCTTAAAGTGAAATTTGTGCTTGGCTACTACCCCACATCTGGTCTTGTCTAAGTAGAATAAAGAAAGGCAATTATCAATCTGAGACTGAAAATGAAAATGAAATGGTTTAATTTTGAATCTAAATTAAGTTGGTAGCTCACTGGCTCCACTTTTTGAGTCATCAATAATGATTGATAGCTAGATTTTTTTTTTTCTCATGGACACAATCACACAACCTTTTGCATAATTTTAGTTTTTTAATATGATAATTCAATGGATGATGATGTCTAATGCCATTACGAAAAATTATTATAAAATAGATATTCAGATCACGTATGTATAGTAATTGATTTAAATAAAATAAATTAAGATAATATTTTACTCAATTTCATAATATTAAATGAAGTTTTTATAATTTCAAAAGGATTTAAATTTATTATATCCTATGAAAAAAAATAATTATAAATCAATAAATAAATCTCAGTCATTAATTACATATATCACTATATCTATTAGATCAATACAAAGATCAACTCAATAAAGGATCTAAATTCTAGTTAAAGACAATTAAAATAAACAATGTAACTGGAAAAAAACTTAACACTACACAAACATGGATATTGAAGTAATTCAAGCTGATCACGTATTTTATATGATCTAAGAAAAAGATATTATTGAAGGATGACTAAACGTCTAGCAGAGAATGTCATAAGTTCAGGGTGTATGTCAAGGAAATAAGGTACTTGAAAAAAGTCAAAAACTGCCTAATAACATCAATTCTTTGCCTCAATAATTAAAGCGAGAAAAAAGATGTCCACATAAAAAGAAGGCACAAAGTGATTTATCCTCTCCGTAACACTTAAGCTAGATATCAATTTTATCAAAGTTCTATTTATTATAAGACCGAAAAGGATGAATTCAAGAACCACCTCCAGGTCCAGTTTTCTTGTTTTGAGGGTAGAATATATCAAAATGCACATGTAGTGTTTGATTTTGACAGGTCCCGACAGAACCTTTTTCGTTCTTTCGGCAAATGATCTACCCTTTTAGGTAATTGACATTTTTTATTATGTGTAACTATCCTTAATTTATAGTGTTTTAAACTTTTGTGTTGTCATCCGGTGATCTCTAGCTCCTTTTCCAATTTATGCCTGTAATAATATAAATTGGACCTTTCAGGATTTATTTTTTTACTAAGAATATATCTAGCTAAGATACAACAGAGATTGATAGTTTTACAAAATTTAACAGAAACTTTTTTAGATATTTTGAAATTTGTAAGAGACCTTTCATGGAATTCACTGAAAATTTTCAAGTCTACTTATTGGTTCTTAATTTAATTAAACTTCTGATGAGGAGTCTTTCTGTAATGGTATAGGTAGCTTAGACTAGCTGATGAGAGAAGCAAACTAAACAATACAAACTGTTGGAAGGAATGAATTTTTCTATTAATAATTCATGTTTTATTTATATATATATATAATGAAAACTTTTAATGTTTGCACATATTTTGAAATTTATTAATAAAAATTAAAATTGTGCATGTTTTAATAAAAATAATATTTTAAAAATGCAAAACCTGCACATTTGATATATTTTTTTAATTTTTCATTAAAATATTTATTTAGAGGAAAAAAATTATTGATTTATTTTTGAAAATGATGAAAACAATATTTTTATTGTTTAATACCGAAGAAACATGAAAATAAATTTTAGGGATATTATTATTTTCCACCCTCACTTATGAGGTATTAGTCATTTTCCACCCTCTAGTTTTAGAAATGGCCAAAATCGACCCTCTAATTTCAGTTAATAGTCAAAATACACCCTAACATTACTTTTCCGTTAAAATGTTTAATTTTCGGTTAGGTCAATAAGGGTATAATGGTCAATGCACATGGAAAAGTTAATACAAATTAAAAAATGAATTAAACAAATCATTTAATATAAAACTAAATGAGAAAATTAAAATAACAATAATAAATAAATATTTAAATAAACTTTAAAAAAAAATCTATCACTTTCTCTCTCCTCTCTCCTCGACACTATCTGACTCTCCTCCCTCGTTTCTCTCCTCTCTCAATCTCATCACCAGTTTTCACTCTTATCTTTTTATTTTTATTTTTTTATTTTACAAATCTCCAATTTTATCACAAACTCTCATCCTCATCTCCAACTCCAACTCAATCTCAATCTCAAGTCTCTCTGACCCTCACTCACTCTCTTCTAAATATCTCTCGATTTCTCTGGATTTCTTACTCAGGTGGGGCCGACGGTTTGTGGTTGATTTGTGGGTGATGGCTGGAATCCGGGGTTGGTAGGTGGGTTTTTTCGATTCTTTTTTTTAAATGATTTTCTTGGTTTCTAATTGATACTGGGAGGGTTCGATTTTCTAGGTTGATTGATGGTTGCTTGGTAAAAAAAAAAAAATCCTCTTAAATATAAAGGGTGAATATTTCAAAAAAAAAAAAAATAGAAAGGGTAAAATGGTGATGAAGATTTTGGTGTTTGGGGGCTCAGCATGTGTTGTGGTTGTTGAAATCGGTTTGCTTTTTTTTTTTTTTTTTTTTTTTTGGGAGAAGATTTTTGTTTGTGTTTGTGGGTGTTGAAATCGGTTTGGTTGGAGAATAGATGATGTTTATCTCCTTTTTTATTTTGTTAAAAGATATGGATTTGGAGAAGATGATGTTTATCTCTTTTTTTCAATTTTGTTTTTGATGGATCTTGTTTTGGATTTGTTGGAGATCCCATCTGGATCTCCAATTTTTCTGAATTTTTTTTTTTTTTTTTTTTTGGGTTTGGACCGGGTTTGGAATAACAAGCTTTTTTTAATTATTTTTTTCATTTATGGGTTTATGATGATGATGATCTGGGTTTGGATTTTTGAGGTTTGGTGTTGATCTTCGATTTGGTTGAGGTTTGGATGATCCAGAATCTTTTTAATTTCTTTTTTTTTCTGGTTGAATGTTGATATTTTTTCTAGGTTTGGACGATGATGGTGATGAAGAGGATTTAAAAAAAAAAAAAAATTGAAAAAGAGAGGGTGCAAGGGCAACAATGTCATTTTACATTATGAAGAACACTTTTCCATCCAAAACTAACGGCAGGCCAGCAGGGTGGAAAATGGCCAATACTGAAACTAGAGGGTGTAAAATGACCAATACCTCATAAGTGAGGGTGGAAAATAATAATATCCCTAAAATTTAATAGTGAAGCCATTCACCAACTCATTACTGAGGCTGATTGAAAATAATTTTGTATTTCCTTAAAGTGAAATTTGGGCTTGGCTACTACCCCACATCTGGTCTGGTCTAAAAGTAGAAACTGAAAATGAAAATGAACCGGTTTAATTTTGAGTATAAATTAAGTTTTTTTTTTTTTTTTTTTTTTTTTTTTTTGAATATACAACAACTACCGGGATCCGACGAGATTGAACTCTACAAGCGCAGTCCGGACTACAACTCCCATAAACGGGAGAGAGAACCCACAATTGGTGGGACACCATCCACCCTTGGGATTAAAGGCCAAGGGGGACAAATAATAGCAATATATACATGTACATAATGGGCTTTGAACCTTGGTGGTGGAGGCTCCCAGAGGAGGGTCCAACCACATTGGCAAGAGGCCCAAATAAGTATAAATTAAGTTGGTGGCTCACTGGCTCCACTTTTTGAGTCATCAATAATGATTGATTGCTAGATTTTTTTTTTTTTTTCTAATGGACACAATCACGCAACCTTTTGCATAATTTTAGTTTTTTAATATGATAATTCAATGGATGATGATGTCTAATGCCATTACTATAGTCTCAAAAAAAAATTATTGTAAAATAGATATTCGGATCATATATGTAGTAATTGATTTAAATAAAAAAAATTAAGATAATATTTTAATCAATTTTATAATATTAAATGAAGTTTTTATAATTTCAAAAGGATTTAAATTTATTATATCCTATGAAAAAAAAAAAAAAAAAAAATTATGAGTTCAAACCGTATCCTTAAATATCTTAACATGTGACCCTTATATATATCAATCAAAAAGTTTTAGATTTATTCATAATTTCAGATACAGTATTTGGCAACACAAACACGAATGTTGTTATAAGAGCCTCTTTAACAATTATTCACTTGCATGTTGTCAAAAAAAAAAAAAAAAAACACTAATAATCCACAACACACATATCATGCATGTTGCCGTAGGAGATTATTTAGCATATATTGACTTATCCGTTGCGAAAGGCTAATATTCAGCAACGCATATGTCATGCACGTTGTCATTAGTTTGCGTCTTGAGAAAGACTAATATTCTGCATCACACATTTCATGCACGTTGTTGTAGAAACCTCTTTAGCAATTGTTGACTTGTGTGTTGTGAAAAAGACTAAAAATCAACAATACACATATTGTGCATGTTGCCAAGGGAGTATCTTTAGGAATTGTTGACTTGCATGTTACAAAAAAAGATAATATTTGGTAACACACATATCATGGATATTGTGATCATAAATGCAAAAATGCATAACCACCATTAACTAATTGATTAAGCATTTCCTCTTCCTTTTTTCTTTTTCTTTTTTAATGAAAGAGCCTCTTGTTTTTTTCTAACAACGATTCTAGTGTCATTTTTGTTCAATAAATCGTAAAATATGGGAAGACCCCTCCCTTATAATAGGAGTTACATTCTGAGTTATGTGTTTGTAACAATTTATATCATTAAATTCCGATAATTAAACCTCTAATCCGATTGTATTGATTTCAAATAAAAATAGTTTAATTAAATGATGCAATCATGTTTTTTATATTTATTTATTTATTATTCAAAATAATCTTAAAGATTTATTTGGATGATCAGTTTAAACTATCAAGTAATAAAAATGATTAATTTTTATAATAAATATTGATTTTAAAAAAAAAGTTAATAAAAATTTAATAATATATATGTTATATTTAAATTTGTATGTAATACTTAACAATGAAAAACTTGCACTAGAATGGCACTATGACACTATCATATGTTATAGTGCTCCTTGTCTTGAGTTCAAACCTCCATCAACTCAAATTAAGAGACAATATCATATGTAGGATTTGTGGGCCGATAGTGTTGGGATCTACCCCTCTACTAGGGGAGCCCAAGAGGGAGGGTACGAGGTATCTTGATTATGTTTTTTATTTTTATTTTTTAATATGGCCTACGACAATGCGTACTGCAATGCATATTTTTACTTTTATTTTATATGGTCTACGACAAAGTGCAATGCGCATTGCGTTGAATGTCTACAACAACGCGTATTGCAACGCACAAATGCATGTTGCCTTCAACATCTAAGGAAACATTGACAGTGCATGTTGCCTTAAACATCTAAGGAAACGTCGACAGTACATTGCGTTAAATGTCTATGGCAACACGCGTTATTTACCGCAACACACGTATTTTGGTTTCATTAATATAAGATTACACTTGTTGCATATTGTGAAAAGATTTTGGACTTTTAGCAATATGCATATTAACGCACACCTGTGCATTGCAAAAAGTTTTGGCAACGTATTTTGCATGTTGCCAAAGACCAAATTTCTTGTAGTGATATTTGAGTTACGCATGTGCATGTAGCATCTGATTTAGATAAAAAGAATAAAGATAATCTTTAATTAATTTTATAAAATATTAAATGAAGTTTTTATAACCTCAAGAGAATTTAAATTCATTGTATAAACGCCGAAGGAACAAATTTTATGTTTTCCTATGCATGCACAATTTTATTTAACTTTTCCAAATTTAGCATTTAAAAGCCCCCAACTGCAATTTCCATTTAAGTATACCAGACAAATTAAAACCATTAGTTAAAGACGTCGCAGGTTGAAGGATGCACTAAACGTCTAGCAGAGAATGTCATAAGTTCAAGGTGTATGCCGAGGAAATAAAGTGCTTGAAAAAAACTGCCTAACATCAATTCTTTGCCTCAATAATTAAAGCGAGAAAAAAGATGGCCATATAAAAAGAAGGCACCAAAAAGATTAATCCTCTCCGTAACAACTTAAGCTAGATATCAATTTATCAAAGTTCTATTTATAATACTTGTAATATTGGAGATATCAATAAGCTGCACAACATTTGTATTCTTC
The DNA here is from genome assembly GCA_954870605.1 of Acer campestre. Lineage (NCBI taxonomy): Eukaryota > Viridiplantae > Streptophyta > Magnoliopsida > Sapindales > Sapindaceae > Acer > Acer campestre. The sequence goes on along the minus strand of OX940801.1, from coordinate 50,811,917 downwards.
TCCGGTAAACCTGGTGGAGGTGGTCCGATTTTGATGGCACAATCACAGTCATTAATATTTGCCAAGGCCTGGTTAACATTAAGACTGACATCATCAAAATGACCTTCATCCAGGCTTGCAATGGCTATTAGAAGAGGAGGGGTTGTTTCACACTAGGGTCTGTCACATTTGGCAGCTAGCAATGCCATGAGGAAGGCGTCGGTAGCCGCCACCGCTTCATAGGTTGGCTTGAGGGAGAAAGCAGCTAGGGTTGTGAGATCGGCTGTGGCTGCTTCTGGAGCTGAAGTGAGAGTTTGGACACAAAAGTTGTTGTTTTTGGTCTTGGTGCATATTTGGTTGATTAGTGGTGGTACATTAGCGGAAAAACAGAGTTGATAGCAGCAACAAGTGATTAAGAGAAGACATTTTTTTTTTTTTTATGGGGGGTTTAATTGTGGTGAGATTTGATGATGATTTTCAATTTTTTTGATTAGTTTTTCAGGCTTATAAGAGCTGAGGGTTTTAGTTGGGGATAAAAAATGGTATAATAATGATGATATAGTAACCTTAATAGGAGATTCTGTTAAATGTATTGAATTTGAAACAATGAGAAAGTGAATTTGATATATTTAGAAGAAGAATCGGGGGATTTAAATGAAATAATGAATGTTTTTAAGGTGTTACTTTTAACATTTGATTAAGGATAATTTATTTTTATTTTTTTTGACAAAGAATATTTGATTTTGAATACTATTTTAATTTTTTATTATGTTATTATTATTAATTTATTACCATATATGTTTTCAAAACTTACAATTAATTTGATATAAAATTAATAATTTAATATTTTTAATTTATTTTGATTTATTTATTACTATTTATAAGAATAATTGTAATTGAAAAACATTTTTTTTGGGAATAATACCTACGTAAAAACAAATTAAAAAAAAAAAAAAAAGTTAAAAATAGAAGTAAATTTTGGAAAATATTTATTTCAAAATTTTATAAGATGTATTACAAAATTTGCATTCATGATTGGGACGAGGACCAACCGTATTAAATCAAACACTCTTAATATAAACGGTATATTTATTTATTATCATTTGTAAGTAATTATAATTGAAAAACAATTTTTTTAGGGGAAGGGGTGGTCCTTGTTTAATCACACGATCACAATCATTAATATTTTCCAGTGCAATATGAGTATATATTCACATTAACTTCATGATAATCATCTCCATCCAGATTGGTGACCGATGCCCGAATGAAATTAAAAGCTCGTTTTCCGTGGCTGTAACCGCTGTTAACTTCAGGAAGATGTGATCCAGGCCTTTCAGATCGGCAGTGTTTACTCCAGGATTGGTCACAGACTTGGTTGATCAGTTGGGGTGCATCATTTTGAGTTCGAATCATATCCTTTAATCTGATTTTGTATTAGCTAGTTCTTACAGGTATTTTCTATTTATTTAGATAAAAATTCGAATCAAACAATGGGAGAGGTTTTTAAATTTTTTGGTAACTTAATAACTGTATAAATTCCTCAAAGGAAACAAATTTAATGTTTTCTTACACATCCCCATAAAAAAAATAAAAATAAAAATAAAAATTATATGTTAGAACTTTATCCTCCTCTCCATAATCTGAATTTATATTAATACAAACTAATTCATTTTGAAATATCTTTAAATCTTTAAAGATCTCACAACAGGTGACCTTCTCAAATTTCTGACTCAATTTTTTTTAACTTCACTCTCTCAACCATTGAATTAAAGAATACATGAGCAAATGAGTGATTGAGATGTTGAAAAAAAAAAATTGCGTCAGAAATTTGTGTTAATATAACCTGACACATATATCAATAAAACAATTTCAGATTTAATAAGATAAAAGTTCGGATCAGAGCGAACAATAAGACATTATAATATCATCCAGAGGGATGTCTAATGTCTAATTAACTATTCTGAGCAAGAAAAAAACCGATAGCACCTGAAATTTCAACAAACTGCGTAGCTTTTGTACTCTTGTCCGGTAAACCTGGTGGAGGTGGTCCAATTTTGACCACACGATCACAGTCATGAATATTTGCCCAGGCCTTGTTAAGTTGAACATTGAGATCTTCAAAATGACTAGCTCCCGCCTCCAGGTCGGTAATGGCTAATTGAAGAGGAAGGAATGATCCATCATAACTTGTTATACAATGGGTCACCACTTGTTGCACACCAGGGTCTGTCACATTTCGTAGCAGTGCATGGAGGAAGCCGTCGGTGGTCGCCACTATGGCGTAGGTTGACTTGAAGGAGTAGGAAGCTAGTGTTGTGAGATTGGCTGTGGCTGCTCCTGGAGCTGCATTCAGAGTCTGGACACATTCGTCATAAAAATTGAAAGAGAAGCAGATTCTATTGATTAGTGGTGGTACATCAATGGAAAAACATTGTTGAAATTGGAGGAAGAAGAAGAAACAATTTGAGAGCAGCAACAAGTGATTGAGAGAATACATTTATATATATATATATATATATTGGTTTAGTTGTGGGGAGATTTGAATTTGATGATGATTCTCAATTTTTTTGTTTTTTATTTATAGTGGCTAGTTGGGTTCAAAAATGTAGAAATTGAGAATCAAAGTCAAATTTTATATTTTTAGAAAGAGGATATAGTGAATTAAATGCAATAATGAATGTTTTTAATATATTTTTAAATGCAATAAAGAGGATATAGTGAATTAAAAGAGGAGATTCTGTTAAATGTATTGAATTTGAAACAATGAGAAAGTGAATTTGATATATTTAGAAGAAGAATAGGGTGAATTAAATGAAATAATGAATGTTTTTAACGTGTTACTTTTAATATTTGATTAAGAATACTATTTTAATTTTTTGAGTAATACTATATTGCCCAAATTTGGTGTCCAAATATGATGCCCAAATGATATGGTAACACTATAGACTATTCATTTCAATTGTATTAGATTTGCATGATTTAAATGAATGATCTGCAGTGTTGCCACATCATTTGGACACCAGATTTGGACATCAAATTTGGGGAATGTAACATTACTCTAATTTTTTATTATGTTATTATTATTACTTAATTTATTACCATATATGTTTTCAAAACTAACAATTAATTTGATATAAAATTAATAATTTAACATTTTTAATTTATTTTGATTTATTTATGAGTAAATTGCACTGAACCTCCCTGCGGTTTACCCTTAGACACTCAGAATCAACTTTATCAAAAACTAACACTTAACCCCCCCTAAAGTTAGTCAATACCCATCCAATTTAACGGTTGACCATGTCAGGTCGTGTAAATATCTATAATGCCCCTAACATGACATCACACTGTCTATTTACATTTTTAACCCGGGTAAAAGACAAAAAAAAAAAATGAAAGTCAGGAACACGGTTTGTTTGCAACATATATTGGTTTTTAAATTTTTCTTTGGACAGAAATACCCTTAAAGAAATGTAGAATTTTTAATAAAATGGCAAAGCCAGATTGTTGTTTTCTCAACTCTTAAGTGATTCAAATTTATTTTTTCTATTCATTACTCTCCATATTATCTATTAAAAAAAATTCTCATTAATTACTCATTGTTCTGCTGAGAAGCACTCTCCATTTTTTTTTCGAACATAGAAGGTTCGTGTACTTCAAATAACGAAATTGAAAAGCATCACAATGTACTTCAACTAATACCAAGTTCAACTATCACCAACAACCACTACTTCATTAATCAGCATGCCCACCATTGCCACAATCCCACATGTCCTTCAAACATATGTAATCTCGATAGAATCTTCCAACTTAATTTTTTTTGCCCATAAATGTTCTTATCCCTGTGAACATGAAAGTCCTGCACAATAAATACAAAATAGAGATATACAATTCATAAACTAAGACATCGAAAATATGAGTAGAAAGCAAACTTGCTCAGTCCAAGACAACCAAGACAAAGCATTTAAACTGATGCAAATAATGATTTAGTAATTAAATGGAATTCTAAGAACATGTGCCAAACTTACACTTATCAGCAACTAGTAGTTGATTGAAAACAACTATACAATTTGGAAAGAATAGTGTGTTGAAAATGAAAAGTGAGGAATGAAGCGGTGCAGTTGTACATGAATTGAATGAGACAAAATGAGACAAAGTGATGCAACTAGCTGTTCTAGGACTTTAACTTGCCCTGAATAGAGGGCATTTCACTCCATTCCAACAAAGTGATGCAAAACAGAGTATCATCCAAGAAAAATAAAACACATACAAATAAAATTAATCTGTATACGATAACCTTAAACATTTTAAACACAAAACCAAATACAAAATTGTAAGAACTCTCCAAAAATTTGAATCCAAACAAATACCCATTCTTGCATCCAAAAAATAAGAAATTTCAATCCAAACAAATACCCATTCTTACATCCCAAGAAATTAACAAGTCAAAAACCTAAAAAACCTATATGGTGGCCGATTGAAGTTATGAATCAAACCTTGTCAACAAATAACACAACATTCTAGAATACAAAGGGAAAATGGAGGTCTCGTTGATAGAGATAATGAATTTACCTTTCGCCCATCTCGACGCCTTTACGTTTTCCACCAAAATCAAGCTACAACTTCTTCGATGAACACCAAGACTAGGACGACGCGAAGACGATGACGATGTACAACTTTGCGCTTCACCGCCTTTGACAATAGGTACTAGATAGAGGAACGGTTTGGTTTTTCTATAGAGAGATGACTTTATTTTCAGACCTAAACTGTTGGTTCTTTGCTTCGTGCCTCTTCATTTTCAGAAGTAATCTATTTTTATTTTTATTTTCAATTTGAAATTCAAAAGTAATCTGGATCATTTAATGTTACGGAGTGATATGACGTGTTTGAATTGAGGTGTACAGTACAAACCCATTGAAAGACAAATTTAACCTTCAAAGACATGGTCAACCGTTAAATTGGATGGCCGTTAACTAACGTTAGGGGGGTTAAGTGTCAGTTTTTGATAAAGTTGATTTCAAGTGTCTAAGGGCAAACCTCAGGGGGTTGGGTGTTATTCACTATTTATTTATTACTATTTATAAGAATAATAGTAATTGAAAAACATTTTTTTGGGAATAATACATTAATACCTACTAAAAAACAAAATATATATATATAAAAATAAATAAATAAATAAATAAAAAGGTTAAAAATAGAAGTAAATTTTGGAACATATTTATTTCAAAATTTGCATTCATGATTGGGAGTTGGGAGTTGGGACGAGGACCCAACCGTATTAAATCAAACACTCTTAAATTGGACGCGTTGTCTCGGCCCATATCATAATATAAAAGGTATATTTATTTATTGTCATTTGTAAGTAATTATAATTGAAAAACATTTTTCTGGGGGAATTTTTTTTATATATATAATATCTAATAATTCGGGACCAGGTAATTTTTTGAAAGCTTTCGCCATTGGTAGGATTCGAGCCACTGACCTGAGAGTCATTTACTCAAGCTCTAAGCTCGTTCATCTATCAGTTGAACTACACCCTTGTTGGCATTTTTTCGAGGGAATAATACCTACTAAATTTTATAATTTACCTGTACATAAAAAAAAAAATAATAATAAATAATACATAGAGGTCTCTCCTCATGAATTAGTCAGTAAGCAGCAATAGATAGCCATAGAGATATCGCTAACTGCAACATTTTTGTGTTCTTGTCCTGTAAACATGGTGGGGGTGTTCCTTGTTTAATCACACGATCACAGTCATTAACATTTTCCAGTGCAATATGAGTATATATTCACATTAACTTCATGATAATCATCTCCATCCAGATTGGTGACCGATGCCCGAATGAAATTAAAAGCTCGTTTTCCATGGCTGCAATAACCGCGGTTAAATTAAGGAAGATGTGATCCAGGCCTTTCAGATCGGCAGTGTTTACTCCAGGATCTGTCACAGACTTGGTTGATCAGTTGGGGTTCATCATTTTGAGTTCGAATCATATCCTTTAATCTGATTTTGTATTAGCTAGTTCTTACAGGTATTTTCTATTTATTTAGATAAAAATTCGAATCAAACAATGGGAGAGGTTTTTAAATTTTTTGGTAACTTAATAACTGTATAAATTCCTCAAAGGAAACAAATTTAATGTTTTCTTACACATCCCCATAAAAAATATATATATATATATATGTTAGAACTTTATCCTCCTCTCCATAATCTGAATTTATATTAATACAAACTAATTCATTTAGAAATATCTTTAAATCTTTAAAGATCTCACAATAGGTGACCTTCTCAAATTTCTGACTCAATTTTTTTTAACTTCACTCTCTCAACCATTGAATTAAAGAGTACATGAGCAAATGAGTGATTGAGATATTGAAATATAAAAAATTGTGTCAGAAATTTGTGTTAATATAACCTGACACATATATCAATAAAACAATTTCAGATTTATTTAGATAAAAGTTCGGATCAAAGCGAACAATAAGACATTATAATATCATCCAGAGGGATGTCTAATGTCTAATTAACTATTCTGAGCAAGAAAATAACCTATAGCACCTGAAATATCAACAAACTGCGTAGCTTTTGTACTCTTGTCCGGTAAACCTGGTGGAGGTGGTCCAATTTTGACCACACGATCACAGTCATTAATATTTGACCAGGCCTTGTAAAGTTGAACATTGAGATCTTCAAAATGACTAGCACCCGCCTCCAGGTCGGTAATGGCTAATTGAAGAGGAAGGAATGATTCATCATAATTTTTTGTACAATGGCTCACCACTTGTTGCACACCAGGGTCTGTCACATTCCGTAGCAGTGCATGGAGGAAGCCGTCGGTGGTCGCCACTATGGCGTAGGTTGACTTGAAGGAGTAGGAAGCTAGTGTTGGGAGATCGGCTGTGGCTGCTCCTGGAGCTGCATTCAGAGTCTGGACACATTCGTCGTAAAAATTGAAAGAGAAGCAGATCCTGTTGATTAGTGGTGGTACATCAATGGAAAAACATTGTTGAAATTGGAGGAAGAAGAAGAAACAATTTGAGAGCAGAAACAAGTGATTGAGAGAAGACATTTATATATATTTGTTTAGTTGTGGGGAGATTTGAATTTGATGTTGATTCTCAATTTTTTTGTTTTTTATTTATAGTGGCTAGTTGGGTTCAAAAATGTAGAAATTGAGAATCGAAGTCAAATTTTATATTTTTAGAAAGAAGATATAGTGAATTAAATGCAATAATGAATGTTTTTAATATATTTTTAAATGCAATAAAGAGGATATAGTGAATTAAAAGAGGAGATTCTGTTAAATGTATTGAATTTGAAACAGTGAGAAAGTGAATTTGATATCTTTAGAAGAAGAATCCGGTGAATTAAATGAAATAATGAATGTTTTTAATGTGTTACTTTTAATATTTGATTAAGAATACTATTTTAATTTTTTGAATAATACTACATTGTCCAAATTTGGTGCTCAAATTTAGTGCCCAAATGATGTAGAAATACTATAGATCATTCATTTAAATTGTATTAGATTTGCATGATTTAAATAAATAGTCCGTAGTATTGCCATATCATTTGGGTACCAAATTTGGGCAATATAGCATTACTCTAATTTTTTATTATGTTATTATTATTACTTAATTTATTAACATATATGTTTTCAAAACTTACAATTAATTTGATATAAAATTAATAATTTAACATTTTTAATTTATTTTGATTTATTTATGAGTAAATTGCACTGAACCTCCTTGAGGTTTACCCTTAGACACTCGGAATCAACTTTATCAAAAACTAACACTTAAACCCCCTAACGTTAGTCAATGTCCATCCTATTTAACGGCTGACCATGCCAGGTCATGTAAATATCTATAATGCCCCTAACATGACATCACACTGTCTATTTACATTTTTAACCCGGGTAAAAGACAAACAAAAAAAAAAAACAAATTGAAAGTCATGAACATAGTTTGTTTGCAACATATGTTGGTTGTTAAATTTTTCTTTGGACAGAAATACCCTTAAAGAAATGCAGAATTTTTTATAAAATGGCAAAGCCAGATTGTTGTTTTCTCAACTCTCAAGTGATTCAAATTTATTTTTTCCATTCATTACTCTCCATATTATCTATTAAAAAAAAATTTCATTAATTACTCATTGTTCTGCTGAGAAACACTCTCCATTTTTTTTTTTTTCAAACATAGAAGGTTCGTGTACTTCAAATAACGAAATCAACATAGATAAAATCAAGTTTAAGGTAGATAACAAATCACGCAAACATTGACAAAATAAAATTCATTTCAATAATTTAGTTCATTAATCAAGAATCCACATGAATCATTTCTACAAACACTGATTCTTAATTTAGAAATTGAAAAGCATCACAATGTACTTCAACTAATACCAAGTTCAACTATCACCACCAACCACTACTTCATTAATCAGCATGCCCACCATTGCCACAATCCCACATGTCCTTCAAACATGTAATCTCGACAGAATCTTCCAACTTAAATTTTTTTGCCCATAAAAGTTCCTATCCCTGTGAACATGAAAGTCCTAAAAAATAAATACAAAATAGAGATATACATATGAAATAGATACAAACATAGATAAATATGAAAGTCCAAGTGAACTTCAAAGTATTGCAAAAAAAATGCACAAAACAAAGAAATACAATTCATAAACCAAGACACCGAAAATATCAGTACAAAGCATACTTGCTCAGTCCAAAAGAACCAAGACAAAGCATGTAAACTGATGCAAATAACAATTTAGTAATTAAATGGAACTCTAAGAACATGTGTCAAACTCACACTTATCAGCAACTAGTAGTTGATTGAAAACAACTATACAATTTGGAAAGATTAGGGCCCGTCCTGTAAGTCGTTTTTTGTTTTTGTTTTTCGAAAAGAAAAATGAAAATGAAAACAATGTTTTTGGTTTCATTTTTGAATTCTGAATACGCGTCTGGTAGCATTTATTGGATTCCGTATTTTGAAAATAAAAACTGGAGAAACGCGTTCGGTAGGATAACTGAAAACTTTCAAAAATTGAAATATCAATTTTTACATTTTGTTTCATATTATTACAATTATAAACAAATTGATTAAATAATTAACCAATATAATTTTTGTAGTGTAATTTATAACTTAAACACAAGAACACATCATAAATTACTTCCAAAAAAAATCAATTAATCAATTAATCAAAACTAAACTCTTAAATTATAAATAAGTATTATTTTAATAAATATAAATAACAGTAAATAAATATAAAAAAAAAAATTAAAAAGAAAAAGAAAGGAAACCGGATTGGAGAAGAAGAAAGGAAGAAGATCGGAGATGAAGAAGAGGAAGAGGATCGAAGAAGAAGAAGAAGCAGTGGATCAGAAGAAGAAGAAGATCGGAGAAGGAGAAGAAAAGAATCAGAGAAGAAGAAGAAGAAGATCAGAAGAAGAGGAGATCGTGGGTCGATCCGCTTTTGGAGGAGCAAATCGGTGACGAAAAATAGATCGGAAGAAGAAGAGATCGGAGGCAAGAAGACGAAGATGATGAAGAGAAGAAGAAGAGAAAAAAAAAGGAGAAGATCAGTTGAAGGTAGAAGAAGAAGAAAGAAGGAGATTGACGTTGAAGAGAGAAAAAAGAGAAAAATAAAAAATAAAAAAAATAAAAAAATAAAGGAGATGAGGTCTGGTGGGTGAAAAAAAAAAAGAAAAAAAAAATTAATGTATGGGACCCACTTATTTAATGATATGGGACCCACTATAAATGAAAACAAAAACAAATTCATGAAAAACAAGTTTTTTTTGTTTTTTAAAATTTACACTTTTAACACTGGTTTTGTTTTTCATTTTGTTTTTGTATTTTGAAAATAAAATGAAAAACGGTTTATAGGACGCGAATTCGAAATCATTTTTGGAAAACAAAAACGAAAACAAACCAAAAACAGCCTGCAAGACAGCCCCTTAGTGTGTTGAAAATGAAAAGTGAGGAATGAAGCGGTGCAGTTGTACATGAATTGAATGAGACAAAATGAGACAAAGTGATGCAACTAGTTGTACCAGGACTTTAACTTGCCCCGAATGGAGGGCTTTTCACTCCATTCCAACAAAGTGATGCAAAACAGAGCATCATCCAAGAAAAATAAAACACATACAAATAAAATTAATCTGTATACGATAACCTTAAACATTTTAAACACAAAACCAAAAACAAAATTGTAAGAACTCTCCATAAATTTGAATCCAAACAAATACCCATTCTTGCATCCAAAAAATCAGAAATTTCAATCCAAACAAATACCCATTCTTACATCCCAAAAAATTAACAAGTCAAAACCCTAAAAAACCTATATGGTGGCTGATTGAAGTTATGCATCAAACCTTGTCAACAAATAACACGACATTCTAGAATACAAAAGGAAAATGGAGGTCTCGTTGATAGAGGCAATGAATTTACCTTTCGCCCATCTCAACACCTTTATGTTTTCCACCAAAATCAGGCTACAACTTCTTCGATGAACACCAAGACTAGGACGACATGAAGACGATGACGATGTACAACTTTGCACTTCACCGCCTTTGACAGTAGGTTCTAGACAGAGAAACGGTTTGGTTTTTCTATAGAGAGATGACTTTATTTTCAGACCTAAACTGTTGGTTCTTTGCTTCATGCCTCTTCATTTTCAGAAGTAATCTATTTTTTATTTTCAATTTAAAATTCAAAAGTAATATGGATCATTTAATGTTACTGAGTGATATGATGTGTTTGAATTGAGGTGTACAGTACAAGCCCATTGAAAGACAAATTTACCCTTCAAAGACATGGTCAACTGTTAAATTGGATGGGCGTTGACTAATGTTAGGGGGGTTAAGTGTCAGTTTTTGATAAAGTTGATTCCAAGTGTCTAAGGGCAAACCTCAGGGGGTTAAGTGTTATTCACTATTTATGTATTACTATTTATAAGAATAATTGTAATTGAAAAACATTTTTTTGGGAATAATACATTAATACCTACTAAAAAACAAAATAAATAAAAAAGGGTTAAAAATAGAAGTAAATTTTGGAACATATTTATTTCAAAATTTGCATTCATGATTGGGAGTTGGAACGAGGACCCAACTGTATTATTTAGAGCTTGTTTTGTTGGGCTTTTGAAAAACCTCTATTGGTAAAAGATCTATTTGCAGTAGATCTATTAGAAATAGAGTTTTTGAAAAAAAAAAAAAAATCATAGATGTTTGGTTGGTAGACTTTTTTTAAAAAAAAAAGGTCTATTTTGAGTAGCACCTCTCTATGAGCTTTTGTCCAGTAGAGGTTTAAACTCTACTAGCCTCTACTCAATTTAAAATAGACAATCTCAAAAGCCCAACCAAACAACTTTAAAAAACTCAAATAGACGTTGGTAGACCTTTTGAGCTAGTAGAAAGCTCAACCAAACAAGCACTTATTGTCATTTGCAAGTAATTATAATTGAAAAACATTTTTCTAGGGGAATTTTTTTATATATATATAATATCTAATAATTCAGGACCACGTATTTTTTTAAAAGCTTTCGTCATTGATAGGATTCGAGCCACTAACCTGGGAGTCATTTACTCAAGCTCCAAGCTCGTTCATCTACCAGTTGAACTACGCCCTTGTTGACATTTTTTTGGGGGAATAATACCTACTAAATTTTATAATTTACCGATACATAAAAAAAATAAAATAATAAATAAAACATAGAGGTCTCTCCTCATGAATTAGTCAGTAAGCAGCAATAGATAGCCATATAGATATCGCTAACTGCAACATTTTTGTGTTCTTGTCCTGTAAACCTGGTGGGGATGGTCCTTGTTTAATCACCCGATCACAATCATTAACATTTTCCAGTGCAATATGAGTATATATTCACATTAACTTCATGATAATCATCTCCATCCAGATTGGTGATCGATGCCCGAATGAAATTAAAAGCTCGTTTTCCGTGGCTGTAATAACCACGGTTAAATTCAGGAAGATGTGATCCAGGCCTTTCACCAGGATCGGTCGCAGACTTGGTTGATCAGTTGGGGTGCATCGTTTTGAGTTCGAATCATATCCTTTAATCTGATTTTGTATTAGCTAGTTCTTACAGGTATTTTCTATTTATTTAGATAAAAATTCGAATCAAACAATGGGAGAGGTTTTTAAATTTTTTGGTAACTTAATAACTGTATAAATTCCTCAAAGGAAACAAATTTAATGTTTTCTTACACATCCCCATAAAAAAAATTATATGTTAGAACTTTATCCTCCTCTCCATAATCTGAATTTATATTAATTCAAACTAATTCATTTTGAATCTTGTAATCTTTAATTAAAGATCTCACCACAGGAGACTTCTCAAATTTCTAACTCAATTTTTTTTTAACTTCACTCTCTCAACCATTGAATTAAACAGTATGTGAGTAAATGGGTACTTGAGATATTAAAGTCAAAAAATTACGTTAGAAATTTTTGTTGATATAACCTGACCCATCGGAAATTGCTTGGGTATTGACTGAATGACTGGTCAATACCTAAAGTACTAACCTCACCAATGAGGTGTTGCCATGTGGCTTTTTTATTTTAACTTTTTACATTTATCTTCTTATATTTTTCACAAATGGGCCACATGACAAAACCACATTGGTTGGTCAGTACCTAAGTACTGACCAGTCAGTTCCTAAGCATTGTTTTATATCAATTAAAAAATTTCAGATTTATTTAGATAAAAGTTCGGATCAGAGCGAACAATAAGACATTATAATATCATCCAGAGTCCAGAGAGATGTCTAATGTCTAATTAACTATTCCTGAAGAAGCAAATTACCGATAACACCTGAAATATCAACAAACTGCGCAGCTTTTGTACTCTTGTCCGGTAAACCTGGTGGAGGTGGTCCAATTTTGACCACACGATCACAGTCATGAATATTTTCCCAGGCCTTGTAAAGTTGATCATTGAGATCATCAAAATGACTAGGTCCCGCCTCCAGGTCGGTAATGGCTAATTGAAGAGGAAGGAATGATCCATCATAACTTGTTATACAATGGGTCACCACTTGTTGCACACCAGGGTCTGTCACATTTCGTAGCAGTGCATGGAGGAAGCCGTCGGTGGTCGCCACCAAGGCGTAGGTTGACTTGAAGGAGTAGGAAGCTAGTGTTGTGAGATTGGCTGTGGCTGCTCCTGGAGCTGAATTCAGAGTCTGGACACAGACGTCGTAATATTTGAAAGGGGAGCAGATTCTGTCGATTAGTGGTGGTACATTAATGGAAAAACATTGTTGAAATTGGAGGAAGATGAAGAAACAATTTGAGAGCAGCAACAAGTGATTGAGAAAAGACATTTATATATATTGGTTTAGTTGTGGGGAGATTTGAATTTGATGATGATTCTCAATTTTGTTGTTTTTTATTTATAGTGGCTAGTTGGGTTCAAAAATGTAGAAATTGAGAATCAAAGTCAAATTTTATATATTTAGAAAGAGGATATCGTGAATTAAATGCAATAAGGAATGTATTTTTTTCTAGAAGACAATATATATAATGAATGTTTTTAATATGTTACCATTAATATTCGATTAAAAAAATTATTTAATTTTTTTTATTTAGTTATCATTAATTTACAATTAATTTGATATTAAATTAATGTTTTTCATTTGCTTTTGGAAAAATATTTATTTTTGGAAAATATTTATTTTTATTTTATTTTTTGAAACTTGAAAATTATTTATTATATTTTTTTTAAACTTGAAAATATGAATTTATATTATTTTTTTTGGTGAAAGGGAAATATGAATTTTTTGGGTCAAGTTAAATCAACTTAAAATTTTTACTTAAAATTTTGATTTCAATATCTCAACCACTTATGAGCTGTTAATACAATGGTTGAGATTTGAATGCATTTATAACTCTTGGATTAAAAAGACAAGGTTGGTTGAATTGTTGAAGTCACAATTTTAAGTTGATTTAACCTAACCATAATTTTTTTTTATTAAGTTATCATTAATTTGATATAAATTAATTTAATGTTTTCAATTTGTTTTTGGAAAAATATTTATTCAATTAGAAATACTTGATTCACTATCGTATCAAGATGGATAAATTTCATTTACCTTTCTATCACGAGCCATATCTGGAAAAATAAATTTCATCTACCCTTATCACAAGCCATATCAGAAAGGATAAATTTCATTCACCTCTCAATCTTGTCTTTATCTCAACTGTTGGATATATTTAAAGAGTAATGCTATATTGCCCAAATTTGGTGTTCAAATCTAGTGCCCAAATAATGTGGCAACACTCTAGTCCATTCATTTAAATCATCCAAATCTAATACAATTTAAATGAATAGTCTATAATATTGCCACATCATTTGGATACCAAATTTAGGCAATATAGCATTACTCATATTTAAATTGGGTAAATGGTTAGATTTGCTCAGTTAATTTAGATATCATGTGTTTTAAATTGTTTTTGAAAAGAAAAAAATGAAAATATTATTGGTGTCATATGTATAAATCAAGATTTGTTTGATTAACAAAGCTAAAACAATGAATAAGTGTAAATGTGTAATAGTAGAATTCTGACTGACCTAAATAAAATCTCACAGCTTGAGTGTAGTCGTGATTCTGGTGGGTCCAGATTCAGAATCAGAAAATTTGTATAAAAGAGTCTAGCTACTATACTTACATGGATATGGTAGAACCAAAAATTATGAACTACTTTTTGGTTGATTTTTTTTCGTAGGAATGGTTTTTAAAAATCTAAATGGTTTTCAAATTTAACCTTTAAGTGATTTTTTGATTTTGGTGCTACCATATCTATGTGGGTAAAAGAATGTTTGAAGAAAGAATGGTGACAGCAGCAAAGACTATCATGCACAATGGACCTGCAATCCACCCTATTTGAGCCATGCTCCATGCATGTGATAGCTCTCCTGCTCCTATAACATGACAGTTCTTAAGCATTGTCCTATATCAATCAAAAAATTTCAGATTTATTTAGATAAAAGTTTGGATCAGAGCGAACAATATGACATTATAATATCATCCAGAGGGATGTCAAATTTCTAATTAACTATTCCTGAAGAAGCAAATTACCGATAACACCTGAAATATCAACAAACTGCACAGCTTTTGTACTCTTGTCCAGTAAACCTGGTGGAGGTGGTCCAATTTTGACCACATGATCACAGTCTTGAATATTTTCCCAGGCCATGTAAAGTTTAGCATTGACATCATCAAAATGACTAGCTCCCGCCTCCAGGCCGGTAATGGCTAATTGAAGAAGAGGGATTGATCCATCATAATTTGTTATACAATGGGTCACCACTTGTTTCACACCAGGGTCTGTCACATTGTGTAGCAGTGCATGGAGGAAGCCGTCGGTGGTCGCCACCATGGCGTAGGTTGACTTGAAGGAGTAGGAAGCTAGTGTTGTGAGATTGGCTGTGGCTGCTCCTGGAGCTGAATTCAGAGTCTGGACACATTCGTCGTAAAAAATGAAAGGGGAGCAGATTTTGTTGATTAGTGGTGGTACATTAATGGAAAAACATTGTTGAAATTGGAGGAAGATGAAGAAACAATTTGAGAGCAGCAACAAGTGATTGAGAGAAGACATTTATATATATTGGTTTAGTTGTGGGGAGATTTGAATTTGATGATGATTCTCAATTTTGTTGTTTTTTATTTATAGTGGCTAGTTGGGTTCAAAAATGTAGAAATTGAGAATCAAAGTCAAATTTTATATATTTAGAAAGAGGATATCGTGAATTAAATGCAATAATGAATGTATTTTTTTCTAGAAGACAATATATATAATCAATGTTTTTAATATGTAGTTATCATTAATTTACAATTAATTTGATATTAAATTAATGTTTTTAATTTGTTTTTGGAAAAATATTTTTTTTTTGGAAAATATTTATTTTTATTTTATTTTTTGAAACTTGAAAATTATTTATTATTTTTTTAAAAAAAAAAACTTGAAAATATGAATTTTTTGGGTCATGTTAAATCAACTTAAAATTTTGATTTCAATATCTCAACCACTTATGAACTCTTAATACAATGGTTGAGATTTGAATACATTTATAACTCTTGGATTAAAAGGATATGGTTTGTTGAATTGTTGAAGTCACAATTTTAAGTTGATTTAACCTAACCATAATTTTTATTATTATTATTAAGTTATCATTAATTTGATATAAATTAATTTAATGTTTTCAATTTGTTTTTGTAAAAATATTTATTCAATTAGAAATACTTAATTCACTATCGTATCAAGATAGATAAATTTTATTTACCTTTCCATCACGATCCTTATCTGAAAAAATAAATTTCATCTACCCCTATCACAAGCCATATTAGAAAGGATAAATTTCATTCACCTCTCAACCTTGCTTTTTATCTCAACTGTTGGATCAGGTCTTTTTTCTCAACTGTTGGATATATTTAAATTGGGTAAACGGTTAGATTTGCTCAGTTAATTTAGATATCATGTCTTTTAAATTGTTTTTGAAAAGAAAAAAATTAAAATATTATTGGTGTCATGTCTATAAATCAAGATTGGTTTGATTAACAAAGCAAAAACAGTGAATAAGTGTAAATGTGTTATAGTAGAATTCTGAATGACCTAAATAAAATCTCACAGTTGAGTGTAGGTCCTGATTCTTGTGGGTCCAGATTCAGAATCAGGAAATCTGTATACCAGGGTCTGGCTACTATATTCACATAGGTATGGTAGCACCAAAAATTAAGAGCTACTTTTTGGTTGATTTTATTCGTATGAATGGTTTCCAAAAATCTAAGCGGTTTTCAAATTTAACCTTAAGTGATTTCTAGATTTTGGTGTTACCATACCCATGTGGGTAAGAGAAGGTTTGAAGAATGAATGGTGACAGTAGCAAAGACTATCATGCATAATGGACCTGCAATCCACCCTATTTGAGCCAGGCTCCATGCACGTGATAGCACTCCTACTCCAGTTATTACATATTTATCAATAATGTTAAATATTCCACCTAAAATTTCACTTTTTTTATCTCACTACATATAGCATGTGAAATGTCAAATTGTGAATGGATACACATTAATGATGATTTATCTCATATACCTCATGTATCCACTCACCATTTGACACCTTACATGCCACATGTAGTAGGATGAAAAAGAGGAGATTTTAGATGGGATATGTATCATTATTGTTTATCAATATGTGCCAATGCTGTCCATATAGTCGATCCCTTCGATAATTCAACTATCAATCGGTATATGCAAGACGTTTCAAGTGCAAGATCCCACATTTTTTTTTTATATTCATAATCAAAATTTATCATTTATGACAATCAATTAGAAAATTCAACCGATGTCAAAAAAAAAAAAAAATCAAAAATAATAATAATAATAATAATTTAAAAAAAAAAAAAAAAAAAAAAAAAAGACTTGGTGAGATGGAGTACCACATCTGACATCACTAACCCAGCACAGTTATATCCATCCGCTTCAAGTTTTGGACATATAAAATTGTCCTGTAAAACCTGGAAATTCTTTTGGTACTTTGATGAAGTCAAAAGGTTTCTCTAGTACTTATTGAGTTATTGTTAATTTCAAGACCAACTTTTATCTATATAAACACACACACACGTGACACGCAAAAAAAAATCACAAGATTCTAATCTATTAACATTAACAAGATTTTTAATATAAAATTAAAATCCTGTTCTAACCCACTTAGAACTTTACAGAAAATTTCATACATAATATGGGTCAAAAGAAAGTTTGAAAGTGACAAGTATTTTTTTTATTTTTATATTTGATGGTCCTTAGTGTCTCCCTCATCAATATTCTTCAACCACATCATCCCGAGCTAAATTATACATATAGTTTTTTTTTTTTTTTCTTGGTACGCACTAACATTATAAAGTCAATTCCTTTTTTCTGTTTGGTTTGAATCGGTTTGGAAAATAACATTAATTTGGTTTGGGTTGAAATATAATCAAATCGATTCATATTTGTTTGGTTTGACATTGAACTTCAACCTAAACCAAAATGAGAATGCACACCCCTAATTGTGGCGGATTGAAAATACTTTTATATTTTCTTTTAAAGTAACCCCACTTCCCTAAGTAGAATTAAAGAAATGCAATTATCAATCTGAAACCAAAAATGAACCACCAAACTAGTTTTATTTTGAGTCTAAATTAAGTTGGTGGCCCCGCTTTTTGTGTCATTAATTCATCAATAATGATTGACTGCTTGATTTTTTTCTCATGGACATTGGACTCAATCAAACGACCTTTTGCACAATTTTATTTTATTTTTTTAAAATGTGAATGCGATGGATGATGATGTCTAAGAAGAATTCTTCATCCTATGTAGAATTCTTCTGGTTGAAATAATTGATTAATTCATTAAAAAAACAATAATTGATTAATTATAATTTTTTAATGGTCTCTCTCACATTTAGATTTTTTTTAAGTAGATATTCGGGTCACACTGATCACGTATCCAGTGTTTGATCTCGACAGATCATAATATAACGTTAAATTGTCTGGTGTCAAATTTAAAAAAATAAATAAATAAGATAATCTTTTAATCAACTTTAGAATATTCGATGAAGCATTTTATAACTTCAAAATGATTTAAAATGTGGTTTTGTGGTAAAGGTGTTTATTCAATTTATATTTTCCCAATTTTGAGTTGTTGTCCCGTAGGTAGTTTATAAAACAAAACAAAAAAACCAAAGCAAAAAATATATATATAATTTCAAAGCCTACCTTACTATATAAGAACATCTTCAAAGCAAATATATGTTTTTAAGTTTCTAAGTAGTGTCACATCAGCATTTATATTCATTATGGGCCCACTTTTGAAAAAAATTTAGAGAAATACATATTCATATCTCCGATGCAATTATCTAAAATCAAATATGCATTCATTTTATGACGAATCATAATAAAACAATTATTACAATCTCTCTCCTATTTTATTTTACAATTAAATGAGCTCTAATATTATTGGTGGGATGAGTTAGAAATCTAGTCAGTATTTCTAGGAGAGTTTATAGAATTAGAAACTCAACTCCATATTCTCTAATTTTATTTTATTTTTGCCACATCATCTCCATATAAACCATATTGAAGTTAGATAATTGCATTGGAGAGAGTTTTTCTAAATTTTTAACTATCTATCCTATATGGCAATTAATTTTCTCCAAATGCATATTTACATTAAAGATGCTTTAAGGCAGTTAATATCAATTATGATCTATATAGGTCAAACAAAAAAAAAAAAAATTAAGTTGGAAAAATTGACAGTAGATAATTATGGACTCACGGTTAATTAAGGTACGTTGATTTTATTATTAATATTATTATTTTATCATATACCACATTGGATGATAGCAGCTCGAACCTATAATTTTATTAGGTTGAATGAGAATCCTTTAATTTACGTACTATCAAGTTACATTAAGCACCATTTACTACTAAATCACATTGGACGGTGGTTAATTATAGTTAATCATATAGTAGCTACATAAAGTACAGTCCATATATCTAATCAAATAATGGGAGAGATTTTTTAAATTTAATGTTTTCCTATACACCCACATCAAAAGAAAAATTGTGGACTCAAACCATTCCTCCCGTCCGAAATCCAAATTTGTATTAGTTGAATCCTTAAAGATCTTACGACATGCGACCTTTATATATCAGTCAAAAAGGTTTAGATTTATTCAGGTAAAAATTCAAATCAGTGTGAACAATATGACACTATAATATCATCAAGAGGGATATGTTTTGACGAAGCGAAAGTGATAGGTTAGTCGAATCCACGACAAGAATAATTGTTCCAAAGAAACGGTTTTTTATTAATTTCAATCAAAGGTTACAATAATTAACTATTGATGAGGAAGCATAACACTGATAACACCGGAGATATCAACAAGCTGCACAACATGTGTACTCTTCTCCGGTAAACCTGGTGGAGGTGGTCCGACTTTGATGACACGATCACAGTCATTAATATTTGTCAAGGCCTGGTTAACATTAAAATTGACATCGTCAAAATGACCTTCATCCAGGCTTGTAATGGCTGTTTGAAGAGGAAGGATTGATCCATCATAATTTGTTCTACAATGGGTCACCACTTGTTTCACTCTAGGGTCTGTCACATTTGGCAGCAATGCCACGATGAAGGCATCGGTAGTCGCCACCGCTGCATAGGTTGACCTGAGGGAGTAGGAAGCTAGAGTTGTGAGATTGGCATTGGCTGCTCCTGGAGCCGAAGTGAGAGTTTGGACACAAAAGTTGTTGTTTTTGGTCTTGGTGCATATTTGGTTGATTAGTGGCGGTACATTAATGGAAAAACAAGGTTGAAATTGGAGGATGAAGAAGAAATAAATTGAGACATAAGAGATCAACAACAAGTGATTGAGAGTAGACATTTTTTTTTTTTTTTATGATGATGATCTTCAAATTTTTTTTGATACTTCATCAAGGTATATATATAAATGGTATAATAGTGATGATTTAGTAATCATAATTGGAGACTATGTTAAATGAATTGATATATTTAAAAAAGAATCTAGTGAATTAAATGAAATAATTAATGTTTTTGATGTGTTACTATTAATATTCATTTTTATTTATTTATTATTTTACTATCATTAATTTATTAATTTATTACCATTGATATGTTTTTAAAATTTACAAATTTTGAGTGATTATTGAATTCATTTTTGCTCACCCCCTTGAAAAGGGTAAGAGCATTGCCCACTTCCCACATGTTGACATGTGTCCATTAGGGGGTAAAAAAGATGTCATGTTTTTGGGAGAGGGGTGATGCTCACCCCCCTTGAAGTGGGATGAGCAAAAGTGAACTCAAAATTAAATATAACAAGACCAAACATGTAAATTAATATTTAACAAATGGACATATATTAACATGTGAGGAGGGGGTAATGTTCACCCCCCTTTCAAGGGGATGAGCAAAAATGAACTCGTGATTATTTTCTTTTCTTTTATAAATATATGAATACTGCTTTTTTAGCATATGATAGTTTATGATAGTTTTTCCCCTTAAGTCAATCCAATTTTAGGGGAAAAATTTTTTTTACAGTTTTTGATATAAAATTAATAATTTAATGTTCTTAATTTGTTTTGGAAAATATTTGTTTATTACCATTTACAAGAATGATTATAATTGAAGAACATTTTTTTGGGAATAATACCTAGTAAAAAAAAAAAGGTTAAAAGTAGGAGTAAATTTTGGAAAATATTTATTTCAAAATTTTATAAGATGTATTACAAAATTTGCAACCATGATCGGGACAAGTGGTTCAATTCTCGACCCATCGGTAGGGGTGGGTGTTTAATTAATCGGTTCATTTTTCAATAGAACCGATAAAAAACTGATAAAGTTTGGTTTTTGAAAATATGAACCGATCCAATAAAATTTACAAATAGAGTGTCGATATTTACACCTCTCAAAAACTGTATGTACACCCCAAAGTAGTATTTTATTGAAAATCCAATATTACCCTTGAGCAAATTACTTAAAGGATTAAATAGTTTGTAAGTACACCCACCAATAATTATTAATTGGTTTTATATTAATCCTTAAAAAAAAAAAAAAAGGAAGTTTCCTATTTGATATAGACATATACAATAAAAACCATTCTATTTTCTCAAACCCTAATTTCTATTTAAATACTAATTTCAATTTCTTGAGAATGAATCAAAATCATCAGACGAAGTTGGTTGTGAAAAAATAATATATATATATATATATATAGACATATTGAAAGTCTAATATATATATCAATCATAGTTGGTTAGATTTAACGAAAGAAAATGAAGGATGTCATGGAGGAGAGTAGGAGACGGAATTTAGAATTTGGTAATTAGAACTTAGAGGAGGAAGGATCGGAGTAGCAGTCTGTAGCACCCTATAAAGACATGTTGGGATGACTGGGTTTGACAAACAAGCTTGAATTAGTGTGCTGGCAATTTTCTTTTCTTGTGGTTGTGCCTCTAGTTTTTCTGGGTTGGTTTTGCAGGGGGGGGGGGGGGGGGGGGGGGGGGGTGGCACTGTACTCTGTTTTGTTTTTGCATTGCTTTTCTTTGGTTTCGTTTGCATGGTCTGCTCTGTTTGCGGGTGTCCTGGCATTGTGCCCTTGCTTTGGCTTGGTTGGGTCCTTGCCCTTCATTTAATAAAATTTCGCAGTTTCAGAAAAAAAAAAAAAAATTATGATATATATTGCATCCTTATCGTTTAAATTTCGAAGAACACTCATACTTAACTACCGTTAATCAGGAAATCATTCTCTACCAAAATTTTATTAAGTAAAAAATTAATTACTCTATGCTTTCACTTTTCAAGAAAACTTTGTAAAAAAACTAAAAGTTGCTTACTAGTACAGTTGCAATGAAAAGAAATTTTGTTCATAAAATTTTAAAGTGATCTCATATGTTTTCTCAGGAGTTGGAAATTTTTATACTTTTTTTAACGATAAATTATTTATTTGAATAAAAAAATAAAAAAAAACTTTCAAAAAAAATTATATTAATTAATAATAAAAGTGATTAGATAACAAAATAGTGGGGTGTACTTACAAAAATATAATAAGATAAAATTAAAGAAAGGGTATTTTTGTTATTAAATGGGGTTTATTTACGAACTAAAGATTTTAAAAATATCTTAGGGGTGTACATACGAAAGGGGTGTATAAATAGTTTTTAAGGGGTGCCAATATCGCCACTCTATCAACCAATCAAAAACCAACTGAATTGGACTGGTTCGGTTTTTTTTTTTTTTTTTTGGTCCTAATTGGCCAAATTCATGGGCTTTAATTTTTACACATATTTTCATATTTTACTCCTTTTGGGCCTTCGACCAAATAAAATTGTAGGCTTGAACAAATTGAAAATACTAGTTTAAAATAATATTCAGTAAAAAAATCAAAGAAAAAAAATATGTTGTGACACATTTTCATAGTCTATAGTTTCATGGATCGTTGAACATTAAACTAGGGTTTATATATATATATAAGTTGGATCTAGGTTCGGTTTTCCAGTTTGAGATAGCAAACTGGGAAAAAAAACCGATCCAATTGGTTTTCAAAAAAAGGAACTAAACTAAACCGGCCAACCTAAGAAAACCGGACGAACTGATTGAATCGGTTCGGTTCGGTTTATTGGTTTTTTGCCCACCCCTACCCATCAGTCTTAAATCAGAGACTCTTAAATGATCTACATGGTCTCATTATATGTTTTCAAAATTTACAATTAATTTGATATAAAATTAATAATTTAATATTTTTAATTTATTTTGGAAAATATTTATTTATTACCATTTACAAGAATAATTATAATTGGAAAACCAAATTGGGAATAATACCTACTAAAAAAAAAGGTTAAAAATAGAAATAAATTTTGGAAAATATTTATTTCAAAATTTTATAAGATATTTTATAAAATTTGCAATCATGACCAGGACAAATGGTTCAATACCTGGCAATGGGCAATGGGTTAATAGAATACATGTCGAATGGTAAATGGGTTGAACCCAATTTTATTCAATCCAAACCCACCCATTAGCTTATTGGGTTTTAAAATGTAAACTCAAATCCATTCACTAATTTAATGGGTAACCCAAAACCGACTCATTTAACCCGTTAATTTTTATTACTGTTAGTAATTAATAATTTTAATTGTAAAATAAGAAAATAAAAATAAAAATATTTGAATACTCATGACATAGATATAATTTTAATTTTAATGTTTATCACTATAGCAAAAGAGAAGAATTGAAGAAAAAATATCGGTTTATTGGTTAGTTCTTAATTGTTTAGGGTTTACAAACTTTTTTATTAATGAATTTAAGATATTTTAGGGTTTCCAAACTTTTTATTAAAAAATTTAGGAAATTTTAGAATTTCCAAACTTTTTTAGTAATCAATTTAGGAAATGTAGGGTTTTATTTTGTAGGTACAAATTGGATGTAAAATAATTATAATAATTTATTAAACTTAATGGATGGGTCATTGGTTTTAATGGGTTTTGAGAGATAAATTAAAACCCGACCTATTATTTTTTTGGGTTTTAGTGACCCAACCCAATGAAGTTAGACCCATACCCGTTTTTGACAAGTGGGTTTAGGTCGAATTAGTGGGTTGGGTGTAGTTCTGCCTGATCTTAGGTTCAATTCACTCTTTAAAATTGTATGTTTTAATGGATTGTTCCGGTCGCTTATTATTATTTATATATATATCACTCGCAATGGCGGCGACTCGATCTTGAAATATTATCGGGCTGAATGATCTCTATTATCACTTATTGAATAATTGAATATTTTCATTAATTTATAGTCCAGGTTGGTTTCATTTTATTATCATAGATTTTCTCAGCTAAAAACTTCAGATTAATATAACGAAATTTTCCTTTTCTGCAAGAAAATATAAATAAAAAAATAAAGCAGAACATGATTATTAGAAATTCAGAACATAGATAGAGGTCTCTCTCCTCATGAAGTAATCAATAAACCAACAATAGCTACAGAGATATCAGTAACCTGCAACATTCCTGTGTTCTTGTCCTGTAAACCTGGAGGTGGTGGTCCTTGTTTAATCACACGATTACAATCATTAGCATTTTCCAGGGCAACATTAGTATATTCATCAACTTCATGATAAAGATTTCCTTCCAGACTGGTGATTGCTAGTCCAAGAGCATAAACTGATCCTGCATAGTTTATATTACAATGATCAAGCACTGGTTTCACACCTGAGCCTGTCGCATTTTCCAGCGACGCTTGAATGAAACTCTTGGTTTCCGTAGCAGAAGCCAAGGTTATACTCAGAGAGATGTGATCCAGGCCTTTCAGATCGGCAGTGTTTGCTCTGGGATCAGAAGTGAGAGTTTGAACACAGAAGTTGGGGTTTTTGGTCCAGCCGCAGACTTGGTTGATCAGTTGGGATGCATCATTTGTGGTCACTGCCATGGAAAAAGAGCAGTGAAAGAAGAGGAAGAGCACAAAGAGCGAGAAGTTACTGGGAGAAGATGCCATTTGATCTTTTCTTTTTCTTTTTTTGAAGGAAAAGTCATGGAGGATTTTGGTTCAGAGAATTCAAATTATATAAGAAATGCTATTTTTTTTTTTATATTTTTTTTTTTTTTTGATAGGCAAAGAAATGCTATTTAATATCATAAATGATAATGAATTCATGGATTTGATATGAATATTTGATTCATTGCCATATCAAAACGGATAAGTTTCATTCACATTCACCTCTCTATCACGAGCCATATCAGGAAAGATAAATTTCATTCAACTCCCTATCACAAGCCATATCAGGAAAGATAAATTTCATTCAACTCCGTATCACAAGCCATATCAGGAAAGATAAATTTCATTCAATTACCTATCACAAGCCATATCACGAAATATAAAATTCATTTAACTCCGTATCACAGGCCATATCAGGAAGGATAAATTTCATTCAATTACCTATCACAGGCCATATCAAGAAAGATAAATTTCATTCAACTCCCTATGAAGAGCCATATCAGGAAGGATAAATTTCATTCACCTCCCTATCAGAGTGTGAGGAGATTTGTTAATTTAAACATCATTACACGTACCACACTTGTTCCGAGCAAAATAAGACTAGAGACAATTATCTCAACCGTTGGATATATCTAACAACTAAGATACAGAGACGGTACGATATCCTCGGGGAAAACAAAAATGTCTATGTACAATGCTCACAAGACAGAAAAGTAACAATAAGAAAAGAAGGAAAACACAAATAAATTCACTGGACATAGCCCAGAAAGGAATTGATAGAAATCTATTCAAAAGAATTAATGAAGAGTTACATTGTGAAGAGAACCGGAACGTTTTTCTCTATGATATACACAACTTAACGCGATGTAAACAATTAACTAGTACCAAGTAATTTAAAGATAAAAGAACAAAAACATCAAGACACTCAGTTCAACATT